>JAVLUX010000010.1:11167500-11527500 GCA_032164185.1 Moxostoma hubbsi | reverse complement strand
CTCTACCCACTCTACTTCTCTCCCTCTGACTTTCTCTCAGATTTCATTCTCATGAACCCCCTCTGAGTCCATCTGGTCATACAGAGTGTGTGAATCATCCAGTATGTAACTCTGCCCTCAGGAGACGTCAGACCGCCAAATATACAAACATGTCTTCCTCCCCCTTCCATTAAAGCTCACTTTCCCAACAGTTACCCCTCTCAGCAAGAACAATGAATAAGCAAGTGTGTTTGTATGCATGTAAACCTCTTCATGAGGTAACCAGGAGCAACCACAACTCATAATTCAACTGCTGTTTCATCATGGTCTTTATAACCTAAAAAGACTGCCAAATATGATTTGCAAAAGAGTTTCATGTCTCCCAATGATACAGCGCCACTAAGAAGCATTAAAGATAAAAGTGTGTAATTGTTTTGATGTTAAATACAAATTCTCTTAAGTCTTCTTTCTGCAATTCCCTGAGGTAAATCAAGTGAAACTGCCCTTAAACCGTTTATATTTGGTCAGAAAACTGCTTCTTGTTCAAAAATGTCACGTTGGACAAACAATTGCTAGACTTGCATTTTTGATTTTGACTGTGCATTCCTCAGACCAATCTTTACATGTAATGACAGATGGGCTCCACTCCAAAAAAGTACAGCTGAACTTTCTATTAACTGTTTGTTTAGCTAAACAGAGCTTTTGAGGGAGCCAAGAGCATATTTTGTAATGTCTGCAAGTTGTTTGAGGTCATATACAGAACAAATGCCAGTGTCTGCTCTAAGCTTGACCCTCGGATTCCGCAAGCCATACAACAGCACATTTAAACTTAACAAACAATGACAGTGAGACCAACACAGTCTACCTTGCTATCCAAGCTCTTCAACCACAGACAGACACTAGAGTATATTCAACATTCACTCTTAGAAATGTTGGTGATTACAGAGCCAAAGAGAGCTGCTCATATTTACATACTAATACACATGAAACAATTGCAATGATAGTGCCACAAATCTATTTGTTAGATTATGGAGTGGTGAGAATTTTTTTATTGTTGAAATTAACTATTTTACTACTGTAAAACTGTCATGAATTAACAAGCGATTTATTCAGAGATGGGATCGGAGCATAGGTAAAATAATCAATAATAATTAACAATACATTCATTGTAGTAATAATAATAATAACCCTTACAAAAAGTACTGTGGTGGTTCCATAGCACAGTGATGGAATCAGAGACGCACACATTGATACATACCATGGTACAGTGTGATAGTGTTGGGTTCAAGTTCACCTTAATCAAGTCTGAGTCAAGTCCAAGTCTTTAAACAATCGTGTCTGAGTCCAAATGGGCAGAGTCTAACTCAAGGCAGAGTACATAACAGGCCGAGTTGAGTCTGAGTCTGAATGAATCGGTTCATGAATCTGAATTAAAATTAACCGTAAACTCAACATCAATATTTAAGCTTATTTTAACCTTCACAACTAAGAAAAACAATCTGACTTTTGACTTTTTCAATTACTTGTTGATTTTTCCCCTCCACTCAAACATAGACTAAAGAAAGTGAAAGCTATGTTAGTCGTTACAACCAGAGTTGTTATTATTTCAAGTTAGTTCGTTTTTTCATTTTAGATTTGTCCATTCAATTTAGTTTAGTTTTATCTAAAATTATGCGTGAAATACATATAATTTAATACATTAAATGCATTTAATACATTTATTAAATGGTAATATTAAAACATTTAATAATGGCCATAAAATTAAACAGAAAATAAAAACAGAAAAGTTCAGATACCAATAGAAATGTATTTTTATTCTACTACACTTCACACTTTTCAGTCCTCCTGTTTTGTTCACGTATTGCCTGATCTTAAGTTAAGATCAAACATTCCTTGAGCTGGCGTGTTGTTCTGTTCACATTATATTTATTATGGATAATAGGTGAATAGAGAATTCTCCCCTCACTTGTGTTCTTCATTGTATTTTCAGACTTGTTTGCCATTCAAGCGCAAGTGCCAGCTTTACAGGTAACACACAGAGGTTGCGTTACAAATATGTAATGGACTGAGTTGTACAATTTTCATGGTCTATTTCATCCATCATATTAGTTTAAATATCCCTAATACATAGCATATTTGATTTTGTCTTGATAGAGTCAACATTTTCAGTTAGAAATGGCTTTGCATAGTAACGCGAGTCTGTTAAAACATTTGAACTATTTAAAAATTTGCATAGTTGGGTAACATACTTTTAAAAGTGTACTTCCATTACTGATGTTTCTGGATGAGAGTGGTAGAGTGCGTGAGTGAGAGAGAGAGAGAGAGAAAGTACTTTAAAAGAGTGTGCGCTGCCACCTAAATATATATATTATATACTCAGCAAAAAAAAAAGAAACTTTCTACTGCTTTTATTTTCAGCAAACTTAACATGTGTAGATATTTGTATGAACATAAACAGATTCAACAACTAAGACATATAACTTCAGTCTATTATGATGGACTTAGAGGATGAACTGATGCCAACTCCAATCATAAGACATGGGATACTTCATATACCATTGTCTGAACCTTGGACTTAAGATGGACCACACCGAAATTACCGGCCAGGTTGAAATACGATGCACCTCACTAATCTCTCCCTGCATCACCTTGGTCTATTGATGGACTACACTCATGAAATGGAATATATAGACAATCAATTGTTAACAAAAGCCTTCATCAGCTAACAAGGACAATTGCATCTCTATCTATCCATCCATCTATCTATCTATCCATCTATCTATCCATCTATCTATCCATCTATCTCTCTCTCTCTCTCTCTATCTCTCGATAGATAGATAGATAGATAGATAGATAGATAGATAGATAGATAGATAGATACACACACACACACACACACTCAAGTGTTGGAACTTGGAGCAGTGGAAGAAGGTCACCTGGTCCAATGAGTCTCATTTTCTTTTACATCACGTGGACCGCCGTGTATGTGTGCACCATTTACCTGGGGAAGTGATGGCACCAGGATGCACTGTGGGAAGATGACAAGCCGGTGGATGGAGTGTGATGCTCTGGGCAATGTCTGGAAAACCCTGGGTCCCATTCATGTGGATGTAAATTTGACATGTGCCAACTACCTCAACACTGTTACAAACCAGGTACACAACTTCATGGCAATAGTATTCCCTGATGGTTGTAGCCTCTTTCAGCAGGATAATGCACCCTGCCACACTGCACACATTGTTCTGAAATGGTTTTAGGATCATAATAGAGTTCAAGGTGTTGCCCTGGCCTACAAATTTCCCAGATCTCAATCCGATTGAGCATCTGTGGGATGTGCTGGATCAACAAGTCCAATACACGGTGGCTTCACCTCACAACTTACAGGACTCGAAGGGTCTGCTGCTAATGTCTTGGTGTCAGATACCAGAGGACACCTTCAGGGGTCTTGTAGGGTCCATGTCACGGCAGGTCGGCACTGTTTTGGTGGCACGTGGAGGACCAACAGCATATTAGGCAGGTGGTCGTAATGTTTTGGCTAATCAGTGTATAGTATAAAAGTGTAATCAAATTTCAGCAATTACAAAAACTACCAAAAATCATCATCATGATATTTGGTTTTCTTTTGGACATGGTACCAAGGTAATTGCAAGACATTATTTTAAGTACCTTAGAGTACCATGCAAATACCTTGGTATATAAGTATGGTAATCATATCAGTACCATGCCATATATCAAAGTACCAAGGAATTATCATCTGCTACCATCACTATACAACATTCAATCACGAAATAATTCAGGTTAAAACATTCTCACACCTTATAATGAAGAAAAAGCTCTCTGTGCTCTCTCATTTCTCCTGCAAAGAACTACAAGCTTGATGGAAGAGAACTGGCAACATTGATTTGTCCACTAGAGGGATCTCCTCTCATCCTGTCTCTTTCCTCTTCACTGAGATGGTTGAATCCAGCTGGTCTCTTGGCCGAACTGGGGCAAACATCATCACATTTTCTCAGTCTGTTAAAAACTAGGCATTCTAACAGGTCAACAGAGGCCTGCTTCAACAGACAACAGCCTGACTTAAACGTAAAAGCACATTTCTTAGTGAGCACATAAATGTCTTACAGTAATGGCACACCTGGCACCTAACAGCCTGTAAATCCATACAATCTGACAGAAACTGTTGTGCAATGTACAGTTAGTTCCATTTTGTAGGTGATCCAGGAGAAAACACACTGGAATTACAATATATGCCACCAGTAAGTAAGAAGTCTAAAAGTAACATGAGTGTTTTTAATATATATATATATATATATATATATATATATATATATATATATATATATATATATATATATATATATATATAAACTCTTAAATTGTATTACTCAGTGGTTGCTTTTAAGGAAACTCTTATGGTTTAAGTATAAAAATAATTACTTAATATCAATATAAACAAATGAGACAATGGTTCATAAAGTAAGAGTATAAAGCTATAAAACTAATGTGGATAGCATAGCTTTTTTATATAAGAAATATTTGAGTTTATATTTACATCTCTGACTTTTATTCACAGACTTTGGGATATCAGCTAAGCATAGTTTAAGATTATATATATTTTTTTAAGATCTCTTCTGAAACTCTAGAGGAGCCACATGTGACATTACTGGAGTCTTTCTCAGGAGAAAAATCAGAAAAGCAGAAGACTAAACTAAAAGACTCCATTGGCTCTCTCATTAAATTACATTGCTGTCAACGAGACACAATTGAGATATTAAAGAGATCTCCTTTGTGATTTTTATTTCCATCAGGCAGTCACCTAAACATGACAAGTGTAATGCCATAGTTAAGAAGACAACAGATGGAAATGAAAGAATAAAGAGGGACAGAGAGAGAAAGAGAGGAAGGGAAGTAGAAAATCAATGTTGTCAAAAGGATTTGAATATAGACAAGACAGATGGGGAATACAACAAGAGAGTGTAAAAGAGTGTCAACTTAAGTATCTCTCAGTTCATTGCAGGTTTATTACATTCTTATTAGTTTAGTAAACTAAAGACATGAAGCACCTGGACCTAGAGGCTCTGCACAACACACCAACAGCAGTTCAGCTGGAATGTTTTTGTGTATGTGTACAGTTGCCCCTTCCACCCCACTGTACGCAAACATCTCTGCATACCATCAAGAGGTACAGAGATGGCTATGTCTTTACTGAAGCTTATCATATAGTGAGCAGTTTGTGAGCTTATGTGTGTACAGTGGCCCCAAAAATTATTTGCATCCTCATGAGTGGATGTATAAATTTCATTGAATTAGTTAAGTAAGTATCAAACCAAGTGGCATCTGCAAATCAAATTATGCTAGACCTTTTCTCAGAAACAACTTTTTTTGGAATTTTTGCAATGACTTTTAACCCAAGGTATTTTTTTTGTAATTGTAGAATGTTAATTTCCCCTTAAATTACACAAATATGGGTGGGACTATCTGTTTTTCAACCAATGGAAGATGGAGGGAGTGTTCTGGAAACATATTTGAAAACAGTCATCATTCTTACTGTTTAGTAAGGCTAGTGGTGGAGACATTAAATACATCTTATATGTATTTTATATATATATTTTATAATTAAAATAATAAATGTATATAATTAAAACCTATCAAACTATTTTGTAGCGCTGTCAGTCAATTAAAATGTTTAATCGTGATTAATCGCATAATTTTTCGTAGTTAATTGTGAATAATTGCAGATTTTGAAAGTGTTGAATTTTTACTTTTTTTCTAAATATACCTTCCTTCTTAGGATAGAAAAATACTATATGTTACAATATAATGCTTTATTTACATTTTTCAAACAAAGCTTTTCACAATATAAATATAGCAATTCAATAAAAAAGCACCAATTAAAGTAACATTAAACATTTCCCAAAGTCTAAGTGGGAATTTGACTAATTGATAGAACAAGTTCTCACATAGGTTGCATATTCATTGCAATGAGCATTACATTTCTTAAACTCTCATCCTCAACAATATTAATCAGCTAGCAGACTGATTCATCGGCATGATTCGCGTCAGGGTGTCTGCAGCAACGTCAAGTGCCGCTTTGAACTCCACATGAAAAGCGCTTGCAGAAAAAAATGTAATCTCATTCTGCATTTTGGTGATAGTTAAGCCTTGCCGTGCTTCTGTGGTAATTAAAATGCGCCATACTTATGCTGAAAATAATTTTTTTCCCAGTCACAAGTTCCATCTGGGCTTGTTTTGTACAACAAATTATATTACTAGCTCCTTTCCCCATCCCTATAACTGACACTAATTCACTACTGTGTGTGTTTGTGGTGTGTCCGTCAGTGTAATGATACTGGGTGGACACATCGCAAAGATTCTGCCTTCCAACCAATGTTTATGCTGTATTAACAGTAAATGCAATAATCTCGATTAAGAAAAAATTATGCGTTAAACTTTTTTTATGCCCTTTTTATCCCCAATTTGGCATGCACAATTCCAAATATTCACTAGGTCCTCATGGTGGTACAGTCGCTCACCTCAATCCGTGTGGCATAGGTTGCCTCTGCTTCTGAGACAGTCAGCCTGCGCATCATATCACGTGGCTTGCTGGGCTCGTTTTTCCTGCTATTCCCCGCGCACAAATTACCACATGCCCTATCGAGAGTGAAAACCATTATATCACGACCACAAGGAGGGTAACCCATGTGACTCTACCCTCCCTAGCAACAGAGTATACTTGGTTGCACAGGAGGTCTGGCTGGAGTCACTCGGCATATCCTGTATTCTAATTTGCGACTCCAGGGGTGGTAGTCAGCGCCATTACTAGATGAACTATCCAGGCCCCTGCACATGAAATACTTATTTTTTGTATTTTTTTTTTTTTAATTATTCATATTTAAAGAATCGCAAGCGTGCACGTGTTCATTTTGACAGCTCTAATATCTTATCTAATGCAATAAAATTTGTGCACTTGAGCCACTCAATCTGTGTAAGAAAGAAAGAGTGAAAGAGTTAGAGAGATTTTTCCTGTCGCTTTGTGTTGCGCTTGTGCAAGTGTGTGTCTGTGCATAAGTGTGTCCTGCTTGCTGTATGGTGTGTGGCTTGGCCTCATGGAGCCAGGAAAAGGAAACTGAATGTGGCCGTGGCAGCCAGAGTCCAGCAGCCTAGAGTAAACAACTCCTTCCCAAAGCAGCCTGCAGAAACACCAGTAATCACCACCGCCTCGAAGACAGGCCATCTGTGGCCTCCACAACGACAACCAGGGCTGTGTGTGTTACTGCGTGTTTATGTGAGGACGGAGGCTAAGTATACATGACTTTGCTGTGCTCAACTCTTTCTTGGAAGAGTTTTCAGTACCACAAACTGAATATACTCCACATGTGCGAGGCTCTTGGACAAAGCCAAGTGGTGTGAAGACTGCAAAAAAAAAAAAAAAAAAGAAGAAAAGTTTCCTTTGACTAACTTGAAGTTCTAAATTCACCCAGCGACATCACTGGTTCCCTTGAGAGAACTTTAATTGTGGTGTTTGGTAAGGTGAGCATAACTGTTGCTATTGCTTATACTTAGCATTAGGGATGTGAGTTAAGCCCCTAACCAGAAGTATTAAACATTGGCATGTAACATTTCACATCATTTGTACTACATACTTGAATGATTCAAGAAAGGTGTTAAAGAGAGGTACTAAAGCACAGCAATTTGGTTCTGGAAGTAAATATCCCATTCATTTTCTCCATAGGTGAAATGACTTTAAACAATAATATATGATCCTTTAAAGAGAGACTTAATATGAGTGTAAAGGTTCTTAAATCAATGGTATATGCCATTGCCATTGCCATCTGCTGAAGCAACAAATCAGTGTTATTTAAACTTTTTTTTAAATGAAATTTTGTGAAATGTTCATTTCATAGCAGAAGTTGTGGTGAATAACTACATTACCTATGATCCTGCAGGTGAACTTATAAACAGGTGACCATGGCAATATCTAGACCAAAATATCATAGATACTTGGGGATGGGCTCTTTTGACGGACCAGAAAGCAGCCCTCTAGCAACCACAAACTGTAGCAACAGGCCAAAAAACAATCAGAACACCTTAGCAACTACATAACACACCATGGGTACCACCCACAACACCGGAGCATAATGGTGGTGACTTTTGTATGGGAACGCACCAATCACATTTTCCTTAGAAAATGTAAAAACCTTGTTTAATACTTTAGTTTCAAGCAGATGTGTACACCATAATTTTCTTTACATTGAAAGCACTATATTTTCTGCAGTTTACCCATTTGTTTTGCTTTGTACTTGGGGTTACATTTTAACTTTGAATAACAACTTCTCTAACTAGAAAGGCTCTGATGTTAGTCATTTCTAGTGCTGTAGGTTAATACGGGCAACTCATGCAGTAGCTTGACAACAGACCTCCTTCTAAACTTGAAGACAGCCATAAAATGCAACAATCAATCCAATGACTGGCTATGAGTTCAAGTGCTCCTTATTTGGATAACATAGAAAAACACAAATGTAATACAGAACAATTTTGTCCATCAATGCTTGATGCAAATGTCTACTTAAGACTGCAAGCCAAAAACTTCCTGGGAGGCATATGTTGGACACAAAAACAAATATTTATTACTTGCTGTATTTATTGAATACGGAGTAAAAAAAAAAATACAATAATAATATTATTTTCTTAATTTATTTTTCAGTCTTGTTTTCCAGTATCTAAACACCCCACTAAAATGATACATTTAGCCTAATTGAGAAGCAAAATGGTATACGATATTAAGGCTTATTTTCAGTGCACATTTAGTGAGGGATTAAAAAAAAAAAAAAAAAAAAAAGAAGGACAATTTGCTAATAGGGTAAGAAATTTTTTTCCATATGAATTGTTAATTTTTCTTGCCGCACTAGCAAATAGTTTTATTGTTTTAAATATATTTCTCTGTAAAGAAGATTTAAGAGGATAGTTCACCTGAGTATGAAAAATCTGTCATCATTCATTCACTTTTGTTTTCCAAACCTGTATGACTTCCTTTTTTCAGTGGAACACAAGAGGTGGTGTCAGGGTAAAAAGTTAGCTTCAGCCACCTTTCAATTTCATTGTATGGTAAAAATATGATACAATTTTTGGGGGAACGATCCCTTTAATAGTTTATGATGTAATTTTGCTTCTCAAGTAAATGTATCTTATATTAAAGATGTTTGTATATTTTTAAGTAAAGATTTATTTATTTTTTGCAGTACAATGCCTCTGAAACATCCAATCTCTGCTCGTTCTTAGAGACCCTCACTGGCACTGGTCAAAGGTTGGCATGGATCATTACAAGTGCGAGCATATATGAGTGTAACAAGCAAAAGGCAAAGATCAATGTCTGATCCAGATCAGCCTGTTAAGACTTAAAACCAGTGTATGCCCAGTGTGCCTTCTAAGGTGAAAGTGAGCACAGATCTAAATCACACCCAAGATGTGAAGCAGGAAATGTCTGGATGCTAATGATTTATTGAGAATACATATTGTAATCAGCCTGTTAAGACTTAAAACAAGTGTATAGATCTAAATCACACCCAAGACGTGAAGCAGGAAATGTCTGGATGCTAATGTTTTATTGAGACTGCATATTGTAATCAAATAAAAAATATACTTAAATATAAGGGTGATGGGTGTCATTTCTGTGTCACTAGCATCACCAAATGGAGTCATTAATAGAATGACAGTTTCCCCAAACACACCCATCTTCCATGGGTCATTCAAACAGACAGTTCTGCCCCAAAATTTTCCCACTGGTTTGGCCAATTTTGCTATGTCAGTTTGGTAGAAATGCACCAGCAATGTTTTGATAGTGCCACAGGAGCCATGGCATTTACACTTTTTGGGGAAGTCAAGTACTTTTTATTTGTACAGTGCTTATCACAACACACATCATTTCAAAGGATATTTACAGAAAATCATACTTTAACAAAAACAAAAATGAAACTGTAATATATAATGGCTTACAGTGATCATTGTGCAATTTGATTAAATATGATTGTAAGGGCCCGGGTAGTTCAGCGAGTATTGACGCTGACTACCACCTCTGGAGTCACGAGTTTGAATCCAGGGTGTGCAGAGTGAATCCAGCCAGGTTTCCTAAGCATCCAAATTGGTCCGGTTGCTAGGGAGGATAGAGTCACATGGGGTAACTTCCTTGTGGTCATGATTAGGGGTTCTCGCACTCAGAGGGGCAAGTGGTAAGTTGTGCATGGATCGTGGTGAGAAGCATGAGCCTCCACATGCTGGGAGTCTCCGCAGAGTCATGCACAGTGAGCCACGTGATAAGATGCGTGTACTGACGGTCTCAGAAAAGGAGGCAACTGGGAATTGTCCTCCACCACCCGGATTGAGGTGAGTAACTGCCCCACCACGAGGACCTACTAAGTAGTGGGAATTGGGCATTCCAAATTGGGAGAAAAAATATGACATAAATGTGACAGGGTGGAGGGCGGGCTGGGTCGTTATTATACACACCCGGTCCCTTATCAGGCTAATTAAGCCTCAGAGAGGGATAAAGGCCGACTGCGGAGGGTGGTGCAATGAGAGAGAGAGATCGTTAACGGTCAGCTGACCGTCATGTGCGTGTTTGTGTAATTAGAACCTTTGTGAGCAAGCTGAAGGTGACTGTGGCAAGGAACACAAAACTTCATAAGATGAATCAACTTACAAGTGGCTTACTCTAGATGACTAGGAATAGGAAAGTATTTGAAAGCTGCACTACGTAACATTTTGCTCTTTAACGACATCTGTGGTTGAAATGTAAAATTGCAAGCAATTTGTAGAAGAATACATCACGTCCGTCGTATTTCGACACTGCTCATCTGGCGGATGAATCTCACGATTTGAGGTTACCTGGAAATCACTTGTCTGCGATCATGACTGGAAGATATTCAGAGTTGGAGTTGTAACATGCCATTTTCATGGTGATATTAATACGTTATACGATTAAACATTTAAAACTGAAATATTTCTTACTTTGACGAAGATAAACACTCTTATTTATATATTTTGAATGAATGAATTGTACAATTTTCTGACAGTACACTCTTTTACAATGAACAGGGGACTCTCCTCAATCACCAACAGTTATTAGTATATTTTAATATGAATATTCAAGTCTTTTATTGATACTTATCAATTTAAGATGTGAAACTCGTGATACTGCTGATTCGAGTTCAATGTTAAACTTCATTATTTTTACATTATAAATCTTGTCAACGAAATCACTGACGAAAACATTAGTTGACAAAGGGTTTTTGATTTCACAAATGATTACGTAGATGAGATGAAAAAGGCACATACCATGACGATAATTTAATTATTTTATTAAAGCATGTTGTTGATGAAAATATGATGATAATAAGTATACTACAAGAAATTAACAATGCACGATATAAACAGAAGAAGAAACAGCTCGTGAATCTGTAAATAGAAGATATCAGATATGGATTAATCTAATCCATCAATCCAGTAGGCCATGTTTGGCATTTCCCCACCTGAGCAGTGAGTTGAATGCACTAAAACAGGAAAAATGAACCGCTTTAAAACAGGGTAAATACCTCATTCAAATGCATCCTTTTTATACATGAGATTCATCAATATATCCACAAAATGTATAGAACCACTTACATCTGCACAACGAAATGGAAGAACGTGCACTTGAACTAAATGACGCAATAGTCAGAATATCCGTAATTTGCGTTGTGTACCTTGCGTTATGAATACGCGGTTTCCACAAGAAACACACTACAGGCAATGTATCCTTTCACAAAAAATGAATAAGTCTCTGAAGCATGAATAATTCAGAATACAAGCTAACTTCTAAAAACTAACTAATAATTCAGTTAATTCAATATTATTTCAGGAGCTCAGGTTTTTCACAACAAGGACAGTATATAGGCTACATTTAATGTATGTTTGATACATGCTTACATAAGAAAATGTTTATACATTTCAAAATATTTGAATATTTGATAAAAGTTTGGTCTGTTACAGTTTGACACATTTTTGTCCATTTTGCATGTCAAGTAAATGATATTCGTTGACTAAAATTTGATGTCATTTTTTTTTTTTTTTTAGAGTAAAACTGTCTAAAATTAATGAATATGACATGCCGAAATATTGACTATTTTTTTAAAAACATTTTTGTCAAAAGACACTGTGACTACAAAAAAAAATGAACAAAGCAGTTGATAAAGCAAGTGAAACTGTAGGCCTAATAACACTGTAAACTAAAAACATAAATCAAGCAATAATGGGGATACAATATACTTTATTAAACATGAAAATAATATGTACAAGAAGTCAATTTCAGAAGTCATATGTATTAGTGAACATGCACAGTAACTTCCCCTGACAATGTAGATACATCGTGATTGGTTAACACACATGTAATACAACTTTGTCAAAAGGATAAAAGATAAACATCCATTCAGCCTGCAGCAATGCAGTTCTGACCTTTTTGAGTTTGACTGAACTGAACAGTGTCCTCAGCTGGAACACGTGACAGACGGTACTTCTTTCCTGTGTTTATGGACATGTCATGACGCAAAGAGGAACGACATCAATCAGCGATTTCATGCCAAATCCGACCAGTCAGCTCAAAATACAAATAGTTTTTATAGGCCAACCTAAATGAATCGGGGTAAGGAAAGGACATTGTTTTGAACACTGATTGTTTATGTACTTAATCAATAATGGCAATTTGTCACAAATACACTGCTATGCTAATGAACGAGCATTTTCTTTGCATTACACATGTATGAATATTAAGTTGCCCATTTTCTTGTGTCATTAAGGTAGTAATTCTGACTCGCTGCACTGTGAGCACGGAGAGGATAGAGACTGTAACAGGTATAAAAACAAATTAAACAACAAATAAACATGCATATACAAATCTGAGTATACTTGATGTGACGTGACTAGTGACAATCAGATGTTGTGTTGAGCGATAAGAGACTGTTTGAGTGAGCATTTTCAGCTTCACTCCTTTCAATATGTTAACTCGCGGTGTCAGTCACATGCACACTCTCCAGGTGCTCTCAATATCTCATCAGTCATTCATCTCAGCGCTATTCTGTGAGGATCCCAATTTAAATCAGATTAATGTTGGTCACATTACCATTAATATCAGCAATTAAATTTTAACAATAACGGCACCACGTCTTCATGCATTTGTTTAATAATTAGCGATTTGTGTTACAGCAAAATGCCAAAAGACAATAAACAAATTATAGGTATTAATGTTCTCACTGGAGCAGTTTTAGAGCTTATAATTTATATATTTTTCTTATTTGTGAACATATCTCTGTTGTGTGATGCTCTCATGGTTTTAGCTGCTTACCAGTATGTCACAATGAGCTTTTGATATTGACAACAGAACTATTCATAACTGTTTCAAAACAAATAACTGTAAGCAATTCACAATTAATGCAATTTTAATGTAATTGTGGTAACTTTATAAAAGGTTCCATTGGTTAACATTAGTTAGTATCATGAACAAACAAAGAACAATATATATTTTTACAGCCTTTATTAATTATAACGTTATTTCATAAAATTACAAATGGTTTATTGTTAGTTCATGCTAGCTCATAGTGCATTAACTAATGCGAACTAATACAACTTTTTGTAACAAAAATGTGCTGTAACTAACATATTAACTACAGTAATGTTGTTAAATAATGTTAACAAATGGAACCTTTTTGTAAAGTGTTATCGTAATTTTACTGTGTGGAGCATAAACATATCCTGCACAATATAATTTGCAAAAGTGTGGCAAAGGGCACAAAAAAAAAAAATCAGTATCAGACGATATTAGTGCTAAAAATCAGAGATGGGTACAGGTTTTGTTCAAATACAAGGCGCTCATCATGTTAAAAGGTAACTACTGATCACACAACCAGTAACGTTCCGTAAAGTTCCAGATATATCCTAGTTGTCACAGAACCTCACTTGAGGGAGCTTACTAATTTATTACAGGTATACTGGACACCCTTTTTTCCTAATATAAACAGAGTTATAGGTAAACAAAAGAATGGAAAAATGTATCAAAATAGCAAAAGCCAAACCAAGCATACCCTCCTTCCTTCCTTCAATGTAAATCTATGTTTTCCCCCCCGTTTTAGCTCCCCGCAAACGATAATCGAAGTAAGATTTCTTTGAAATAAAATAGAATTCCTCCACTCAAGCTGCATGACTTCATTCATTCAGGTATCATTCATGTCTGCAGCACAAAGGATGTATGATGAGTCACACTCCATATTTTAACACTTAAATTTAGGGATTTTTAAAAATTCCTGTCCCTTAGTATGAACTGCACAAATAGCTTTGCAGGTACCAATACTTTACTAAGAGCAAATGCAAACTATTAGTTTGTTCCAGTAAGGTATTTATGTTTGCATGTATACATGCGCCCGCCCGCCCGCCTGCCTGCATACATGCATGCATATAAATGCTTTATAGACACAACCATTGAGAATGACACAATACTGTACTTATTAGCATTGTTCAGTGGTACACTTTCTCATGTTTTCTACTCCCTTCTCTAATTCCCCTGTGGGCAATTACCAAATTAACCGCTAGGCACCTTGATCTCTGATCAGGTCTTGGGCACAGTTAGTGCTGTGACCTGGCAATCACAGTAATCCCCCTTTACACCCACATTACAGCCATTTTCCTTCCGGCAGTGCAGGGTGAATGCCAGGTGCGCTCCAGCAGATTAGTGGTAATCTGCTTTCTAATTAAAACATGAGTATACAGCAGGGGTGGACCATGGGCCTTGTACCGCCTTTGAAGTCAGATCAGTGGGCTCAAAAAAAAAGGAGAAAAAAAGGCATTCCTACTGGTGGAGGAGATCCAGGGGGTGCTGGAGCTGGACTCTAGACCTGACCCAAGTGCTGATAAGGCAAGTCTGGGATTAGCGGATCCTTTTACACCCCCCACCACTCTTAATTTAGCCATATCCCTGTCTCCTTCACTCTAAGCTTATAATTGAACTAACATTCAAATGGATGAGTTCCAGAACATCTCAGGATCTCTGATATGTTTGTAATAGGGAAGTGCAAAACAACATATTTTAAAAATGGACAATATCGACGATGCTTTAAAAGGGTTAGTTCACCCAAAAATGAAAATTCTCTCATCATTTACTCATCCTCACGACATCCCAAATGTGTATGACTTTCTTTCTTCAGCTGAACACCTCAGAATATCTCAACTTCAGTGGTTAAATTTAGGTCTTTTAAAGCTAAACGATCACATTGGGTGAGAAAAAGATCAATATATAAGTTCTTTTCACTATAATTATTTACTTCTGGTTACTTACTTCCACGAGGGCACTCGGTTGACACTGCAAAGTAATATACTCCTTGGATGCCTTACTTGGATGAGTAAATAATGAGAATTTTTATTTTGGGGGAATTATTCCTTTAAAGGGGATGAAGTCAAATACATCTTAAGTGCATGCTAATTAAATCACTACCAGCAAAATATCAACAAACTAGACAACCTCATTAATTGATTAGTCTGTTGTTGGGCTACTAGTTGACCATTGTGATCCATTCCTAGTTTATAAAGATATTTTTGAATGTTCATGCACTGTATTGCATGTTATTGAGAGGAGTATTTGACATCTAAAAAAGGCATATTGCTTGGATGACATCCAAATTCTTTTATAAGGTCAGCAAGAGAAAGAAAGGGCAATATAGAGAGAGAAAACAGATATCCAAGGAGGAGGGAAATATCAGAAAGCCAATGGGTGAAAGCAGGATGGAAAGCCTGCAGGTTTTTCTAGACAGAGGCTCCCCTTCACGAAGTTGGCACAGAACGAAGGTCATTATAGCACAGAAACAGCAGGAAACCCAAGACCCTACTGAGACCTCCACAGTAGAACAGACCCGATAACCAGAAGTAAATCACTGTAAATGTAAATTGTAACACTACAGCACCATCATGAATAGCCTTAAACAATCCACCAGATATTCCTAAAAAACTTTTAGAAAAATATCATCCTCTCATTCTCTACTATTCATTACACATCTTGGATGCTGTATGCATATATTCTGACAGATTGTGTACAATATTCCATGCACAAGTGACTGCATCCCCCATATGGTTGAACAAACTGAGAGGTCAAGCGTAGCATTTGTCCCCCAACGCTGTCACAGCATTCACATTCATGCATGTCTACAATCCAATTTTGCCCTTAGCTGGTCTCAACAACTTTCCTTTTATCTTCTTCTGAGCTTCTCTAACATGACTGCCTGAACAACTGTCTTATGAACCAGGGGTTGTCAACCATTTTTGCCCAGTTGAAATATTGTATTTACACACACTATGATCCTAATAAAGTACCCAACTTGGACTTCTGCTGTTGTAGCCAATACACCTCAAGGTTTGGCCTGTTGCACATTCTGAGATGCTATTCTGCGCACTACAATTGTACAGAGTGGTTATCAGAGTTACCGTAGCCCTTCTGCCAGCTCAAACCAGTCTGGCCATTCTCTGTCGACCTATCACATCAACCAGGTGTTTCTGTCCACAGAACTGTTTTTTTTTTTTGTTCATTTTTTTTGGGCACCATTCTGAGCAATCTCTATAAACTTTTGTGAGAGAAAAGCCCAGGAGATAAGCAGTTACAGAAATACCCAAACCAGCCAGTCTGGCACCAACAATGTCACGGTAGAAATTACTGAGATAAAAAATTTTCTTTTGACTTTACGATCTTCAAATGTACACACTAGTTTACACAATAAATGACAATCTTTGTACAGAAATAGAGCAGGATGGATGCATCCACTTGGAAATCAAAAGTGCTGGTCGGAGCAGGATATGGGTCCCAGTGGAAAAACACAAAGGAATCCAGCAGACATGAGTTTCATGTCAATCAGAAAAGAAACTGTCCATGAACACTGCACAGGCCAGCTACAGTAAAAGGGTAAAAATATTACCTGAGCTGAGGCATATACTTAGTTGAAAGAGATCGGAAGCCTGAGATTAAAGTTCAAGGGAGCTTGGTCAGTTTACATAAACATATATAACATAAAATATATGTAATTTATGCTATATGTAATATATCCTGTATTGTCATGCTAGAGACAGACAGAGAGAGAGAGAGAGATAGATAGAGATAGACAGATAGATCACCATGGCAGCAGACGGCTCTGAGTAGATGGAGTTAATTATCTACACAATCTGCACCACTTGAACACGTATTCAATCTCTTCTCACTACATTCAAATGTAGTCTCACATCTTCTGCACGGCCGAGTCCTCTTGAGCCTCGGCTGTTTGCCTGGAGCTTTGGAACTTCTCTAAAGTTTGCTAGGTCGATTGCTCACCCCATGCATTGTTATTCTCACCCTTGATTTTTCCCAGATGTTGATGGTGAGCTCTCCTCTTAATAAACCCAACTGTATCCATCATACTTCCACAAGAACTTCAGACAGCTCCTTCTGTTTGTCCTGACCAAAAGTTCAGGAGGTTCTGCTGCGCCACATCTACAGAAGCATGCAGGAAGTGCACATACATGTCACTTATGAACTCTCCCAACAACTCCTGCTCTCTGCCCAAACAAGAACATTTCCAAAAACTACTGCTCAGCCACCACTGGTAATCTTACATCATGCAGGCCCTCACTCAGCCATTTTATTCCTTTACTCTAAGTTCCCACTGCCACAGCCTCCTCTAAACCTCAAACACAATTAGGTCTGGAAATGATCCGTTCTGTTTTTCTCTGTGTTGATGTTTATGCTGGGCTGACTGAATATGAATATTTTCAGAACATTTAGTTAAACTAATTTAATTTAAAATGTTTCTAAATACTGAGGGGTGAATTGCTCCATTTGAGAGAATTTGCAAGGACCAACTGCATTCAACTCTGCACTAATAAAAGGAGCTATATTTATGCTGGTGTGAGGGAACAGAAATGAAAGCACAGCAGTTAAAGAACAATTCTGTGCCACGTGACAGCGTTCCTGGATTCAAGGCTGAGTGGTGTTATGACTTTGTAAAAAGGCCAATAGGCTTTTCTAATATAAGATGCAAGTATTTATTTCCATGACGGCTCATTGATCATGCTGGTTTTTATCAGAAAAACGATGCAAAACATACATTCTCTTTAGGAGTTACAGATGAATATATTGAAAAGGAAGGGGAAAACAATCAGCGAGGCATTATTTAATTACATGCGAGTCTTATTGCTCTAAAAGATTTTGGTAAACAACCTTTTAAGCAAAAGATGAAGAGGTTGAACTTTTGTCAATTACACATGTGCAGCAGATTTGGGACATCTAGTTATTTAAAGGGGTCATTTCACGAGAAATTAAATAGTTTCATTATTTCCTATCTTGTTTAATTGTAATATGAAATCATTTTATAACTTTCAAGACTCTGAAAACGGTCTCCCAAATCTCAAAATCGAAATAAAAAGACAGTAGGTTTTGAATTTCTGACATCAGATAATAAAAACATTAATGCATGATTGACAAAAAATATGCTTTTTTTATTTTTAAAGTTTAGTTCACTTATAATATGCATTTAGAACGGCACCGGAGGTGCATTTTACCAGAATTTGAATAAGAAGCTAATTAAACTAATGTGAACTTGCCTACAGACAGACACATACAGGACTTCCTGGAGAGTTCAGAATGTCAAAATAAAAGTGTAAGGGTTAAAAAGTGCACAATTTAAATATATTACTGTTTTATTTAAAATTAAAAGTCAATAATAGTAATATTCTTGTTTCTAAATAAGCTATACATTTATATTGCAATAATGTGTGGTTAGACTTCTTAGTTTCTTTACATATTAAAGAGTACTCCCAATTATTTCCACACAATAATGTAAAGATATTCTAAACTGGACAAAAAAACAACTTTATTTCCGATATCAGAATCGGAAGAGAAAAAGTGGTTTTGGTGCATCCCTATCTATAATCCCTGATAATTGCACGCCCAAAAATGAAAATGTACACCCATTGTTTGGTGGGACAAAAAAGGAAATAACAGGAAGAATCTAGTCAACATTCAGTCAACATTTACTTTCATTATAGGGAAAAAGATGCAATGAAAGTGAATTGTAAAACTGAGGCTAACATTATGCCTAACATGATAACAGAATGGCAAGACTATTCCTTTAAGGCTGCCTCCACTCTTATCTATGTCTTGTCTTTGTCCTGTCCACCTCCAGACTGCATTATAGTGAGTTTTTTGTGTCCTCCTTCGTCTGAAGGCCTCTTATCTCTCCTGTTCCCCAGCCATGCACGTCTTCCCAGGTAGCGTCTGGCTTAGATAACATTAGCCAGGCTGTGTGTGCACGTGTGCAGCTGCGTGTAGAAGTGAGGGTCTCTAAGTCTGAGGTTAATTGCTCAACATAATGCTTCTCGTGACCCGGTGCTTGCCATACTCTCAGGCTTACAAAGCAACCGTTTTCACTCTCCCCCGCTTTTGGCCTCAGAAGCGAGAAACATAGATACCCTCACAAAGCCGCGACTAAAAGGCATGCTCGTGTTCTCCCTTAAATCCTGACACATCGTTTTCTTTGAGCTGAAGTATTCCCCTGATAGTTTACCTCAGTCATATCACTTCGAAGGCAATTACAAAAACCCTGATAGGTTGCTTTTTAACCAGTGATTATGCAAACGAGACGGTCAATGCAGGTCAAGGATCTTTCATGGCTATGCAAGTGGTGGTCAGGAGAAGATTACAGGTGGTTAAATGGCTCCTTTTTTGTAAAAGAAGATGAAAATAAAGAGAAGATGGTATCAACTCACATCTGCAAAGGGGTTTTGTTTGCTGGATTACAAGATAGCAGAAAGGTGGGAGGGAAAGCTTAGCTCCCAATGTTCTAACAGACACAACTGCCCAAGGGTTTGTCAAAACACCATTATCCAGGGTAAATTACACGGCTGCAGTATGAATAAGGTGCAATAGAAACTACACAGCTACTTACATGGATGACAGCACACTTTGTAGGTGAGAGGATTCAAGTTTCATGTCTTACCTGGAAATAAAAAAGAGAGGGAAAAGATAGAGATTAACAAAACAAACACAATACTGTAGAGTACACCAAATGTTAAAAAAAGTTTTTAAAGAAATTACGAGTAACACTTGCCCTTACAAAACTTGCTACAATGCTCAGGTGTTCTGGGTGGTTGCCAAGGTATTGCTATATGGTTGCTAAGGGGTTCTGAATGGTTTGTAAAGTATTTCTATGCCGTTTCTAGGGTATTGCTAAGTGGTAGCTCTGTGGTAAAATACTGGCCCTAATGAAAAGAGCTCAATTCCCCAAGTCTCTGAATTTCTGGTAACTAGATACAACTCAGGTCCATACTTCTGTCTAAGTATTTTTTTTTGCAGGTGCTAAAACTGCACAACTCTCCTTGACAAGTCTCACGAATGGATGCATCATTCATGTGAAGTTGAACTCTTATGGCTTCATTCAAATCCCTTACTCTCAGAATGAGCAACTGCAGTAGTGATCATTGCAGCTAACAGTAGCAATTCTCCCTTGACGAAACTTGACTGTAATGCATTAGCACGCTGCACTGTTCGGAGGGTCTGGTTTTATACTTGTGTTAAAAGGAAGCTTGTTGGCAGTACAGTGAGGGGCTGGAAGAGTATGAAGGGCACAGTGTTGGCCTTATTTGGAGATGACTGGCTGTGTTTAATGAAGGACACTGGCCTTTGCAGAGTTAGGCGAGAAAAGCGCACACTGAAAAGCTCACACTCGATTTGTCATCTGTATATCTTACACTGAAGTTTGTACTCTGCTTCCATTCTATGTAAAATATAAAATGTTCATCCCCAGACAATGTTCAATAGCCTGCAGGAATACCAAAAAAAAAAAAAAAAAAATCACAAATGAGATCTCTTTAATGTCTCAAATGTTTCTCCTAGAAAACAATGAGATTACATGGAGAGCAAATAGAGTTTTCTGCTTAAGTTCCCTCTACCCTAGTAATCTCATCCATGTCTCAGTTTCTCAGAGTTTCAGAAGAGATCCAACAATCAGCCTGTTTACATGCACACCAACATGCTGATTATTCTCTAAAATCAGCTTATATAAAAAAATATAACAAGGAAAGAAATCCAGGTTTACATGACATTTGAAATTTTCCTGTTATTCTCTACTTTTGACGTCAAACTGTGGGGAGGCATGCTCTCAACATGTGCACACATTGGATGAGCCGATAAGAACACTGGGTAATGGTGTTTATAATAATGGCACGTGAAATCGGCGGAATGGGCAAAAAACTCAATCGGGTTATTCATAAGCCGTTTATGCTGATAAAGTAACACTGTTTATTGCATTTACATGACCGCACACATTGCCAGCTTATTAAGCATAATCGGTGTAAAGAACTGTTTTCAGATTTGCCAAGACACCAAAGTCTGCAATCAAAAGAAATAGATTTCAATATAAACATTTCTTATCAAATTCCTCCAAGACCAAATTATCTAAACTATGCGATCAACAATAATTTGATTGCTCTATACTTTTACTGTATGCACTATTTTATATGTCTATTAGGGTGGGCAATATGACCAAAATAGTACATGACGTTATGAATATTTTTATATCACGATAACACTATACAGCACATCCTGATAGGGGTGAAATTGTTTATTGTGGCACGATGCATCACGGTTCAACAACGTGACTATGCGCATTGTGGATATGGATAATAAATATGTATTTTGAAAAGAATATTAAGATGTTATCATAGAAGATGCTATTTTAGAAAAATAAAAATTTTAATTTAAAATATTTTTCATGTTTGTAATCACGACAGTGTGTAAGCAGCATATGTATCTAACATAATTCTGTATTTTCAGTAAGCAGAATTATTAGCTAATATTCCATTTGGTGTCACCATTGCCCTGTTCTGGGCTGATTTTTAGTCTCATTACATCTCTGATGGATCATTTAGCACTTTTATGAACAGTACTTTTAGCCACATTAGGAAACACACAGTTTTGCATATGGCTATTAAGTAATAATAATTAAAAAAAAAAAATACAAAAAAAAACCACAATCTTAACTTTACTTTATTCAGACTTAGTTTAAAGAATCGTGAAACAAACTAAACCACAAATTCAGTATTGTGAACCGTCTTAAATCGTGAGATGAGTAAAAAGTTACACCCCATACAATATAGTATTATAGTATATAGTATTTTTTCTGGAAAATCAATAAAAAATTGGTTTATATATTAAATAACCATATTGCAATGTTCATTTTTGGATAATCCAGTGAGTGAATTAAATACTTTTTAAGTAAAAACTACTTCATCTTTTATATTTTTGAATTTAATTGTAACTTGACAAAGTAAAAAAAAAAAAAAAATATATAAAAAGTTTTAAATCAGCCTTACCATACAGAAATGCTTCATTTCATATTATGCCACATTTAAGTCTGATATGTTGTTGCTGACTGCCGTCTGATATAATATTGCTAATATGATAAACTTTCCTCAATAATCTCGACACTTTCTCAAAGTAGAGGATCAATAAATAAATAAATAATACAAGTAAAAAAATCTAATTAAATAAACACTTCATTAAGCTCTTAATGATTAAGTTATCTCTATAGATCACAGATGCCCAAACTAGGGCCTGTGGGCCAAAGTTGGCCCGTGATGACCTTTGATTTGGCCTGCCTTGCCATATATGACAATAAAAAAATAAAAAAATGCAATTGACGCAGCTCTTCACTACATTAGTTAAGCAGATTGCAGAGTAATGTTTTTTATACTATGAAATCATAAAGAGGGAAACCAAGGCAACTTTTATATTATAATAAAGTTTGATATAATGAAAAGTTTACTTTCGGTAAATGGCCCTCAATCAAGTTTGAATTTTGGCCCTTCGTAGGACAAGGTTTGGACACCTCTGGCATAGAGAATTCATGAATATCTGAAGACAATGACAGGCGGTTTGGTTCCTAATTTTTTCCAATAATTTGTTTTAGTAAGAGTGATGACGTTTAGTTTAAAAAACATTTACTGTATTTTTGCGCACGACAGTGTTGTAGCTGTTTTCATTGTCAGTGGTGGTTAGAATGTTGGACTGTCTAGCTGTTTGAGATGTTTGACTTCCTCCATATTGCTTTAAGATAAAAAAAAAGGAAGTAGAATTAAAATTGGTTAAATTTTGTGGTCTGCACCGTGATTATGAGTAGCACGAGTGATCCTGCTCTGCACTCATCTGTCTCTAGAGCACAAATAATGGCAAGCCTGCTGGACTCGTGCACACTTGCGTGCTCCAGAGATAGCACGTGCGACACTCACGTGAAACACAGATGCTTGTGTGAGATGAGAAGTATATTTACCACTTATGACGCACCAAATGCAAGATAAATGGAATTGAATTAGTTGAATTTCCAAAATTTCAATGCTGGAAAATACCCTGTCCATGTCTCTTCAATTTTCTCAGTCTGATGTGAAGCCCTGCCCACTGATAGACACACCGCGCACATGGATATTTACATAACACAAGCAAAGGCCCTGTCCCAATAACCCCACATGCGGTTTTGGTCTTGCCTACTTTCCAACTTGTCTTCCTTATATCCACTAGTGTGCAAGCAGACGTGAAGACTGCGAGCATGTGTGTGACTTTTGATTGCACGTTGGGATACTCGTAGGCTTAATGACGTTGGTGCTGGTTGCAACAGCTGTGTCTGTATTTTCAGAATGATTGTTTTTGGTAGAGGTGACTGTTATAGCCTGCTTAAAATAATAAATAACTGAAAATTGTAACCATATTTTCATTTATTAATACACTGGTACATACATACTGGTTGTTGGAAGTGTATTGTGCTGCAGAAAATATGAAAGTAAATTTTTATGTGTGAAAATAATTGTAAAAGTTAATTATTTTTACTCATTTTGATTTTCAATACATTTCACATTAAAAATGATTTGGCTGTAAAATATGAAATATAAGCAATTTCTTTCCATGTTGTTTTTAAATACACTGCAATAAACTTAATAAAATAATAATAAAAAAAACTTTATTCTATAAACCTGTGTGATCCATTAATAGCTATGAATACAAACCATTTCAATTATATGCTTTGGCTTGTCATTTATATAAGATGACCAAAGACTGCTTTGCACAACTTATCAGTATGTGTACATACAACAAATAAAAAGCATTACAACATATGTTTTAAATGCATAAAGATGAGAAAGAAACCAGGGTAGTAGTTAATAATTGTTTAATTTTAAAACAACATTTAATAAACTGTACATTGTAAGCCACACTGGCTGATAAATGACCAAAATCACCAGCAGTATTATGCAAGGACAAACAAAATAAGGTGATTATTGGGCGAGAACTTATGTTGAAAAGCTTCCCTTGATGTCATCATGGCAAAAATTCCCCAATCTCTCGGGTAGGCGGGTGTGGCTCCTGATAGTAATGAACTCTGGGATACATTTAGCCTAAACGACCGCTCAGAATCGGTATTCACACTAGTGTGGATTTAGTGTGGGTTAAGTGCACTGAGCTTTGGCATGTTTTAGACATGGGACAGTCTTGAACACTTACTTCCTGTCACGTCCACGTGCACTCAAGTGGCCAAGACCGCAAGTGCGGGTATTGGGACATGGCCAAAATCTCTATCGATTGACACTTAATATCATCACACCGATAAACAGTAGATCGTCATGTCATTCAGCCATAATGTCTATATGTTATCAATTCTCTCATTTGTTTATATTTTTAATACTCTCAAGCACCTTTATGAGAATCATCTGAGACAAAGTTGATACTTAAATGAAACATAGCTGAAAGCACCACTAAGTATGAAAGAGCAACCCATGAGCAATAACATATTCCCAGGGAATTCATTTTCCACAGACACACACCCACGCACGCACACACATGTAATGGAGCATGTCAGTACATGTCACATTATCAGCTAACTCTATGAGGCTCAAGGTTTGAATCAATTCTGTGACTGCAGATTGCAATTGAGCTTTTAGTTTAAAGTTAAAGTGTGTAATGTTTTATGTTATATAATTTTTTTGTGCCTAATTGATTATAGATGAACAACTCTAGACTATTTGTGTGTTGACTTCCCATTCTGTAAACGCTGTTGCTCGTTGGAACTGTTAAACATCACCCTGTCTGTTGAGGAGTCGGATATGCCAACTTCTGGCTTGAGTTTGTGGTATAAAAATGAATAAGAGGTAGAGGGGTGGGGTGGGGTGGAAGTGACCGTAGGATTGTTTGGGAAAACCGTTTGGCAACAATCATTATTTTTGTAATTTCCGTTTCACCAGTGCCTTGGAAAATACAAATTACATATTTAATACAAAAAGGTCATTGGTTTCCTATTGGATTCACTTTCAGAGCATCATGTTTTCTTGTTAATAGAAGTGCAACTAAGTTTTCACAGTCAAATAATGTTGCTCTTTTGAAACTGATTTGGCAACCCTGCCATTCCTCTTCAGAGATAACGTTTTAAAATTCTTATTAAGAGGGCAATATCAAGGCTGTGGACTGTCTGGAGAACAACAAAGAATTACTAAAACTATAAAACCTGAGAATAGTAAACAAATATTGTCCTGTAAATGTGATGTTGCAACTTGCACACATTGAATAGGTAGTTTCTCTTCAAACTCACTTGTAGAAGCTACTGTCTAACTGTCTGGTTTTATGTCCTATCCACTCCTGTCTATGCATATACACATAGCAGTGACTGATGTTGTAACAACAGGGTTCTGTTTTAATCCTTGTCGTCATCTTCAAAGACAGATTAGAGGTCTCATAATGAGGTAAAAACAGAGAGAAGACAGATAAAAGATCAGAATATGTTAAGCAAGTTTTTCTTTTCTCACTACCTAGACTATGAACTTTCAGGATACGTTGTAGACACTATTCCACACTTACCCATCTTTTTGTATTTGATTATACAGTACAAATTATACATTAGATTTAGATTCCTTCACATTACAGTTGCATAGAGGTCAACCGATAGTGGATTTCGCAGATAGTACTAATAACTAATTGATTAATGATAACTAATGTAATTTTAACCAACATACTGCATTCCGGTCATTTTGACCCAAAGAGGATTTTCTTTTGCCTGAAAATGCTAGTTAATGTTATCCTACTGGACTAAAACTTACGGAGTTTGCTCACACAGTGTTTCACAGCATCACAAAAAAAAAGATTGCAGAATGTTTTTATATTTTATTTAATATTGTCAAAATTATCCACAAATAATACTTTTTTCAATCAAAAACGGAGGTAAATAAGCTCAGGTCAATGAGGCCTACGATCAATAAGTTCAATAAAGGAATACAAAACCTGTGCTAGTTGAAAGAAAACAAGTTGGCAAAAAAGATCTAATCCAATATTTGGTGATAATTAGCGACTTATAAGCTATTTTTATAGGATGGTCATTTTTGACCGGGAACACCACAAGTGTGACTTTGTGCCATTTTGTACAAAATAAAAGCATTTCAAAACAAACTTGAAATGAAATGTTTTAATATTTTATTTAAAATTGCCAAAATTATCCACAAATAATGCTTTTTTTTTCACTCAAAAACAGAGGTACATAAGCGCAGGTCAACGAGGCCAACTGTCAATAAGCTCCAAAAAGAAATTAAAAGTGCTAATTAAAAGAAAACAAGTTGACAAAAAGATCAGATCCATTTTAATTGGCCGGTCTTTTTGACCAGGAACACCAAATTAGGTAAAAAATGTCAACACAGCACAAGGGTTAAAGATTAGAATCTCCTGTATCTCCTGTTCTCTGTACTCTGCTGTCAATTACTCTCAGCACGGGTCTGTAAATGTGAAAAGGCTTTGCCTATATCTCCTAAATCGAAGTGTATTACGTAATGCTTAAATTGACTAAAAAGTACCTTTAATTTGATGTAATATTACACAGAGAACGTAAGACTACAGAGATATATAGTCACATGTATAGTGGGCTTAGTGTAGAATGAATACATGCGCCGCTGGCGAGACATGTCTGTCCACGGGTTTAAATTTAGCCTGGATCAGTCTACCTTAGTCTTGCAATGCCCCGAACATTGAAAGGAGCATTATCATCACTTTAAGCCTCCTTTGGCTCCAGTTATGTTGTTCAGACTGATACAGTTATTATAAAATGTAAAATTTTTCAAATGTTCAAAAGTCTGCTTAAAGGAAGCTTCAGCGGAGATAAAAAATCAAATGTATATTTGTGCATATTTATACATCCTTCAAGTTAAGACGCATTCCATATAATAATGCACAGAAAAATCCAGTCCATTTTGTGTCATACTCGAGTGTTTTGAAGACAATCTCCTGTAAACAATAGCAACTTCACCCAGCTTTTATGAGATTTGTGTTTAACATCAAAGTACACTCACCAAAGTGTTTGTTTACTAGCTATTTCTCATTTCCTGTGGCACCAGCCTGTTGTCCACGGGCCGCTATCTCTTCTATAATTGTGCGTTATTATATAGGCAAGATAAGGGTGAGTCAAGTAGCAAGGCTGCCTCTTGCGTAAACATTTGGATGTGATTTTTGCCTCTTATCTAACCTTTGCTGTTTGCTCTCTCTCCTCTCACTCTCTCTCATGTTCTCACAGTGTATATGTATGTGTGTGTGTGTGTGTGTGTGTGTGTGTGTGTGTGTGTGTGTGTGTGGAGCGCAGAGGGGGCCTTGCTCTAGCCTGGTCTTAACAGACTCTGTGGAGTCATTGCAGCTGTTTCGGCCCGGCCACAAAGGGGAGCATTTAATTGGTACTGAATGCAAGGACAGAGGCTTTCAATTTGGCCAGGGCTGTACAGACACGCACTCTTTTTGCTTCATGTGTGTGTGTGTGTGTGTGTGTGTGTGTGAATATATTTTGTTATATTTGTCAAGAGTTCTCATATAACTCACTACAACCCCCCACAGAGCATTGCCTGAGAGCCTCCCATCCATACAACTAGTTATGGCACAATCATGCACAACAGTAACAGCTTCAACCAATGCAGTAGTTAATGATTGTGCTGCATGTGTTAGGAATTGCAATACAAGGTGTGTTAAAATCAAACTGGGCAGCTGCACATTCAAACACTTGATTTTCTATTCACCCAAAAACTCTATCACCTTTTTTCCAAATGAGGTTTGGTTCAGGAATGTATACAAAAATAAGTTTTACAAGTTTTGTTGTCTATTTATACACAGTCGTAATTGTCCGATCTGGGGGAACTGATGATGTGACGCAACTTACAACTCCCAAAGTCCCTCCTCTGCTCTTGTGATACATCCCTCCATTTAAACCCAACTCTTGAAAAACAAAAAAACATTGCATGACCATGACATGGAATGCTAAATACTGAAGTAATTTTTTAAAAATGGTATAATGTAGGCCTCGTTGAGCATCATATGAAGTTAATTTGAGGCTCTGCTGTAGGTAGAAGTTAAGAAAGTCCAACAAGTCGGGTAAATATTCCAAAGCATGATCTCACGATCTCTGAGAAGTCTGATTTTATCTTTATTTGGTGTGATAAAAGTCTCTTTATGAGCTTGACGGCGTGTTAGCCACAAATAAGTGTGATGGCTAAATGTAGCCCAGAAATTGAGTACTTCTCTATCCCGTAATTTTCTCAAATGTGGGACTGCTTAACTTTCCTTCTGAGCTCAGTGTTCTTAACATTCCCTCCCCTTGAGAAAGAAACACACATATCCGCCCATATACACACTTGCATTTACACCACTGGACTGTGCATTAGTCCTTAAGGTAAATAAGACACCCTTGGTGACTGAGCCATTGACAGGCAACTACAGACAGACTTTTTATGGTACTTTAAACAAAAAGGTAGTACTTAAGCTAAAGGCCGAGAGAGGGCTGCTGGTATGCTAACTGCATTCTACAATGTACAGACTGACAAAAATATGCAGATTTGTTAACCTATACTAGTTCAAACTTAAAGGGATAGTTCACACAAAAATGTAAATTGTGTCATTTACACACCCTTGTGTTATTCTAAACACGGAAGACTTACTTTCTTCTGTGGAACACAAGATATGTTAGGCCACCATTCACTTTCACTAAATGGAAAATTACCAATGATGGCATGATTAGCAATTAGCACAATTTTGGGTAAACTTTCCACAAAAGACATTATTACTTATTTTGAAATACATAAAATATAACATCACTTTAATAATTAGGTAAGTAAACCAAAACTAAAATACTACACTGCCTCCAAACTTTGCACTTGGGTAAATCTTTATTATGAATCTATTTTGTCAATAATAGTTTGTTTGGAAATTATTTGTCAGATAAATGTGTTCTCCTATGGCTCCTGTATCTAAATAGTGGAGGGCATCAGGATTATCACTGGCAGAGAATGAGTAAAGATCTTACATGGCTCAACAGCCAATGTTCAAAAAACGAGAGTGTGAAACGGCAAAGCATCCAGCTAACATTTGTGCCATTTTCAAATTGCATCTGGAGATGTTTAAATGTTATTAAAACACATGTAGGGTGTGGACAGATCAGGTTACATCCAAAAACATTGGTGAAAGAGTTCTAGAGATGCTGTTTTCCTCAAAAGAATGAGAAAAACGGAGGTGGGCAAGGAGACGGCAATGAAAATGAAAGCTGTGTGAAGACTCCACCAGGAGCTCTGTGTGAGTGTCTGTGCATGGTTCATGCCAAGAAAAACAAGGCCCGAGCAAGGTTAGGAATCTGATTTCAGCTGAGAGGCATAGCAGGAAACGTTGCTCCTCATAGAGCGCTCCCAAAAACTTCTCTGCTCAAAACACCTTTGCTGCTTCTCTCAAATCCTCTTGGTATCTCTCTTTCTTTTTCTTGCATTCCCGTTTTTCCAGGTCAGACACAGTCAATCATTCAGGCTCTGCCCATTCCCTTCCAAGTCAAGGACTTTGACCAAAAAACTTTGTCTGGGAGGTATCACATTTCACACTTGCATTTGAGTCACCCTACTTTGGGTGAAGGGCAATGAAACCCAGGTCCTAGCATTGCTAGCACAAGGCCACTATCTCCATCTGGATCAAATATCAAGCACAGTTGACTACAGAACCAAGGGATAGAAATTATCAAGACGCTCTGATGGATTTAGTAAATTCTCACACTTGAAAAGTGTAGGCTAGCTGGGGTGAGCTGACTAAAGGAGAAATTTCAAAAAGGATGTCTGCTTTGCGGTCTCAATGTGGAAGTAATGATGTCAAACGTGGCCAATCAAGTCTGTAAAGAGGCCAGACTGCTGTAGTGCAATATTCATCAGCAAATACAGCTGTGCTGATCGCTCCCATTCTTTTTCCCCATTTCCATCTAACTCTATCTCTTCCGTTATTTCTCTTTCAGGTCTTTCCAACCAGCAAGCTAACAAAGCATCCCACTCTGACAGTGGATTTGGGTAAAATACAGCCATTAAGATAAATTATGTGTGCTCTGTAGCAGGGGATTTGGTGGGAAGGGATAGTGCTGATCACTTTTGCAGAGCACAGGGAAATAGAGCTATAAAACTAAGCAACGGTAAACACATCAATGATTAGCGCCTCTCCAAAGCTGGATGTCAACCTAGCGATAAAGCGTGACATTGAAGAGGTGAAGAAGACATCTGTAGAAAAAGCGACGGATCAAATGGACCAAGAAAGAATCATGTTTTAGGGTCCTATAAAATCTGTTTTATTTATTTTTTCTGAATTATGTTTTACTTTTTCCAAAAATTCTGTTTTCTATAAAAATTCTGTGTTTAATCTTTCTGATTCTAATGTTTTATGATTTAACCAAAAGTTGTTATAAAAAGAAAAAAAATATCATAAAACTGTAAATCAAACTAAAATATAAATATAATGTTTTAACATAACATTGTATTATTTTTTTATTCAAATAAGAAGCTTCAATACAGAATACTGAATCACAGCCTTGCCGATACACAACAATTTTTATTAAATTTAAATGTATTTATGTTTTTCAAATCTTATTAAAAACAACTGAATGCTAATTTACTGTTAATAATATAATAATAATTTATTACTATTGTTACTAAATATGATGTAATAATTAAATATATGTATATTTTATTTTGTGAACTTTTTTATTGATTCATAAAATAAACAAAGAAAAGAAAAACATATATATACACAGAATCACCATTTAACCCCCACTTCCAGCCCCACCACTACCCCTCCCCAACCCAATCTCCAACCACACCCTGACCCCCAACAAACATTCCTGTTGTCACCCCCCCCCCCAAAAGAAATACAATAATAATAAATCACACACATTTATAACAATACCTCTCTCTCCACTGCCCCTACCCAAGAGCCCTCCAATAATGCTAAATAGTTGCCCCATTTCCCAACAAACACATCCAATCTCCATGTACCACTCCTGAAATGGGGGCATTCCAGCCAACTTCCATGCCCTTAAAACAAGTTGTCTGGTGATCATAACACTGGTTAGAACCCAATTTTTTATGTGTTTATTCATATAATACAGAGTCTGGGGTAAAAATTTTATTTGAGTGCCCAATGTGTCCCACATACAACTCTGAATCTTCAACCAAAATTCTTGGACCTTAACAGACCACCAAAAAACATTGGTTGTGTCTATATCTTCTGATTGGCATCGCCAGCAGGTGGGTGTGTCTTTAAGACCAAGCCTATACAATCTAGAGGGGGTCCAATAGAATCGATGTAAAATCTTGTATTGCATAAGGTGCACCCTTGCATCTCTAGATGCAGACATTAATTTTTTTGAATCCTAGTCCAAACTCCCTCCTCCAATATCAGGTTTAAATCTTTCTCCCATAATCTCAAGAAAAGTTTAAGCTCCATCCCACAGACTCTGAATTAGCAGGGAGTAATACACTGATGCCTCATGACCTTTTCCATTAGCAGTAATCACCACTACCAGAGTATCTGCTGCTTTAGGGGGGTGTATGCTAGTCCCAAAAATAGCAGAGCAGGTGGTGCAGCTGCAGCGCAACTCAAAATGTTGAACTACATTTTCAAAGGATCTCAACACTCCACTCTTATCAAGGTCACCGTGTGTATTAACCTCCCTTAAAATTCACTCTGACCAGCAGAAAGGGGACTTAAAGGGAACATAATTTTGGGTTCAGCCTTATTCTCGAGGCAACATTTAAATAAATGTCCAAATTAAACACTCTGGACACTTTTGTCCATACCGACTGAAAATGCGAAATAAGTTTGATAGAAAGGCTTTGCAATGGTGAAATAGGGCAAGAATTTCCTGTTCAATACAAAACCTGGGAGGGGCTCTCTCAGGTGGAAGCGACCAATGAGCCAAATATCTGCGACCAAATGCACAATAAAACACAATCTTGGGTAGGCCTAGCCCATCTTTGTCATTCAGCCTATGCAACTTAATGAAATGTAACCTGGGACATTTACCATTCCAAATAAAGGACGTCGCTATGCTATCAAATTGCAAGAAATAAGAGAGGGGGACATCTAAAGGGAGAGACTGTAGCAGGTAGTCGAATACAATTTGGAATACAATTCATTTGAATAACATTAACCTTCCTAATCATAGATAAATGTAATGAAGCCCATCTCCCCACATCGCTTGAAAACCCTTTTATTAAAGGGTCAACATTAACTAACTATATCACACAAATTTAGTATTATATCTGTAATTCAATTGGGTCAATTCTCTGAGGCCATTAGACGACATTCGGCACTCCAGGTCTGCCTCTGCACTTTAATATTCCGTTCCAACTCCATGAGTTCTTGTGCTTTGGATTTTTTGGTGAATGAGGCATACTGTATGAGCCGACCCCTAAGAACTGCCTTAAGTACCTCTCAAGCCATGCCCACAGAGGATACTGAGCACCAGTTGGTCTCCATATAAACATTGATTTCAGCCTTTAGCATTTGTTGGAATTCCGAAATTTGCAAAAGGGATACATTAAGGCGACAACTATATGATTTCCTTTCCACATACAAACTTTCTCATCGTCCTTCATTTTGACAGACAGGGTCATAAAAAATCCATTATAATCAACCCGTCATTTTAATTTTCATATTTTAATGATAGTAAGACATTATCATTACAGGACGAGCAAATAGAAGATTATGCATTTATTTTTTTATGAAGAGAACTGAACATCAGAGATGTTTTTTTTCCCTAAAAATGTAATATTACAAAAAACAAACATGATCTAAATATGAACAAAACACGTATAAAATGAACTGAACAGAACTCAATCGACAACTCAAACCTTCCTCCTTTTCCGCATCGACTTAATTGCGCACCTGTGCGTAATCAAACGCATCAAGGGAGACTGATGAGGAGGAAATTATCATTAGATTTTGCGTCTTTGCCTCGGACAGACGACTTCACGTAGCAGTTTTATTTTGGTTCTGGAGGCTGAACCCCACGTCAAACATTAAAAACATATATTTGTAAGAGAGAAAAAAAATGCTTGCAGTTGCTTTGATAGCAGGAAGTAATATAAGGACTCATTTATGTTTAGATCTAAGCATTTTCTTGGTTAATTAAAATTAGTTCAATAACTGGGGTCTCTGATACTCGGAAACAACGATAATATTTAATTAAAATACATTCAATGTCTCTTCACAAATTTGGACAGTTTTTAAATATTTCTTGTTGCTTCGTACTCTCAAAGACATTATTGGTAAAGCAAAAACGTGTGTGTGAAAAACACTTAAAAAGTATTCTGCAGCGCTGACGCGAATTGTGTGAAAGACTTAAGGCCTGTTATGTTGAGCAGACACGGAAAGAGCCCGTCCAAGAAATTCACCATATGCTGACCCTCTTCGGCCTCAGGAATTCCAACAATATGGACTTAATCCTGCCGGCTATGGTTCTCCAAGTCCTCCAACTTCTCACAAACATGCTCTAAATCCACCTTGGTCACTGGCGGATTAGCAGATAATACCCATTCTGATGACTCCAGAGAGTCGATCGGTTTCTTGTAACCACCTCAGAGAATTTAGTCTCCATGGCAGTGATTGATTGACACATTACAGCAAGATCCTCTAAGTCAGCAACGACCTTCGTCAGCATTGCCAACATGTTCAAAATTTCTCGCCGAATTTCCAGCACTTCTCCGACAAAATCTGAGAATTTACAACATTAATAGTGTTAAAACTAAGTGTTAAAAGTGCGCAGTGCTTGCCATTCACACATCTGAGCACTTGGTCTCGTGATGTATATTCTATTAAAATATCACACATTACTAAATAAAAACTATTGTATGTTTAATTATTTTTATTATACTTATTATTGTAGTAATATTTTTTTTTTCATAATGTATACAATTTAACATGCCCAGTTAAATTAAGCTTTTATTTTGATGGAAAACTGAGAGAAAACCTTTCCAGTGTGTATTTGACAGCAGTTCATCATAAGACCCTACTGTTGACAAATGAAGGCATCTCATCCGCCCTGCCGGGAAAGCATATGATTGGGACAATGTTCACTTCTGGAACACCGTAAAAGCTTTGATGATGAGCCAAAGGACATTCCATGTACATGGAAAGAATGTTACTTAATGTGCCTCAATGTGACAACCAATTAAAATGTGTGATCCAGTTTAGTAGATCTACACCAGGAATAAAGATCACATCCATCATTTTAAAATCTAGCTTCTTTTCAAACACCACCTGATGCTTTTACAGCACCAAAGGCTGGGGCTTCTTCTCCTCTAACATAATATCCTTTACAGAAAATGGACTTAACTGTTAGTCTGAGGCATTTCTCACATTTTTCCCATGAGAGCTGACACACTCACACAGGGGCAGTACAACAGCTTCTCTGTTCAAGGCCGCTGTGAGGAGCTGGGGTCTACTAGGCTCCAGACTAGCATGAATGTGGAGATATATATATATATATATATATATATATATATATATATATATATATATGTTCACATTAACTTATTTATTGACTTGATTAGAAGCCATAATTAAAACCCCACAAATGCTTTGCTGCATACCTCGGTTGTAACGAGTGGTTATTTCAGTCAAAGTTGCTCTTCTATCAGCTTGAATCAGTCAGCCCATTCTCCTCTGACCTCTAGCATCAACAAGGCTTTTTAGCCCATAGGACTGCCGCATACTGGATGTTTTTCCCTTTTCACACCATTCTTTGTAAACCCTAGAAATGGTTGTGCGTGAAAATCCCAGTAACTGAGCAGATTGTGAAATACTCAGACCGGCCCGTCTGGCACCAACAACCATGCCACGCTCAAAATTGCTTAAATCACCTTTCTTTCCCATTCTGACATTCAGTTTGGAGTTCAGGAGATTGTCTTGACCAGGACCACACCCCTAAATGCATTGAAGCAACTGCCATGTGATTGGTTGATTAGATAATTCCATTAATGAGAAATTGAACAGGTGTTCCTAATAATCCTTTAGGTGAGTGTATATACAAATACATACAGACAGTTGAAATCAGAAGTTTACATACACTTAGGTTGAAGTAATTAAAAACCATTTTTCACACTCCGCAGATTTAATAATAGCAAACTATAGTTTTGGCAAGTCATATAGGGCATCTACTTTGTGCATCACATGAGTAATTTTTCCAACCATTGTTTAAAGACAGACTGTTTCACTTTAAATTGACTACATCACAATTCCAGTGGGTCAGAAATTTACATATACTTAGTTAATTGTGCCTTTAAGCAACTTGGAAAATTCCAGAAAATTATGTTAAGCCTTTAGACAATTAGCTTCTGATAGGAGGTGTATTGAATTGAAGGTGTACCTGTGGATTTATTAAAGCCTAACTTCAAACTCAGTGCCTCTTTGCTTGACTTCATGGGAAAATCATTGTGGACCTCCACAAGTCTGGTTCGTCCTTGGGAGCAATTTACAAATGCCTGAAGGTACCGTAGTATGCAAGTCTAAACACCATGGGACCATGCAGCAATCATACCGCTTAGGAAGGAGAAGCATTCTGTCTCAAAGAGATGAATGTAGTTTGGTGCGAAAAGTGAAAATCAATCCCAGAACAGCAGCAAAGGACATTGTGAAGATGCTGGAGGAAACAGGTAGACAAGTATATATATCCACAGTAAAACGAGTCCTATATCGACATAACCTGAAACACTGCTCAGCAAGGAAGAATCCACTGCTCCAAAACCGCCATAAAAAAGTCAGACTACAGTTTGCAAGAGCACATGGGGACAAATATCTTACTTTTTTGGAGAAATTTCCTCTGGTCTGATGAAACAAAAATTGACATTTTTAGCCATAATGTTCATCTTTGTTTAGAGGAAAAAGGGTGAGGCCTGCAAGCCGAAGAACACCATCCCAACCGTGAAGCATGGAGGTGGCAGCTTCATGTTGTGGGGGTGCTTTGCTGCAGGAGGGACTGGTGCACTTCACAAAATAGATGGCATCATGAATAAGGACAATTATGTGGATATGTTGATAATTATGTTGAAGCAACATCTCAAGACATCAGCCATGAAGTTAAAGCTAGGTCACAAATGGGTCTTCCAAATGGACAATGACTCCAAGTTGTAGCAAAATAGCTTAAGGACAACAAAGTCAAGGTATTAGAGTGGACATCACAAAGCTCTGACCTAAATCTAATTTGAATCTGATCAAAAAAACAGAACTGTGGGCAGAACTGAAAAAGCATACAAACCTTCAACAACAAACCTGACTCATTTACACCAGTACTGTCTGGAGGACAGGGCCAAAATTCCAGCAACTTATGGAAGTCTACCCAAAATGTTTGAACCAAGTTAAACAATTTAAAGACAATGCTACCAAATACTAATAAAATGTATGTCAACTTCTGACCCACTGGGAATGTGATGAAAGAAATAAAAGCTGAAACAAATCATTCTCTCTTCTATTACTCTGATATTTCACATTCTTAAAATACAGTAGTGATCCTAACTTATCAAAGACAGGGAATGCTTTCTACGATTAAATGTCAGAAATTGTGAAAAAAACCTTTAAAATGTATTTGGATAAGGTGTATGTAAACTTCTTACTTCAACTGTGTGCTACAGTTTCAAAGTAGCTTCCCAAAAACTGATGTAGATGCAATTCAAAGTGACATGATTCACTAGGACAGAGCACTGCACAAGCTAAACAAAAGATTCTGCTTTGAATCTGTTCTGAACAGTATAGCGATGTGTTAGACATTTCAGAAGAGCAGACTCTCCGAAGACATGCTAGTAGTGGAGGTCGGCTAATAATAAAATCTGTTAATGAGCAGTCAGCAGGCTTCTCAGATGTTCACGAGTATCAGCCAAGCCAAAAGAGTGAACCATATCATTGGTGGTTATCAGTATAAATCTACTAAGGCATGCATGTAGATACAATTACATGGCGTGCCGGTGTGCCTTATTCAGCTATATTGGCTTTCTAGCATCCTAAATGTAAAGAAGCCCATTTTCAGTGAAAACTAGAAGCCTGCTAAATTACACATGTAAGAACCTTGGTTTGTTAATGTGGATGAAATAGCATGCATGCATGCATGCCAACCATGGAATCAAAGCCCCTGACAGCACTCAGAAAGTCAATGCCAAGGATCAAGGTTAGACCAGGGCTAGTCAATTTTGGCCCACGGACCAAATCCTGCCCACAAATCACTTTTAACTGGCCCTCCGACTGTCTGAAACATCCGAGAGGTGAGTTTAACAGTACTCAGCGGCATGTGCGACAGCGTCAGTATTTGTAAGAAGCGATCTATGGTCTAGTTACGGACAGAAGAGCATGTGTTTAAGCTTGAAAGGTCATTGTTCAGTTCTGCTCCTCTCCAAAACATAAACCAGCAAACTTTAGGTGAGCATATTTTATCGTGTCTTATTCAATCAAATATATTCATGCAAATTGCTTAGTTGCTGGGTGCAGTGAAATCTACAGATTTGAAAATATACATTTATAATAGAAATTTTTCAACAAAAGATAAATCGTTGATGAATACCAAATCCTCAAAGGAAATACACAGAAGAATTTGCTTTTATTCTTTTTTAACTCTCCATTTCAAGTGTCAAACGGCGTGTTCATCTGTTTAGGGTCTAGTGCTCATAATGTGACAACGTGAAGATCCACTAAACATTCAAACACGCATATAGCCTGGCTATTTTTGGTTCTACATACAGATGTGTGTCAGCATTCTCAATCGGAAACATCAAATCCGTTTGTTCTCCTTTTGCCAATGAAGTATCAGGCTCCTGCACAAATTCACAATGTTTTGCAGGATAGTTAAAGGCAAATTCCCCATTCTCTTTTTTCAGTTTAAAATTTTACTATAACTTTCTAACTTTTATGTAAAAAGACAGTTCTTTATTATATTACTATTGTTTTCTTATGTGGGTTGATATTGTCAAAGATACAGACGTTAGCATATCTAAATGATTTGAAAGTTTTCATAATTTGTAAACAATAGCCCTGCATTGTTAAAATGATCGTGTTTTTATTTTATTTTTTTTCAAAGTAAAGTTAATCAAAACCACATTTTTTAGTGGAGGGTAGATCTTTAGAAGGAATTTATGGCAAGACCTTAAAAAATTTATAATTGAATCCCCTTGACTACTTTAATGTAAATAAGCGCATAGTATTAACAGTGTTTAGTTTAGTTTTTCATGTTAACATGTTAGTTACAACGAAAATTTACAGCTAAGGTAACTATGGCAAAAAGTTTAGTCTATGTCAAATTTTCATTTGGATAACCTACAAGAAAGTAGTTGAGGAGCCCTGGGTTAGGCAGAGAGCTAGACAATCACAAAGCTCAATATGGACACAAATACTCTATTCTAGCAAGTTAGCCTAACATCAAACCATGGTAAATCTCTACAAAATAAGAACATGCTATTAAAGTCTGGACCAAAGATTAGTTTTCATCTAACATAAGAAATCAAATTTACTGCAATGTGTACAGCATTCATTTGTTATTTCATAGATATTATTATATTATTTAAAAATGATAGATATTACATACATACATACATACATACATACATACACACACATATACATATACATATACACACACACACTCACCTAAAGGATTATTAGGAAGACCATACTAATACTGTGTTTGACCCCCTTTCACCTTCAGAACTGCCTTAATTCTACGTGGCATTGATTCAACAAGGTGCTGAAAGCATTCTTTAGAAATGTTGGCCCATATTGATAGGATAGCATCTTGCAGTTGATGGAGATTTGTGGGATGCACATCCAGGGCACGAAGCTCCTGTTCCACCACATCCCAAAGATGCTCTATTGGGTTGAGATCTGGTGACAGTGGGGGCCATTTTAGTACAGTGAATTCATTGTCATGTTCAAGAAACCAATTTGAAATGATTCAAGCTTTGTGACATGGTGCATTATCCTGCTGGAAGTAGCCATCAGAGGATGGGTACATGGTGGCCATAAAGGGATGGACATGGTCAGAAACAATGCTCAGGTAGGCCGTGGCATTTAAATGATGCCCAATTGGCACTAAGGGGCCTAAAGTGTGCCAAGAAAACATCCCCCACACCATTACACCACCACCACCAGCCTGCACAGTGGTAACAAGGCATGATGGATCCATGTTCTCATTCTGTTTACGCCAAATTCTGACTCTACCATCTGAATGTCTCAACAGAAATCGAGACTCATCAGACCAGGCAACATTTTTCCAGTCTTCAACTGTCCAATTTTGGTGAGCTCTTGCAAATTGTAGCCTCTTTTTCCTATTTGTAGTGGAGATGAGTGGTACCCGGTGGGGTCTTCTGCTGTTGTAGCCCATCCGCCTCAAGGTTGTGCGTGTTGTGGCTTCACAAATGCTTTGCTGCATACCTCGGTTGTAACGAGTGGTTATTTCAGTCAAAGTTGCTCTTCTATCAGCTTGAATCAGTCGGCCCATTCTCCTCTGACCTCTAGCATCAACAAGGCATTTTCGCCCACAGGACTGCCGCATACTGGATGTTTTTCCCTTTTCACACCATTCTTTGTAAACCCTAGAAATGGTTGTGCGTGAAAATCCCAGTAACTGAGCAGATTGTGAAATACTCAGACCGGCCCGTCTGGCACCAACAACCATGCCACGCTCAAAATTGCTTAAATCACCTTTCTTTCCCATTCTGGCATTCAGTTTGGAGTTCAGGAGATTGTCTTGACCAGGACCACACCCCTAAATGCATTGAAGCAACTGCCATGTGATTGGTTGATTAGATAATTGCATTAATGAGAAATTGAACAGGTGTTCCTAATAATCCTTTAGGTGAGTGTATATATAAATATTAAAATCACAGAAATGGATGAACTTGACCACTGAAGTCAATATTAGAAATAACGATTATTCAATATCAATAATAAAACAAATTTTGACCAAAATGTTAGTCGTCGAATAGTCGTTTGAACTCATTTAACGTAACATGAGATCATATGAAACTCAGCTCAGAGTTCAGATGCACACTAAACTTTCCAAACAGGGCACCATACAAGGAAGAGCCACTACTGCAAATGAATCACTGAACCCAACAGTTGAAGCCTATAATTTAATTTCCCTCCCTTAAAAAGGAACTGAATGTGTAACATAAAAGGTAATGACTCGGCCTGTATATGTGGAAAATCAAGCACGCAAATGACGTATGTTGTGTTAGATTGATGTAAAAATTAAATCAGACTTGAATGTTCACACTGAAGGCACATTGGAAAAATCAGATACATATTTTTTTTCCACATATGAAAGTGGATCGGATTTGAAAATGTCAGATTCAAAGCACTTTCAGCTGTTCGCACTTTATCCAATAAACAGAACATTTCACATTTGAGTTTATAATTTGATGGTAATACCATGGTACTTTGATAAATACCATAGCAATGAACGATTAACATGTTCATGTATCACGGCCTTTACCTACTGTAGTATGTCAGGGTACTTCAAAAATACTATAATGGGGCCTGGGTAGCTCATAGAATATTGACGCTGACTACCACCGCTGGAGTCGCGAGTTCGAATCCAGGTTGTGCTGAGTAACTCCCGCCAGGTCTCCTAAGCAACCAAGTTGACCCGGCTGCTAGGGAGGTTAGTCACATGGGGTAACCTCCTCGTGGTCACGATTAGTGGTTCTCTCTCACAATGGGGTGTGAGGTAAATTGTGCGTTGATCGCAGAGAGTAGCATGAGTCTCCACATGCTGAGAGTCTCCGTGGTGTCATGCACAGCGAGCCACGTGATCAGATGCACGGATTGCCAGTCTTAGAAGCAGAGGCAACTGAGACTTGTCCTCCACCACCAGGACTGAGGTGAGTAACCGCACCACCACGAGGACCTACTAAGTAGGGGGAATTGGGCATTCCAAATTAGGAGAAAAGGGGATAAATAATACCCAAAAAATAAATAAATAACAAAAAATACTATCATGATATTTAAATACAATTATATTAAATTTTTGATAAAAACAAACAAACAAACAAACAAAAAACATGAATGTACCATGGTATTTTTTGGCAGTTTTGTCAGTGACAAGTAATTAAAACTTTACCCATTGCCAGTATTCATTGCCATTAATTTTCATAAATTTTTCAATTTAAATCTGCCAACTGAAAGTAAAGCATACATTATTCCTACAATAGGTCTATGAGAAGTGCATAATGCACAGCCTACTCTTCAGAGATAAAACATTGGGTAAAAGGTAAGATATTAGGTAATTCACAGGAGTCTCAACTAAAAAAATGACTACATAAGCAAAACTAGTTGAAGTAGTCTAGGCCTGATTCAAGGCTGAGCTAGCATGGAATCACACTTTTCCAGTTCAAGGACTTTGTGGTGTCTTACTGCCTTTTGTATGACTTCCAGCAACTTGCCTGTGTCCCACCTCCAGCACTAAGTGGGCAGCATGTGTTGGTAATTTGCAGGCAGTTGATGTTGATTAGTGCAGGCATGACATCTCTGGACTTCAGCTGTTATCGTGTGCAAGGAGAGAAGCCTCTCTCAATTAGCTGCAACATGTTAGCAAATCAGGGTTTACAAGACCTCCAGGAACACCAAAGGCTTTGGGGAGTGTGTTGGGGGCAGAGGGGTTTCTACAAACTTGCATGCTTGCAACCAATAAAAACATTTGAATGAATTATGCCATTACGCCCATAAGTCCACAATCTTCTGCTGGTCTATAAATTTAAGAAAAATTAACAAGTCGCACATGTTATTTTTTTTCATAACTGATATCTACGAGATAATGAAGCCAAAAATGTGACCCCCACAAATGTCTTTCCTCCCAACTAAAGCAAGGTAATAATAATTTTGAATTTTGAATTTAGTTTTTATTTCTATTTCAATTTCTTAATCCAATTTAGATTAGTTAGTTTTGTTTGTTAGTACTTTGTTAATTTTAGTTTAGTTGTTCAGTACATTTCGTTATTTTATTTCATTTTTTATATAAGGGGTAAATGGAGAATGGGGAAAACAGGCATTTGTGTAATTGTGTAATTTATTGAACTTAACGACAAAGTCCTCTTTAATGCACTGGACATGAGAAAGTAAATCTCACCGCATCTCTGAAAATATAACTTCAAACAAAACTCTTTACCAGTTCCAAATTAAATGTAAAACAAATCACAGATTGACAGAGAGATAGAATGAGTGAAAAGACTATGACTGTGTGAGTGTGTCTGTGTGGGGGAGAGAGAGAGGGAGAGAGAGAGAGAGATACAGAATAAATTACTGGACATTGTTATATTGTTTCTGTTCTCTTTGTTTTAACAGCATGCTTTGACAACACAATGAACATTCATGCCAATAAAGGTTAAATTATAATACATACTAATTTACTGGATGTTGCAGACATCTTTAGTACTGCTGTTCCCAAATATTTTTCAACTACAGCACCCTTTTATGTTTTTTTTCCACCCCATGGCACCCCAACCACTGAAAAATAAGTAAATAAACAAATATGCTTTTGAAAACGCCAAATAATTTAATATAAACAGTAACAAATTAAATTAAAACAAGTAGTCTTCAAGTGTTTCTAAAGAAAACATTGATTATTAGTAATTAAATAGCGAACAGAGTAAACAGTGCTCTACAATTCTCAGTTACAGCAGCAATTAAACATCAAATATCAGTAATTAATGCAAAATACTTTAATTGTCAACAATTTTTATTGTGTGATTATTAGATATCATTATTCTAATAGATATTATTAGATGAGTTTAAGTTAATAGGCTATTGATTCCATGCTGTCAGATTTTGACTGAGAAGCAGACCTGTCATTGAATTTTATTGGGCTTAAAGCTACTAAAGATATCCAACCTAGCCAAATGTCAATAACAGACATTTAGCTATTAGTCTATTAGGAAGCATTTACACATTGCAGAGTTAGAATATTTTGAGGTATAAGATTATTGTCCTCTTACCTCTTACTCGTATTGTACCCTTATGTAATACATCAATGGCTATGTTTACATAAATATCTCTTTAACGGTAGATTTGGAATCTTAAAGAGGGGCATTTTGACCAAGAAGTGCATTTGAATGTTCATGCATGCAGCTGCATTCACAGCGAGACATGAGCGCTCATGGACAGACATACGCATGCAAGCAGCTGGTTGCACTCTAGCAGCACACAGGTACAGAAGTCAGTTCTCGGTACTGCCGGTACTTTAAACATCAGTTGCAATTAAAATATTAAACGGAGTGAAAATTCCACGCCAACCCTAGCGGGCACCTAGTGGCGGCACCCCAGGGTTTGTTTCCCCTCTGTTGCTAATGAAATGAGGTCTATTATTGCCGTCATGTGTCATCTTCATGTTAAGGTAATGGCAGGTTTAAAGGTTTAAAAACATACCGCAACAAAAACAAAAACTTAATATTTTTCAAGATTATATTATTTTATTGTTAGTTTCAGAGTCATGAAAATGTATTTTAGTTTAGTTAAAATTTTTCCAATTATGCTATTTTTTTTTTATTTATTTCAGCTTACGAAAATGTTTTTTACCTTTAGTTTTTGTCTTCATTTTCCGATAATAACCTTGATCTAAAGTCTGATGTCTGGTGGTCAGATTTTCAAGCTGTCCTCATTTAGCCTTAAGGACTGGCCCCATTCACTTCCATTGTAAAGGACTGTTCACACCAAATCCGTTTTTTCTGGTGCGATTGTTCGTTCCGAACAAGCTTTTGAATGGTAACATTGGATTCCTATGGCACCATTCACAGTGGGTCTGACAAAACATCCGCTTATAATCCGAATGTTTTTTGTTTTTTTTTACAGAGAGTGGTCTGATTTTTTGGAATGAAAACTGACTGACCAATGAGAAGATGAGCTTTTTATAAAAAAAATGTCCAGAGTAGCTGCAGCTGCTTGATCCAGCGTGTTGGTGGCGCTAATCAACTGGCAAACACCAGCATTGACGTGCAGCTGATATGCACTGCGAAAATTATATACTTTAAAATATATAGTTTTCATAAACCCTTTGTACTGCAAAAATAAACCCGGTCTGTTTTTGAAAGTCTGATTATGGTGTTTTGTCTTAATGTACATTATTTAATTTATATCAATGTCCCTGTATATTCTCATGGCATTAAAAAATAGCAGCAAGGTTCAGCAATTAATTTGCACAAAGCTCGTATTATTATCCCATAAAAAGATTTGTTACATGCAATGTTTCAGACCTAGTCCACACTAATATGTTTTCGTTTGAAAACGCATCTTTTTCTCTCCGTTTTGGCCTTCCGTCCACACCGAGATGGCTTTTTTATCCGCAAAAACTGAGCTTTTTGAAAACGCACTCCAAAGTGGATACATTTGAAAACGCTGTTTTTCGCACTGTAGTGTGGACTGTGAAAACGGATGCTTTGGAAAACGATGATGCATTTTTAGTCATGTGATCTATCCAACCAAAACAATCAAGATGGTGGCCTGTGTTATAGTGGCGCTGTTGTGCCTGATAATCACTTTGATAGCATCGTTAAAAAATAAATGTCACTTTGTACAACCTTCACATTGCATTCCTTCAAAGGTGAAGGGTAGTTTACTCGGAATTTGTGTCTGGCGACGGAACACGAGGACAATTGCGTTTCAGACTGTACATGAAGCTGGGATTTTCCACATGCACAGTGACATGATTTAAGCATTTTAATACGTTTCAGTGTGGACGAGCAACCTTTGGAAAAAACTTGAAAACGTTAGAGTGGATGGAGAGCGTTTTGAAACGAAAACGAAGTTTTCAAATGTATCCTATTTATGTAGACATAGCCTCAGACAAATAATTGCAAAACCACACAGCTATTTTTATTGTAAGGAAAATATAACAAAGTATTGCAATAATTTAAATAAAGAAAAGACTGTTAGCATCGTTATTCTCAAATGTACATTATTCCACGTGTATTTGTATCACTGTACCTTGTGTTATATTATCCAGGCATTAATCTAGACATAAAAAGAGAAGCTGAGATCGGGAGTCTGGAATATAGACCTACTAGTAGCAAAATGTATGTGCAAATAAATATGAAACAGTGCTCTTTACTTATATCACTCGCATAAAAAAAACAGATTATATACTCCACAAAACGCATCAACACTATGGAAAGAACATAATGAAACAGTTAAGCCAAAGTAGGTAAATAAATCCTTTAACCGCGTTCAGTATATTAATCTCTAACAGCTGAAGTGTGCGGACAGCAGACTAGTATAACAACAGCACTGCCTACTGTACAGAAGTTAAATAGTTTAGTTTAACTTTTTTTACAGACTGTGTTTGAACAGAACTTTCAATAACAACATGACAGAAATAAAACATATTAACAGACAATGTGTGAATAGACCTTCCATCAGACGTTCATCTCGCAAAATCGTCTCCCAAATTTGGCATGCCTAATTCCCATTGTAGACCGATTCCTCATAGTTGCGCAGTGACTTGCCTCAATCCAGGTGGTGGAGGATGAATCTCAGTTGCCTCTGCTTCTGAGAATTTCAGCAAGCGTCTTGTCACGTCAAGGCCAAAATTATTTACAAAGTATGTTCAAAATCAACAAGAGATGAACCAAAGTGTTGTACAATTAGAAAAGAAGCCATAGAACTCAATAAACACAATAAATAAAAGAATAAAATTATGACAGGGCTATAGTTACAACACACAGAATAAGATGTTTGGGTGTCAAGCTCTACTCGAGTTAAATGCCAATGCGAAGAGGAGGGTCTTCAGCAGCGACTTGAAAATTTCTATAGTCTGAGCAGTCCTTCTATGGAAAGGTAAGCTGTTCCATAGATTAGGAGCAGCCACCGCAAAGATCTGATCGCCTCTGTTTTTGAATCTGGATTTTGGAACATTCAAGATCACCTCATTGCTCTAACCGGGGTATGATGATGCAAGAAATCTGCTAAATAAGATGGTGCCAAGCCATTTAAAAACTTAAAAGCAAGCAATAAAATCTTAAAATCAATCCTAAAACGGACTGGAAACCAATTTAGAAAGGCTAGAACTGTGTAAGAACTAATTTCTCCAAAACTTTACTCAGAAAAGGTAGCTTAGAAATTGGCCAGAAGTTAGAAAGAACAGAAGGGTCTAAATTGTTCTTTTTGATAAAGGCTGCACCACAGCATGTTTATAAGCAGCTGGAACGCACCCTGAGGTAAGAGATGAATTTATCAGTACAAGAACACTAATACCAATAATACTAAATACTTCCTTGAACAGGTGAGAGGGGACACTGTCTAAGGGACACTACAAAAGGTAGGTTGCATATGCTGAACGACTGAAGTTTCAGCTCAAAATACCCTACAAGATCATTTATTATACCATGTTGAAAATGCCAATTTTTGGGTGGGAATAAAAACAAGCTGTTTTTGTGTGTGTCTTAAAATGTAAATGAGCTGGTGCTCCCTGCCCCATATCCATAATAAGACGAGTTTTGACATCTCTGCTTCGGATAACTAGACATCATAAGCAATATGACTGACAGCGAAAATAGCGGTGTTCAGCCCTATAAGTTTGAACCGGAATCAGACACTGATGAGGGAGAGACTCTGTCTCAACTTTGAGAATGAACCAGGAAGTTTCCAAATGGTTATTTGATAAATGTAATTATTTGTTGTAGTTTATTCAACAGTTTTGCAACGATGGATGAGCAACACACACACACACACACGACAGGCTGGATCCACAGACATCCAATCTTCCATGAGCCAAAGATACGAGGACCTGTCACCCTCAAGGACGGCAAGTAAGCCTTGAATCTCACCAGTATACATCCCTGCTTACCCTGTCTTCTACGATGTTTTTTTACACGGAGTGTCACATGGTATATGGCACAGGAATGCTGGTATATCTGACAAATCGTGCCTAGAAAATATCTCAGCATATGCCTGGATGTTAAAAAGCATTTGCTATCATAAAGGAATAACGCAGAAACATCCCGAGTCCTGACAACATATACAAAGTTACTGTTGCGGATGTAACCCGATCCTTTCGACGGGTGAACATCCGTAAAGCCGCGGGTCCAGACGGCATTCCGGGCCGCGTCATCAGAGCATGCGCGAACCAACTGGCTGGTGTTTTTACGGACATTTTCAACTTGTCCCTATCCCTGTCTGTAGTCCCCACATGCTTCAAAACATCAACCATTGTGCCTGTACCGAAGCAATCAAAAATCACTTGCTTAAATGACTGGCGTCCTGTTGCCCTCACCCCCATCATCAGCAAATGCTTTGAGAGGTTGATCAGAGATCACATCTGCTCTGTTCTGCCCACCTCTTTGGACCCATTGCAGTTTGCCTACCGTAACAACCGCTCCACTGATGATGCCATTGCATCTACAATACACACTGCTCTTTCCCACCTGGAAAAAAGGAACACATATGTGAGAATGCTGTTTGTAGACTACAGCTCAGCATTCAACACCATAGTGCCCTCCAAGCTTGATGAGAAACTCCGGGCTCTGGGCTTAAACAGCTCGCTGTGCAGCTGGATCCTGGATTTCCTGTCAGGCAGTAGTCAGGTGGTTAGAATGGGCAGCAACATCTCCTCATCACTGACCCTCAACACTGGAGCCCCGCAGGGCTGTGTTCTCAGCCCACTCCTGTATTCCCTTTACACACATGACTGTGTGGCAACACATAGCTCCAATGCCATCATTAAGTTTGCTGACGATACGACGGTTGTAGGTCTGATCACTGACAATGATGAAACGGCCTACAGAGAGGAGGTGCACACTCTGACACGCTGGTGTCAGGAGCACAACCTCTTCCTCAACGTCAGTAAAACCAAGGAGCTTGTGGTGGACTTCAGGAAGAAAGACAGAGAGCATAGCCCCATCACCATTAATGGAGCACCGGTGGAGAGAGTCAGCAGCTTCAAGTTCCTCGGTGTCCACATTACTGAGGAACTCACATGGTCCGTCCACACTGAGGCCGTTGTGAAGAAGGCTCACCAGCACCTCTTCTTCCTGAGACGGCTGAGGAAGTTCGGAATGAACCACCACATCCTCACACGGTTCTACACCAGTACAGTAGAGAGCATCCTGACTGGCTGCATCACCGCCTGGTACGGCAATAGCACCGCCCACAACCGCAAAGAACTGCAAAGGGTGGTGCGAACTGCCAGAAACCTCATCAGAGGTGAGCTTCCCTCCCTCCAGGATATATATAACAGACGGTGTGTGAATAAAGCTCGGAGGATCATCAGAGACTCCAGTCACCCGAGTTATGGTCTGCTCTCACTGCTTCCATCAGGCAGGCAGTATCGCAGCATCAGGACCCGCACCACCCGACTACATGACAGCTTCTTCCCACAAGCAATAAGACTTTTGAACACATGATCTCTCACGATCAACAATCAGCACTGCACTTTATTAATCATCACTCTGTCAATATATTCTCCCAATTCAATTAGTGTTTATATATATTTATACCCGTATCTAGTGTATGTGTATTCTACATTGTGTGTATTGTGTACATTTGTTATGTAAATTGTTGTGTAAGTATGTGTACATTTGTTATGTAAATTGTTTTGTGTAAATATGTTGTTTATTGTAAAGTGATTTATGTCTCGTCACTGTCATGACTGCTATGTTCCTCGGAACTGCACACAAGAATTTCACCTACTGTTGCACTCGTGTACACAGTAGTGTGACAATAAAGTGATTTGATTTGATTTGATTTGAAAGTTACAAAGCAAGAGCAAACAATAGCCCAAGCAAACATGAGAAACGACTCGCGGTACACACTGGCGCCATCTTCCTGTGTACCATCCTGTTAAAATCAAGGAAGCTGTCTTCCTGTTATGTGGCTTGTTAACGCGGAGACCTAGCACTTACGGATGCTCACGCTATTCACCGCAGCATCCTTGCACAACTTACCACATGCCCCACCGAGAGCGAGAACCACCTCATAGCAACCATGAGGAAGGTAACCCATGTGACTCTACCCACCCTAGCAACCGGGCCAATTGGTTGCTTTTGAAGCCTGGCTGGAGTCACTCAGCACTCCCTGAATTCGAACTCGTTATTCCCGAAGTAGTAGTCAGCGTCTTTGCTTGCTGAGCTGCCCAGGCCGTCTGCATTTTTATTAAATAAACAAAGGACGAGTAAACATTTCTTTGTTGTTGTTGTAGTAATCAACATTGTGCCACAAATGCTGTTGATTGAGCTTAACTTGTTTTGAACCTAGAACATTCCTTTAAACCCCTTGAAAAAAAATGAGGTTTGAGTCCTAGTAAGGCACTTACAATGGAAGTGAATGGGGCCAGTCAATAAATATAATGGATATAACTTTACACAAATGATATTAGTAGCCTAAGCAATTTTATCAGACTAGAATCATGTTAACCTGTATAATTTTGACGTCTTCCTTAGTGAAAAAAATAACATAATTAAGCACACTTTATTCTTGGGTGCTTCAGTCTACTAAAGTGTATTGCCAGCACACTATAAATTGGTACACTTAAAGTCTGCTAAATTGGAACAAGTAATTTTGTACTTATTGCACTTTAGTTTGCCGAAAGCAGCGCTGTGTTGCAAATAAAGATGTGTTAACTATACTTGGTTGTGCTACAATGGAACTATTTCAAAAAATACTTTAGTACACTTTAAATATCTACCCTTGTATTACATTTTTGAAATACACAGAATTGACTCAATGTAAACTAATAATGTTGTTTTTGATGTCACAATTGCAACTCCATTACACTGTAGTAATGGAGATCCATTAATGTCATACTAACAAAATACTGCTAACATACTGCTTGCCCACAGAACTGCATTTGGCTGGAAATAATATATATATATATATATATATATATATATATATATATATATACACTTCTGGAAGTTGCATTGAAAGTATTACAGCATAGGTATAATTGGGAACAAAGTTGGGGAACCAAGCATAGGGAGTCTTAAAGCCACTGTTAATAATCCACATTGAAGTATTGCATTAGGTCTGGCACAGTGTCACACAGGATCATACCCATCTCAAAGCAATTAGTTTAACTAAAAAATAACCCATTTTCATAACATAAAACGAAATATTTAACATTAAGCTGAACTAGAAATATAACTATAATGTTAGTTAACAAAACCACCAAACAGTCCCCAAAACCTACACAGACCTACCTCATTAATAATGCAAACACAATAGCCAATATAGCTGCAAAGCAGCCATTACCGGGGCCAAGCGCAAAGATGACAAGACATGCCAACATGGCTGGAATGGTCAGACCAACTGCAGCAAGTAGCAATTAAAGACATGTAAAGATGAATTTAGGCAAATGGATGAAAAATCATACATTAACTAAAAATCTGATTTAATTGATTATCACTTTTGACAAATAGGTGGTGCAGTTATGAAATGTATGTGGTGTGGTCAGAGTGAGGTGAGAATGAGACATATAAAGTTTGGTGTCAATATATCAAGGCAATGCAGAGATAAAGCCTGAATGGTAATTTTGGCAGCATGCGTAGGCTTTGATCTGGCAGTTTACAAAAACAGTTTTGTCTATCGTCACAAAATCCATAAATTGTAGTTGGCATGTTCTGGAGAGGATACGATTTGATTTTGGTGAAAACCATAACCCTAACAGTCTAGGAGGAGTTTGAAAAAGTAGGCATTGAATGAAAATCAAGATGGCGGACAGGAAGTTTGGCTGATTATGAGAAAAATGTTATCTATGTTTTTGGCAAAACCCAAAGAATCAATTGAGAACAGTGTGATTACAATAGGTAAATTTATACAAATGTTATTAGCATTTTGGGACATTTAGTTATAACTTTTGACCAAAAGGTGGCGCTGTCTCAAAATATTTTGAGTACCTTCAGGACATGCTGCTGATGGCACATTCTGAGTTTCAAAATGTTACACCAATGTATTCGTTAAGTATAGCATTTTTATCACAATACTGTATTTAAGTCAATGGTAATTTCATGTTTTGTTCTTTTATAGCGCCACCAAGTGGCACAATACCACAATTTCCATATGTATCCTCTGAGTGAGCTCATACATGTGTATGTCAATTTTGGTGAAAATATCTCAATTTGCTTCGGAGTTATAGACATTTATGTGAAAAAAAACAGGTCAAAAATAACTGACACGTGATTTTGATTGGATTTTACTACCCCTTACTATCAATATTTTGAGATTTGGGCATTGGCATGTTGCCAGCGACCTGTTTCCAAACATCTGATGGTGGTTTCGTCTCGATCGGACAAGCGGTTTCGAAGATATTCGCAAATGTTTTTTAAGTGCTAAATTACAACGCTGCACAAACCATATGCCGAAACCTGGCAAGTCTGGTATCGTTGGACTCGGCAAGGATTCAGGAATCTAATAATATGACTCCCGTGAAAATAAGTCAACCCCAGCCAGAGTTATAAGCATTTAAAAATGTAATTTTACCACTAGGTGGGACTGTTTCGAAACTTCTCTGGCTCCTTCAGGGCATCGTACCGATGACCCATACTGAGTTTTGTAACAATTCATTCATGCGTTCAAAAAATACAGCATTTAGCACATAATTCAAAATGGCCGGCAGCCAAAATGGCCGATCTGAGAAAATTGGATATCAGTTGACTCGGCATGATGCCCTGAATCAAACGAGACCACTTTTATGATTTTTGGACAAACCGTTCAGAAGTTATAAACAAAAATATCAATTTTTTATATCTCCGGTTCAGTAGGTGGTGCTGCGCCGAAACGCAGCATGTAGCCTCAGGTCATGCTTGTGATGACATGTACCAAGTTTGGTCTGAATACAATTAAGCGTTGCGGAGATACAGACTTACGTTTGTTTTTGCAAGCTCTACGTAAAATTTGATTGTGCGTTTTTCGAGAACGGTTTGACGAATCAACTTGATTTCCATAACTTTTTGTTGGCACTGCTTGAAGATGATCTGGTGCAATTTTGGTGAAAATCGGACAAACCGTCTAGGACGAGTTCGCAAAAGTAGGTTTTTGGACAATTCAAAATGGCGGAAAAATTTTTATGACGGAAAATGACGTCATAGGGTGCAATCGAATCGTCATGAGCTCAGGAATCAGAGGAAAAAAGAATTTTGTTGATAGGCCTTACGGTTCAAAAGTTATTAGCATAATATTTTTGAAAATTTGGACAGGTGGTGGCGCTAGAGGGAATGAGTTAGAGACACCAAAATTGGTCAATTTGATGTTGGGACTGTCCTCTATCAGAATGTCAAACCGTTACAACTTTCCCGCATACGCTTCTATGGGCTGCCATAGACGCCCAGTCGGAAGAAGAAGAAGAATAATAGTTAAAGCTGCAAGCAGCGATGACGGGCCCAAGCCGGTTGCACCGCAACCCTGGTGCCTTTAGTTACCGGGCTCATTTCCACTTGGTGGCTTTCGGAAAACAAAGGATGATGGACACAGCAACAACTCAAAAATATAGCTGCAAGCAGCAATGCGATTCCTCCTCAAAATGGCAAATCATTTAAAATTGATCAATAGAGTGTTGGGGTTAAACCCTCCCAATGAAAAAATCCAAAAAACATGTCTTTCTGTCTGAATCCTAAACTAAACATTTTCAGTGTACAGGAAAATCCATCATGCCGGACCTTATGGATCCTGTAGGGTTTTTTGTTTACAATGAGAAATGAGGTATGTTCACCAGGTTTCAGAAAAACTAAATAAATGGGGTGGAAATACAATCACTTTGAAAAAATGACATTTGGGCATGGCCTGTAGCGCCCCCTAAGGGCGAATGTGAGCCATTCTTGGTTTGTAGGTTCCTGTTGGCCTGTAGTATTAATGTACCAAATTAGAAAGTATTTGACAAAAAAATGTGCAATTTGGGAATGGCCTTTAGCACCCCCTAAGGGCGAATGTGAGACATTCTTGGTTTGTGGATTTCTGTTGGCCTGTAGTGTCAATATACCAAATTAGAAAATTTTTGACCATAAAATGGGAATTTTGGGCATAGCCTGTAGCGTCCCCTAATGGCGAATATGGGCAATTCTTTGTTTGTGGATTCCTGTTGGCCTGTAGTATCAATGTACCAAATTAGAACATTTTTGACCAGCAAATGGGAATTTAGGGCGTGGCCTGTAGCGCCCCCTAAGGGCGAATGTGGGCCATTCTTGGTTTGTGGATTCCTGTTGGCCTGTAGTATCAATATACAAAATTAGAACATTTTTGACCAGAAAATGGGAATTTTGGACATGGCCTGTAGCACCCCCTAAGGGCGAATGTGGGATATTCTTTACGCAGTACTTCAGAGTGATGTCATCTTGAAGTGTATATATATATATATATAGGTCTGTTTCTAACCCACACCTATAATATCACTTCTGAAGGCATGGATTAAACCACTGGAGTGGTATGGATTACTTTTATGCTGCATTTATATGATTTTTGTAGCTTCTGAGTTCTGATCACCATTCAAGTCATTGAAAGGTCCAACAGGGTTGAGATAATCTTCTAAAAAGCTTAATTTGTGTTCACTAGAAGAAAGAAAATAATACACATCTGGGATGGAATGAGGGTGAGTATAGGATGAGAGAAATTTATTTTTGGGGTGAAAACCATTTGTAGGCCTACTTTTTATTTACTTGGAAAATTGTTACTGTCTCTTTAAGAGGATTTTAAACGCATTTCATTCAAGGCACAGTCTGTGCGGCTTGTTTTATTGAGTTTAATCTTTTGAGAACTGTGAAGTCTCATTATTTTCATGCTGTTACATCTGTATTCATTTCAGAGATTAATTGATTGAGATTGTGAAACTACATACAACCGACAAACCTCCATGAAGATGCGAGTAAAAATGAGATGCCTCGCGCTGTCAGACACAACGCTGATAATCATTCTCGGAAGTGTTGATACTAGATTTAGATTCGCGATTTCTTCATCAACTGTTTATGTTCACTTGAGACAAAACAGACAATATATCATGTATTTTGACATTTTGTTGTATGAAATTGTCCGTTCAAACGCAAGAAGAAGCGAATGCGATCTCTCATCGGGGCTCGTGAGTTAGACGTGACGCTGCTCGCTGTTTCACACAAATATTTATTTGAGTTGTTTTGCCATTTGTTGAGTTGAATGGTGTAAAATCGCTTGAAAGTTCAAACAGGAAAGTGTTAAAAACACATACAACAGACAAACATTGCTCGCATTGATGATGCGAGTAAAAATGAGATTGCCTCACTATCGCGTGCTGTCAGTGAACACGCAGATGAAACATCATTCTCGGAAGTATTGATACTTTAGGATCGATCCGTCCATCCCTTCTTTCTTTAGACATATGTTTCATGTTTGTGTGATAAGTGTTCGCGGAGTTTCACTTGATTTTTCTGACGTGTATCAGACAGATTATCGCAAAGACAGATTCGGCGCACCCTGTTTATTTTCGTTATTTTACAAAAGCTCAAGGTTTTGTTGTTATTGTAAGTGTACACAAATAAAAGTAGACCTTTTATAGTTTGTAATGATCTCTTCCATGTATCTGAATGGGCAAAAATTACGCAGTATTTTGTTTAAGTTTTTTCCGCTGTTTAGAACAATGCATCTGAAATGACATTACAGCGCCATTGTTGACCCCCGTAATAATGCCAGAATTCAATAATGGTTCCCGATTTCAGATTCCACGCAAACATTTATTTGAGTTGTAATGCCATTTGTTGAGTTGAATAGTGTAAAATCACTTGAATATTCAAACTGGGAAGCAGTAAAACACATCTCACTGACCTTTGTGCAGTAACTCTCATCGGGGCTCATGCGTTAGACGCGACGCATCTCGCGGTTTCACACAAAACTGCTCACAAACATTTATTTGAGTTGTTTCGTCATTTTTTTCCCAGAAATAACTAGCAATACTCCTACAAATAAATGCTTCGTAACTAAAACGTTTTGACTTTCAATAGAAAATATAGACAACACATGTTAAATGACATTCTTACCTTGCAAAAATCGCCTCCGTATTTAATTTGAAGCAGTAAATCCAACACTGGAGTAAATCTCTCGTGATATCACCTTCCCAATGAAATGAAGGAAGACTGTGATGACGATACAGTTATTATTCTTGCCCAGTAACCCCTTAACCAATCACATGTGCCTTTAGCTTCTATTGTCATGAGTATCTGGGCAGATTTCAGAAATAAAATCCCCTTAACCAATCACATGTGCCTTTAGCTTTTATTGTCATGAGTATCTGGGCAGATTTCAGAAATAAAATCGGTGATTGGACGACGATGACACTGAGACAGGAACCATGGGAATAATTGTTCCCAAATTTGAACGCTCTGGCTGTAAATGGTTAAAGGTTGTTAAAAATTGTATCCGCCACTCAGTTGATGTATATAGTGAGTGGGGACACATTGTTTGCCTTTTTTCTGGATTCGACTGCAAAAGAGCTCAACCAACTGTTGAACTCAGTCCCTGCCCATTCTGGACTCAGACCTGTTGTAAATCATTGAACAATGAGGCTTGGATGCCCTCTATTGGACATTTCTTGTAATTGCCACTCCGAGAATGAACAGACAGTGGATTAAACATGGGTTTTCTTGTACTTTTCCATTTCAGTTGATATTTTGACTGTATTTTATTGATCTAAAATGTACTAAATATTTAAGATATCAAGGATACCTTCGGAATTGAAAATGTGCAATGCATTGACATTAGTCTGTATTTTTCGACCATGTTCAGGGTGAAGGCGCTGGCGAAAATTTGTCACTCTGCCAGCTAGATGCATGATTGTTTCAACAAGGTCCGGTACCCGAACTGGGTGAGGCGGGGCTTTAGTTCTTTGTTGTATTCACCTGCAACGGCGTGTGTAACATTTTTCTGTCAACTCTGCATACAGGTGAAACTCGAAAAATTTGAATATCGTGCAAAAGTTAATGTAAATCATACTATGTTGAACACAAGAGGGCAGTATAGCCCTATGTATTACTTCTCAAGACCCCCCTCCCTTCCTCCTCCTCACACACAGAGACTCAGAGAGTGACTGGAAAATTCTGACATTTTCTCCACATTCAAACCAAAATATCTGACTTTCTGTTGGTCGGAGCTAATGACTGTAAATTAGAAAGTTGTCCAGCTTGAGGAGAACTATATCAATACCAATTTTTGTACCTGTAGATGAAACTAACCCCCCACTTTTTTGTCAAAAGGTGGCGCTACTGAGCCCCTCACCACACCCATTTCTGAAACTTTGCACGTCTACTGGCTAATAAATGTGACGTGTCTGTCGAGTTTCATGCAATTTCAATTATGTTAAGAGTCTCAAAAGCATCAATAAAGAATAGTAAAGTTTGAAGCATTGCCACGGCAACAGTATCTAAGATATCAATAATCCTTCCACAGGTCTAAATCTGCCGTGTGTTTACATTATACACGTAAAGTTTGAAGCAAATCGGGTAAAAACAAGAGGGTGATTTCAAAGCATTTTGAAAGTGACACACTTCCTGCTGCCAGTTGGTGGCGCTATAACTTTGACTCACAACAGTCACATCCATGTGATCGGCCTCTTACAACGAACACTGCTGAAGTTTCATCAAGATCTGTTAATTTATGCAGAAGTTATAACACACTTCCTGTCTCACTTTTCTCGCCATAAATTTGTTTCCTCGCCACGGCCAAACCGTTCGAGATATCAAAAATCCGCTGGCAATTTTTCATCCTCAATGTCTTGACTTCATGCTGACTGAGATTCGTGGCGATTAAATGATTTCTCTAAGAGGAGTATTTCAAATTCCATTGCATACGTTTTCCAAACATCCCTAAATAGCCGACTTCCTGTTGGGCTGAGGTAAAATGTAAGAGCATGAAGGATATATGAAACGATGAGCTCTATATGTGTACCGACTTTCATATTATTACATGCAAGTGTGTTTGATTTATGGACCAAGGTTTCGGACCCCGTTCCAGGGGGCGCTGTTAAGCCCCCCTGCCACGCCCGGGTACCATCTTCAGCCCAGCATTTTCAAGAGTTTTAGAGCACGTTAAGGTCCCCAAAAGTGCCCGAATAGTCGATAAAATAATAATAATAATAATAATAATCCTAAGGAAAACAATAGGGCCTTCGCCTTTTCAAGGCTTGGGCCCTAATAATCAGAAGGAAAACAATAGGGCCTTCGCCTTTTCAAGGCTTGGGCCCTAAATAGCCATTTTTTTGTATCTCCGGACCAGTAGGTGGCGTGCGCCGAAACGCAGCATGTAGCCTCAGGTCATGCTTGTGATGACATGTACCAAGTTTGGTCTGAATACAATTAAGCGTTGCGGAGATACAGACTTACGTTTGTTTTTGCAAGCTCTACGTAAAATTTGATTGTGCGTTTTTCGAGAACGGTTTGACGAATCAACTTGATTTCCATAACTTTTTGTTGGCACTGCTTGAAGATGATGTGGTGCAATTTTGGTGAAAATCGGACAAACCGTCTAGGACGAGTTCGCAAAAGTAGGTTTTTTGGACAATTCAAAATGGCGGAAAATTTTTTATGACGGAAAATGACGTCATAGGGTGCAATCGAATCGTCATGAGCTCAGGAATCAGAGGAAAAAAGAATTTTGTTGATAGGCCTTACGGTTCAAAAGTTATTAGCATAATATTTTTGAAACTTTAGACAGGTGGTGGCGCTAGAGGGAATGAGTTAGAGACACCAAAATTGGTCAATTTGATGTTGGGACTGTCCTCTATCAGAATGTCAAACCGTTACAACTTTCCCGCATACGCTTCTATGGGCTGCCATTGACGCCCAGTCGGAAGAAGAAGAAGAAGAAGAAATATAGCTGCAAGCAGCCATTACCGGGGCCAAGCGCAAAGATGATGACAAGACATGCCAACATGGCTGGAATGGTCAGACCAACTGCAGCAAGTAGCAATTAAAGACATGTAAAGATGAATTTAGGCAAATGGATGAAAAATCATACATTAACTAAAAATATGATTTAATTATCACTTTTGACAAATAGGTGGTGCAATTATGAAATGTATGTGGTGTAGTCAGAGTGAGGTGACAATGAGACATATAAAGTTTGGTGTCAATATATCAACGCAATGCAGAGATAAAGCCTGAATGGTAATTTTGGCAGCATGCGTAAGCTTTGATCTGGCAGTTTACAAAAACAGTTTTGTCTATCGTCACAAAATCCATAAATTGTAGTTGGCATGTTCTGGAGATGATACGATTTGATTTTGGTGAAAACCATAACCCTAACAGTCTAGGAGGAGTTTGAAAAAGTAGGCATTGAATGAAAATCAAGATGGCGGACAGGAAGTTTGGCTGATTATGGGAAAAATGTTATCTATGTTTTTGGCAAAACCCAAAGAATCAATTGAGAACAGTGTGATTACAATAGGTAAATTTATACAAATGTTATTAGCATTTTGGGATATTTAGTTATAACTTTTGACCAAAAGGTGGCGCTGTCTCAAAATATTTTGAGTACCTTCAGGACATGCTGCTGATGGCACATTCTGAGTTTCAAAATGTTATACCAATGCATTCATTAAGTATAGCATTTTTATCACAATACTGTATTTAAGTCAATGGTAATTTCATGTTTTGTTCTTTTATAGCGCCACCAAGTGGCACAATACCACAATTTCCATATGTGTCCTCTGAGTGAGCTCATACATGTGTATGTCAATTTTGGTGAAAATATCTCAATTTGCTTCGGAGTTATAGACATTTATGTGAAAAAACAGGTCAAAAATAACTGACACGTGATTTTGATTGGATTTTACTACCCCTTACTATCAATATTTTGAGATTTGGGCATTGGCATGTTGCCAGCGACCTGTTTCCAAACATCTGATGGTGGTTTCGTCTCGATCGGACAAGCGGTTTCGAAGATATTCGCAAATGTTTTTTAAGCGCTAAATTACAACGCTGCACAAACCATATGCCGAAACCTGGCAAGTCTGGTATCGTTGGACTCGGCAAGGATTCAGGAATCTAATAATATGACTCCCGTGAAAATAAGTCAACCCCAGCCAGAGTTTTAAGCATTTAAAAATGTAATTTTACCACTAGGTGGCGCTGTTTCGAAACTTCTCTGGCTCCTTCAGGGCATCCTACTGATGACCCATACCGAGTTTTGTAACAATTCATTCATGCGTTCAAAAAATACAGCATTTTAGCACTTAATTCAAATTGGCCGACAGCCAAAATGGCCGATCTGAGAAAATTGGATATCAGTCGACTCGGCATGATGCCCTGAATGTAACAAGACCACTTTTATGATTTTTGGACAAACCGTTCAGAAGTTATAAACAAAAATAGCTATTTTCTGTATCTCCGGACCAGTAGGTGGCGCTGCGCCGAAACGCAGCATGTAGCCTCAGGTCATGCTTGTGATGACATGTACCAAGTTTGGTCTGAATACAATTAAGCGTTGCGGAGACACAGACTTACGTTTGTTTTTGCAAGCTCTACGTAAAATTTGATTGTGCGTTTTTCGAGAACGGTTTGACGAATCAACTTGATTTCCATAACTTTTTGTTGGCACTGCTTGAAGATGATGTGGTGCAATTTTGGTGAAAATCGGACAAACCGTCTAGGACGAGTTCGCAAAAGTAGGTTTTTTGGACAATTCAAAATGGCGGAAAATTTTTTATGACGGAAAATGACGTCATAGGGTCATTCATAGACGCCCAGTCGGAAGAAGAAGAAGAAGAAGAATAATAATAATAAGAACCGGAACAGACACAATAGGTGCCTCCGCACCTTCGGTGCTTGGCCCCTAATAATAAGAACCGGAACAGACACAATAGGTGCCTCCGCACCTTCGGTGCTTGGCCCCTAATAATAATTAGAACCGGAACAGACACAATAGGTGCCTCCGCACCTTCGGTGCTTGGCCCCTTATAATAATAAGAACCGGAACAGACACAATAGGTGCCTCCGCACTTTCGGTGCTTGGCCCCTAATAATAAGAACCGGAACAGACACAATAGGTGCCTCCGCACCTTCGGTGCTTGGCCCCTAAATAGCAAGTCCCCAAGCAAAAACATCAAGAGACGTTACAGTATATTCCTGGAAAGGACTATAATTCTGTGTAGTTTTAACTCCTGACATTTTATTAAAGTAAGTAAATGTGCCATTTTGCCCTTTGCACAAAGAAAAGTGAAAAAATGCAGATGTCTGACTGGACCATCTTATCGCTGATCTACCAAGGCCCCTGGCTTACCTCTTCAACCCTTACCTCTTCAAGTCACACAATATTGAATGCAACATGCTGCCTAAAAATGGTATAAAACACAGGGCAAACTGTACATGTGTAACGTTGTTGAATGCAGACACGAACAACGAAAGACTGTCTGATTGAGACCGATTTAAAAGATACATAAAGAGGAAAACCCATACACAAGATCACGTAGCTGAACCAGTTCAGTGTTCCAGTAGTATCTTTATCATCAGTGGATGAAATTACATGTTACTTGCAATTAGCACATAGATATGTGAATGTATTTGCAGAATACTTAGTGTGGTGGTGGCGTAGTGGGATAAAGCATAACTGTTAATCAGAAGGTCGCTAGTTCGATCCCCACGGCCACCACCATTGTGTCCTTGAGCAAGGCACTTAACTCCAGGTTGCTCCAGGGGGATTGTCCCTGTAATAAGTGCACTGTAAGTCGCTTTGGATAAAAGCATCTGCCAAATGCATAAATGTAAATGGTATACTGTATTACTTTCTCACCAAGTTTGTAGCTATTCTTTTGAAACAGTGTGTATTTTAATGTTTCTGGACTGGCCCCAATATCTTCCATCGTAAGTGCCATAACTGTAACCAAAATTGTTGATTTTTTTTTCCTGAATTAACAAGGGATGCATAAAAACAGATCAACATTATGCTTATACATTTTTAGGTAGATCAACATTATGCCACAAATGTTAGTGATTGAAATTAATCTACTGAAACCAGGACATTCCTTTAAACCCCTCGAAAAAGAATAAGATTTGATTCCTAAGAGAGATAAACAGTTACATCAAAGCTCGGTCCCCACTCCCACTGTTTAGATGTGATAACGTCACATTAAGTCGTTTGGAACCACAAGAAACCGAGCCCCTCTGGCATTGTAACTATGTGATGTGACATAATGCCTCCAATTTTTGCTCTATTTGAATGATAAGAGCTTGTAATGATTTAATAAACAGGACTTGACATTTCAAGTCCTAATGTAGAAGCTTTACGCTTGATGACTTGAAACATTTCCGTTCGCTTCATTTTCCATCCAGCTGTTCGCTTGAGTGTGTGCTTGCAGCGAGGATCATGAGAACCTGCTTTTGTGGCCGAACATCAAAGGGGCTTGTTACGTCCCATTGAGGCCAGATTTGGCTCTGAAGTGGACCCAGCCCCACTAGGTTTCCCCTTTCCCTAAAACCACTTCCTCTTTGGACTGCACTTGAAGAACCACTGCCCAATCCATAGGGATGAGACTGAAAGATATCTCCAACCCTAACAAGAAAGAGTTTGTCTTGCAATGACAATGTACTGTATATCAAGCAGAAACATATTGATTGACTTAAGTTAAATGTAGCATGTAATTTAAAAGGGACATGTACCCAAGAGCACAACAGTCTCCTTGTTTCAAGTCTGCAACCAGCTCACAGCTGTGATAAGAGCAAGAATCACAAGTCACCGAGTTGCCTCTTCATCCCCCAACCTGCCCGTCCTCCATCATTCGCACTTTCTGATAGACAGATAGCGTGAAGGTCATCTTCAGAGAACAGAGGCTCTGGGCAAGAATGCAAAGTATGACCCTTTCTGAGGTGCTGGACAGAAAGGTTATATGTAAATCAACACATGGCTGGCACAAGGGCCTATGTGTCTGACTTGTCACTGAGGATATCTGATGTGGTGTAAGGGGTGTGTAACTTGCTGGTCTATAATTATTTCGAACATCTTTCGCAGAGTAGAGTTTTCAGTCAAGGGCTTGTGATGTGTCTTATTTTCCACAATTTGGTCCCAGCCATTTACGTAAGCACACTTTTGCAATCTTTAATCCTAATAAAAGAAACAATAATTCCAAGACAACAAAGGGAGAAAAGGAACCGAATCTCACATCCAGTCACTGGAAATACAATGAAACCATAAGAACTTGAAGCAAGAAGAGCTTTTAAACTCAATAAATAGCTTTTTACATTTCTAATGAAAATGCTTGTGTTGCTTGCCCATGCAAATCTTACAGTCACAATGCAAGGGTGTTGTGGGTTATTGCCAAATAATTTTTTTATGCCGTTGCTAGAGTGTTTTTAAGGCAGTGGTTCACAATTTTTTCGGGTCACACTCCCCTTTGAAACAAGAAAATCTTCCCACACTTTGAGAACCACTGTTTTAAGGGTTGCTAGTTCATTGATAGGCTGTTCTGGGTAGTTGCTAGGGGGTTGCTTACTGACCCAAGTTAAATGTGGCTCGGGTCCCTCCTTCAGTGTAATTATATGGGATTTTTCATCCATTTATTGTCCAGCAGGTCTGAAAATTGGATGTCGGTTAATCGCACATTTCCTCAACAAATCTCACAATTTGTTGTTTCATTCATATCTGTAGAACAAATGGTGTAGGGACATTTTTCATGAAAGTAAATAAAGGATAATGCTCAAAGCAAAAAGCCACATAGGCTATTTTGTAAAACTAACAACAGTAACATAATTTAACAAAAAGTTTTTAAAGTTTTTTTGACTAGCTTCAAATTTCTGTCACATGTCTGCTCCAATTTTTAAAACACATAATAATAATAATCCAGTAGATATATATGTTATGGCATTCATTCCAACTTTCTTATAGGAAAACCATCTTTAGTAAAAAGACAGATGACGGTGGGACAATCGTTTCCAAATCTATTCCTTCCAATCTTTTTTATATATAATGCCCAAGACATCAAATGTCACTCTCAAATGTCAAAGTAACTGAGCTCTCTATTGGCTTTAACTTACAATAATAACGGTTAAATAAACCCTCGCTATATAAGAAGCACATCAGTGTGTGGAAATTTTAGCAGTGTGCCAGCTGTTTTTATGCCAAAGTACTGCAAACATAGCAACCAGCTGCCATAGTACAGTAGTACAGATTTTAGGAATTTTTATTTTGGTCATTTTGTTTGAGTGTTTGGGGTACAAGGGCAAAGGAACGAGCTCCATCTGCGCTATTTTTTATTTTTATTTTTTTTAAATTGTCTTTTTATATATGTCACACGGCTGCTATGTTGTGACTTGCCTTTTTTTTTTTTTTTTTTTTTTACAACTTTTTCAACAAAATTTCCCAAAATCCTTTCCAAACAGTGCTGAGCATTGCTGCTGCTCTAAATTTCAAGACCCCATGTACAGTTTCGGTCCCAACTCTAACTAATTAGACCGTAAGGGACCACAGAAAATGTCACCATAAAAAAAACAAAAAACAAAATAAATGAAAAATAAAAATCACATTATCTACAAAATTAATCGCAAATTAAAAATAAAAATATGATGCAGGTTTTAACACTGAAATACCCCGCTCAAAAGTTGTGCAACTGTTTATTGAATTCGCCTCACAGTTTACTAAAGAAACTACTACAAAAAACACAAATATGTGTACATTATTTCATGGCTGAACATCAAAATGTACTAAACTAATGGTTTAGATTCTCGACTGAATCTGTAATCGTAAAGAGACTATGTCTTTTGTCAGTTTGACTAGATAGCTGGCAGCGAGTTGGGCATCTTTCCTTTTCACTGGTGGTCCATTGTGCTGCGTGTCAATGTGGTAACAGTGGACCGCACAGCCAGCTGAATAGCAGCAGAGCTTGGCTTTAAGTGAGCAGTGATTCAAAACTGAATCCGATATGAGTAGATAAGCAAAGCACTGAGAGTTTGGCCAGGCTGACTGAAACAGCTGAGGAAAATGTTGGGCTGGAGTTCATTCCAGGCTGGGTCAGGACATCTGGTGTGATTATGATGATTTATCCAGTTCTGAGCAGATTTAACCCTCACTGTGACTCAAGCACACCCATTGTGTTTCAATATCATTTCAAGACTCTATATTTTGATGCGAGTTTTTGCGTGTGATGATGACTTTACAGATAAACATCTGACAGCAATGAAACAACTGGAGGGAATTCTTCTGGTTCAACCAAAGTAGGAGGAAAAATACTTCTTTTGAATATGTTTAACAGACTGCAATGTTTTAAATTCTAGACAAAAGCACATTCCGTGCAATGTGCACAAACACCATACAAAAGCTTGACAATTCGGTTTCTTGACATTTGTGTCCTATCATGGAAATTTGCTTATGTTGTTTCAATGTTGCATTGTTTATTTATTAACAATTGTTTATTGTTTTTTGCACCATCCCTTAAAAAGTGTTGGGCACTATCTTTTAAACATCCTCTAATGATTGTCTAGTGCACATTCATCAAATACGTTGTCTATAAATAGCTTTACTACACATGATTTCATCCTTCGCCACCTTGGGGAAAGCACAGGGCAGATTCCTGATTAAGTTTAATGCATCCAGCTAATCACCGGCAACGGTTCAGGGGCTATAAGAAGCTTTCTTTCATCTCATTGTTGAAGCTGGGGAATAGTCTGCCTCATTAGCCACAAGTCTATGCCTTAGGTGCTTCACAACAAAGTGTGTAATTGTGTTTTCATGTACACGTGTGTCTGTGTGATCCATTGAAAATGTGTTTAATTAATGTGCTCGTTCTGAATGATCCAGCAATTGTGATATTGTAACTGGTTCACTGCAGCTTCTACTCCAAGGGTTTGCTTGCTCCATCTTTGCTGGTTCCCCTTCATTCTTTTCTTTGTCCACACTTTGTATGCTACTAGAGATCAGCAGAACAGTAGCTTTTGGACCTGCATGTTAATCAGTAAGAATTTATTAGCAGGTCTGTGTTATGATCAGGAAATGAAGGGAAGGCATCATTGAGAGGGATGTAAAGAGCAGCACTGATGAGGCCTTGATTGAATCAGTGCATCATGTGTTTTCTGACCAGCTGCTGCTTCTAATGCTGTGTACCATCAAAAGTTGGATGTGGGATATTCCTTCTTATTGCACTGCTATCTAAAATAGTCTATTCTGATTGGTCAATCGTGGCATTAAGCGGTCAAATATTTCAGATAATGACGTTGATAGGAGTCATCTTTCCTACTTCTCGTATCACTCTACTCTAAGTAAGCTATTAAAATAATTTCATTTCAAATCAATATTTCATGCCCATTCATTTATTTATTTGGCAATTAATCACGTAATAAGTGGGATAATAAATAGTCAGATGGTCATTAGCCCAAAATAAACCCCAACAGGGAGTTCATAGATTCTTGTATCACATTGAATTCAATAAATTCAACTTGATTTCTTGAATGCAATGTACTTAATTGGCCATCACGAAGATGAGATATAAAGAAACAAAAAATGCCAATGCTACCGCTACCTTTGCAGATGTTCAACAAAGAAGTCTCCTGGTAACCAAATTGCGAAGAATAAACTAGGTGTACAATTGCAGGTGTACCATTATCAACAGAGAGGATCCTTTATCAAAAGTTTGTAAAAAGGTATTATTATCATGTATTATCAGGAACATTGACTCATCTAAACATTTTATTAGCTTAAAAGGTCATCTTTATCATTAACAGTATATGTCTCACTGAATGTCGCCACATTATAAACTGGCATCACAGCATGGCATTGTATTGCACTTTTCCCAATAAAATGACTGGCTGGATTATTTCTAAGCTAACATGAAGAAAGTGAAGAATAGAGAGTTATGAACATACAGAGAAATATTTTATGTGACCTCATAAAAGGGAACATGTGACTATGCATAAATCTGCAGTGTGTGTGGGAAAGGGGTGCACAGTCATCTGTGCACGCAAAATGCAACCTGATTTTCACACAAACTTAAACAACAGCAGTGCCAATGGAAACAGAACTGTCAAGCACGGCTAATGCATGTGCAGTCATGCAGTCCTACACCAACAGACCTACGGCAACATCGCCAAGACCATATGAGTTCTACACAGCTGCAGAAAAGACAAATACCAATAAAGTACACAAACATCCTACCACAAGCTGGCCTGAAATCAGACACAAAATCTATCTTTTACACAAACTCCAATACACAAAGTGACAGAAGTGCATGTCCTTACCTACTCTGCTCCCAATTTGTTCACCTCAAGTGCAGCCACATGTGAAATTCATCATGTAGCAACTCAATGAGCATGTATAAGTGCAAGTAATGTGCGTTTACATGGTAACATGTCCATCCTTGGGGCATTGCAACTGTTGTGTGTCACCGTATCCTTTCGCTGTAGTATCTAACTGTCAATGTACATAATACAGGATACAGCATTAAGTAGCCAATCAATTCTTTAAAAAAGTCACATAATTTTAACAATTGGATTGCTTTACTATTAACAGTATACATTAAAGACCCCATGAAATTTAGTTGCAAAATAAACCTTAATTTGGTAAATAAATTTAAAATATAGTATTTCTCTTCCGGCAACATGGACCAAAGCAAGCAGGGAAATATCATTTTTGTAAAATACAAAACTCTGTAGAATGAGACCGTCCCCTCCACCCCAATACCACCTTCAGCTGACTACCAATAGCAAGGTCTGTGACAAACTACAGGCTTTGGGGTATTTAATCTTTGAAAAAGAAAAAAAAGGAGATCCCTGTCTGGATAATTTACTGCCCCAAAATCAAAAGTATTATAACTTTTGTTTATAATTTTTTTAATAAAACAAATACTTAAATTTTTTTAAAATAACATAATGTAAAATTATTGTATTTCAGTATTGATGTTTACTTTAGTACATATACAGTAAAACTACATTTAATATTAATTTCGAATACAATGAGTATAATGGCATCTCATCTTGAGAATGTTGGACGGGGTGTAAAAGTCATCATTAAAATATCACAGTCACAATGGTCCTAAAATTAATCATTTTCGTGTACATAATTTAAAGTGCACAGTCACATGCAATTCACCCAGGAAAAACATGAACACAAGAAAGAAAACAGTATTCTTTAAGGTCTCTTGCATTTCAGTAGACATTTTATGTTGTCTTTTCTATATGAGACCTTAAAGATTGCACATTTCCTTCAAGAGGCTTACCTCATTAATCATATTTACACTCTCCAAAAAGAAAGAAATTGTGAGCTACAGAGAAAACAATGTGGATGAGTCAGTGAATTGTCTGGCCATTTCAGAGGTTGGAATGCAGAGACACACTCAGACACAAAAACAAAATGGTCTTGTATGGAAAAAAAAAAAAAACTGGCTCTGGCCCCTTTATCGTTGCACTGTCCAGCATATGACTGAGCCTGGTCCAAACTGGAGTCAGCAGTCTGGATCCCCACAGCTCGTCAATCACGTCATCTCGATAATCAGCTGCACATCACCACTAGCACCCACATACTACTGTGTGGCCAGAGAGTTAGCCTAGCACTGCCTAAACGCTACAATTTGAAATAGAACATCCTCTCATTTTCCTAAATTACAGTCTCTTCTACTTACCAAGCCAGTCTGTGGCATTCTATCTAATTGACTTCATGATAAACGAGCTCGCCGGACCACAAGCACAACATTTCAAGGAGTCGCAAGAGCATGTTTCACCCTCCTTATGGTTGCCAAACATTTCTAAGGGGCTTCAGTCAGTCCTCCTTAGCCATTCCATGAAAATATATGACCTGGTGGATTACACATTCTGAAGAGAGAACTCGCCACAACGGAATAAGTGAAACGTGCAGCAATGCCGCAAAATTCACCCTCCAACTTGTGGCTTTGAACATACTATGGTCCAAGTTTGATATGGGCATATGAAGTACAAAACCTCTATGTTGACTGAGGGAATCATAGGAACCAAGAGCCTAAATTTGGAAAAACTGTACATTTATAGCACATCTTTGGTTACCACGAGCTGAAATTAGGGCCAAAATGGATGGTCCACTTCTATAAACTGCTCTGTGAATAAGTGCCTTTTGAGCCAAATAATAGAGATGGAAATTTGAGATTCCACATTTGGTTTGAGAGAGAACTAAATGACACCATTAGACATCAAGAATCAGCTAGCTCAAGTGGTGATACCAGAACTGTTTGTTGTACAAAAGTAAAAAACAAATCAAACATTAAATCATTATTACCATGATTTGCATAAGTTCAACAGTTTGCAAAATTCCTTGCATAACAGGTTGAATAGGACTTGGAACACCTTTTTAGTTTTGTATTGAATGTTTGGTCTCTAAATGTCTCAGTTCTCATGGATTTCACCTGTCCTGTTCATATTTGCCTATTTTCTTCAAATTGACAGATGAATTTGTATCAAAAGACACGTGGCCTTTGACGTTAACATCAAAAGATATGGTAAGCATTTTCTCATTCTTTTTGGTTACAATTGAAAAGCCTATTCATTTTGCTGTATTAACTGTATACAATTATGTGGTTAGTTGCATTTTATCATTTAAATGTATTATTGTATTTTCACTGCTGTCCACCACCCTATCAGAACAGACCTGTGAACCATTTTTGGGTTGTGACTTACCAGTGAGAACCACTGCTCTAGCGTACAGAAGATTAAAAATTTGTGTTCGTCAAATTCAACCAGAGCTCCGATTTGAATCGGAGGGTAGCCGTCCGCCTTGCCATCTGATTACCCTCAGCTTTGTTAGGGGTTCCTGTAGGGCCATGTCGTCCGAAGGTCACACATGAAAGAGCTGTTTGATCACAGAGCCCGTCTGCTCATTCCAACTACAGATGCTTACAAAAATATTGACAGACATTCCAAAGGCCATGCAAATTGTTCCCAAAACAGAATAGCTGTAGATAGTCAGAACATGCTAGATGTTATTCATGCTCTTTGAAAATGTAGACAATCGGCTCTTGAAAAAAGACTGGACTGCTTCCAATAAATCTTCTTTGCTTCTTACAAGACATATTCGTCTATATGAGGTAGTCCAGAGTAAACAGATGTTTTGCAATAGAGGTTAGTGGACATCATTATTTATCAGCACTATCCATTAGAGCAAACTTTCCAGGCTATGCACACCCTTCTTGTCTTTGGCATTTTTCAAGCAGCCTTGTCATACTCACCTAAAAATGAAAAATAGCTGGAGGTTTAATCATTTTAAAATGCAACTTGGCACAATAACATGATCACTTTGTGCCTTATAAAATAGACAGATTTGAATTATAAATAAGGATGAGTTTAGTAAAATGATTGGGCCTGAATACTTGTATGAAGTTACCGCAACTTATTATCTTTCGTAATTTGATAAATTTATTGGTGAAACAGTGAAAAATGTATGTACGCCAAGCCCCGATTTAATCCATCTGGAATTGATTGGATCTTTAAAAGTGGGCATTGTACACCAGGATGGAGCCAGACCTGAATGCAAGTTTGCTAAAACATTTCCTAAATAGCTATTTGGCTATTGTTAAACATTATCCAATAGCCTGTGTGGCCTATCATGTGACATCATCAGAAAAGGAAAATTATTTCAAAGGCAGATTAAGTTATTCCATTGTGATGAAAGATTAAGACAACATAAAATAAACTAAAACATGCACTGATAAACCATGCACAATAAGACCAGAAACATGCATTAAGTCAAACGAGACAATTTTAATTTCATTTTGACTTAAAGTAACTTTACCATTACAAATACATTAGAGTAATCGAACTTAGATATATACTGAAAAGCCAAATAAGCCTACAACTATCCAAGCAAGTTAAAGACTGCAATTCTGCAAACGAAAATAGCATCTTAATGCCTTGGATCCTAAAAGTACTTGAGAACTAAGACTTGGACAGAGAATACCTGCTGACAACCAACAAAAGGTTCTCAAAATAAACCAGTCACTGATAGATTCCAATCTGCAAAAACAGAGTTGTTATTAAGAGACTATGCAAGACTTATCAGATAAACATTCTTATAACAAGAGCTGACATAGAAGATACTTCAATAATGCTTTAATACTTTCAACACAGACTAAAATGCTATACATTTGGCTTTGATAGAAAAGGTTGCAACCTACACAGGGTTTATTTGAACCTTGTACACCAAAATAATCAGAGCCCTAACATTCATCCGAGGTCTGTGCTTATATCTTGAAACGTATTTTATTTCCGCATTAGACGTGAAAGTCAAAGCACTTTCCTTTTGGTTGTCCACATTAGAAACGTCCCACCTGAAACATTCCGTGAGTAATGTGGACCCTGTGGTTAAGCACATCTGCTAAGGGAAGGTACAAGTATGAAAAGAAATGGGGTCTTGGTCTCTACCCCCCTCCTTTTTAACAGACATACCTTTTATCTTCAAAATGAGACCAAACATGTGGTTCTCATTTTCTGAGCTTAGAATAAGTGATAATGTTTGAAAATATTATAGTGATGGATTTCAACCACATTAAAATAAAAGAGGAAATTTAAGAAGAATTCATTGTGAGGGCATGGTAAGGATGCATCTAAAAGATTGAATTTATAACCTGTGGGTGAACTTTTTTAACAATTGTCATATTAACAATGAAAGCAAATCAAATGATCCCTAACCTGTTTTAGGAAGACACGTTAACAAAGAAAATATGTAAAGAAATGTAAAATATTTACAAGACAAATAAAATAAAAAGGAAAAATATATTTTTAAACCTACATTAATAGATTCTGATCTTGGGGGACCTGGGTAGCTCAGCGAGTAAAGACGCTGACTACCACCCTTGGAGTCGCGAGTTCGTATCCAGGGCATGCTGAGTGACTCCAGTCAGGTCTCCTAAGCAACCAAACTGACTCGGTTGCTAAGGGGTCATGATACCCCTTGTGGTCACTATAATGTGGTTCGCTCTTGGTGGGGCGCATGGTGAGTTGTGCGTGGATGCCATGGAGAATAGCGTGAAGCCTCCACACATGCTATGTCTCCGCAGTAATGCACTCAACAAGCCATGTGACAAGATGTGCGGATTGACGGTCTCAGATGCAGAGGCAACTGAGATTCGCCCTCTGCCTCCTGGATTGGGGGGAAAAAAAATTGATTCTGATCTTTCTCATGGCATTTAGAGAAGACTCTGATTCATAGTGCTGTTTCCTGCAGTTTTAAGCTCTGTGTTAAATACAGAGCAGACCTTGATCCGGAAGACAGCTGGAAGAGGATTTACATTTTTTGGGCTCTGTATCAAGGAATTTAGTAGCAATATCACATAGTCTGGTAACAAGCTCTTCATAACATCCAATTGATAAAGCAGAAACAAGACTTGCAAGATTCAGAACCACATAACTATGACTAAAGACTGGGCATTTTAGGCTTTTTGTTTTTCACACAACATAATACTTGTCTTTAAGCTAGTATGACTCTTGTATGAATTTTGTCCAAGCAGATATCATGTCAATATACCCCTTTCAATATAGTACTGTTTTTTGTTTTTTTTATTGCCATTGTTAGTACACATCACCACCAAGGAACACATTCATTATGACACAATGTTGGCACGTCTTTTCTCCTCTCACGGTTTCATAAAAAAAGGATTTGGCATCCATTTCTGTTGATGACATTTGTGGTCCTCACTCAGTCTCATTCTAAACTTCAGGTGGGCATCTCTTTGGTTGGATTAGTTTGACCTTTCTTAGAATAACATACCTTATAATAATCTGCTTAGAAAAAGCAGTCAAAAGAAGTCATAAGAAAAGATATGTCATAAGAAAAGGGGCAAGAATAAATTGATGAAGAATCACTGACCATTATAAATTGTAAACTTTTTTTAAGTTCACCCAAAAATGTTAATTCTCTTATGATTTGCTCACCTTTAAGCCATCCTAAATGTGTATGTTTTTCAGCTGAACTGAAATTAAGAATTTTACAAGCACGTTTCAGCTCTGTATGTTCACACAATGCAAGTGAATGGTGCCAAAAGGCTACTGGCTGTTTGATGGTCCAAAGGGAATATTTAGGCAGCATAAATGTAATCCACACCACACGACTCTATTCGAACAGTTAATGTCTTCCGAAGCAAATCAATAGGTTTGTGTAACAAATCGATAATAAAAAACATTTTTAACTTTAAATCATTACTTCCAACCAGCGCTGTTTGAAATGACCTAACTCTCATGTGATGTTCGTTCCTCTGTTGTAAAAAAAGTGCTCACATTCGACTTCTCACATATCTTTTCTTCTCGCCATCATGTAACATCAAATGACAGCTCTGTGTTGCATCCACTGCTAGCAGGAAGTGTTTTTTAAAAGTTAAAAGCTTTAATTATCAATTAATTTTTTACACAAACCTATCAATATGCCTCAGAAGATATTAGCTGATCGAATGGAGTCATATGGATTACTTTTATGCTGCCTATATATGCCTTTTGTACCATCAAACAGCCAGCAACCTTGTGGCACACATTTACTTGCATTGTATGGACATACAAAGCTGAAATGTGCTTATAAAAAAAAATCATAATTTCAGTTCTGCTGAAGAAGGAAAGGCATACACATCTGGGATGGCTTAAAGGTGAGTCAATCATGAGAGAATTGCCATTTTTGGGTGAACTATTCCTTTAAGAACACTTGACTCTACGCCATTATGCAAGAGCATTGACCGTGGTTGCGAGGTCAATGTAAAGTGTTTCCAAAGGCATTTTGAGTGGTTTTAAAGTGATGCTATGTGATTACGTAGGTGTTCTGGGTGGTTGCTTACTGCCTTTGTCTTGAAATTCTGGTCTCTACATGGGTTAAATTTTCACACATTTCGTTTTAGGGGTCTCAAAGCGGTTTGCGGGATTTAAGTCCCATATGCGAACACTCCAAGCAATCTCAGATCTTTTTAAAGCATACCGAACCGAGACCATCTTTAGAGATTTGAGGGTTAAACCGACAGTCTTGGAATGCCACGTGAAAGTTAAAACAGGAATTGCCAACTGTATATTGCTATTGCATTGTATGACTGAATGTAGTAAGAAACTGTCATTAGATAAAAAGTTGTATCGTGATCACTCTTATTTTTTAATGTTAATACAACTAATCTAACATGATTAAAAATACTGTATTTTATATCAAAACAGTGAACTAATGTATACAATTATAAATGTTTATAAACATTGTAATAATTAATGTCTATAAAATATGCACTGTATATAAATGATATATGTATTAATGTAGAAAAAACTAAATGTAATATAGTAATATATACAGTATAATATTATGTATTATATGTAATATAGATGTTTTATTGATGCAGATCAATAATAATAATAATAATAATATATATATATTGTATGTATGTATGTATGTATGTATGTATGTATATGTGTATATGTATATGTGTATATATGTGTGTGTATATATACATATAAATATAGATATATTTATTAGGGCTGCACGATTTGGACCAAAAAGTCATATTGCGATTATTTTGAAAAAATATTGCGAATTGCGATTTGAACTGCGAACATGTTCAACTGCAAAAAGGCTACTGGGGATTTCACACTTGAACCCTCTTAAAAAGAACCAAACTGAGACCGTTTTCAGTTCAACCACAAACAAATAAATATATAAACAGTGAAACAAAGTCTTCTTCATATCCAAATGTTACATCCACAGTGTACGTGTTTTTGTCCATTTTGTGACAGGGTCTCAGCCCACTAATCATCAACATTAGTTTTTGAAACAGTCAACTTGAATATTAGGGATGATCCAATCAGGATTTTAACATCCGACACGATCTCCAATTTTTATCTCATCAATCGATGCTTATCATTTAACTTTTTATCAGCAGCTCTGTCAAAACTGGTTATATGTAAGCTTTCTGCTCAATGTCACTGTTAACTGAATTTCCCTGTTGGTAAACCCTTGGTTGTTGCCTAATTTTTGCTGTCAAAAATAATGTTGATTGATGGAATAATTCAGTATACACAAAATATAAATGTAACTCTTTATTCTAGGCCTTAAAAACTAGTAGGCTTATACAAAATATTCTTTACTGTATATGAGATGGTCCTAAAGAATGAGGCTCAATGTCAAACTGAAGTTGAACTGATAACCCATTGGTGTAATTAAATTTAAAGTGAAGATTTTGGTTACTTTGTCACCATTTAATGTAATTATTTTATTACATTTAATTTAGAAATGCATTATATTATAGTAACTAAATATTTGATATAGATTTATTATATGTATGTTCCTTCCTTTTCATTTTGTTGGATGTTGGTAATATTAGTTCCGCTTTCTCTTGTTTCCGCGGGGAGTGTAATAAGGGCGACACGCTCTCTCATAAGGTAAACAAATGACAGGAGAATGAAGAGATGTTTCTGGACTCTACAGGTGTTACTGTTAATGCTGTTTGCTCAGCAATCATTTAATAAAGATGTTTGAATTATACCCCATCTTGTATTCTGCGATATTATTATGATACATTTGCCTTGCGGAGACTGAGATGCCGCTACCGCAGAGAATAATAAAAACGCTTCACGCAGGACGAGCCAGTTTAGTGTAAATAAAGCGTTTAGCACACATCAGCAAACGGAACCGAACTCTGAGCACTTGGGAGTTGTGGAGTGCAGAACCGCTCTGAAAACACTGCGCTAATTTAATATAGACTGGACTGAGTAGCGCAAATAAACATTGAAGGGAGCAGACTATTTATTTATTTAATTAAATCGCAGCCTTTGCCATTTAATAAATCGCAAAAGGTCATATCGCGGTTTCGATTTAATTTCGATTAATTTAGTAGCCCTAATTTGGGTAGGCCTTTTTTTAGGCGTTTTTGGCAAATATTGCAGGATGTTTAAAAGGATATATATATATATATATATATATATATATATATATATATATATATATATATATATATTAACACAGTCACCTTTACTCAAGCTTTTAAAGGCATTGCACACAAATAATTAATCTCATGGTTAACAGGATTACACTTAAAAATGAAATACTCCCCTAATAAATATAATCATCATCAATATTAGATTTCTCCACCAGGCAGAAAAACATGACAAATCACTTGGAAAACAAAACAAGCAAAGTTCAGAACAAAGTGCCCCAAGTAGACGCAATAATAATAGTGATACTTGTCTTGCATTACAAGAAGAAAAGGGGGAGCTGAAAAAAAAAACTGAGAAAGACAGAGGAGATGAAAAGAGAAGTAGAAAGAGGGATAGTGCTGAAGAAAAAGGGAAGAAAATGACAGTGGTGCAGAGATAAAGTGTGAGAAGGGAGAGTCTACAAAGGAGCTGTTGTCAGGCTGCCAGGCGTGTAAGAAACTTGATGCCTTGCTGCAGATGTGGCCAGGTTTATTTAACATCAACTACTTAGTCCATCAGGACCCACTATATCCATTCTTATTCCGCTCAACCCAACGCAGATCCTCTCTGAGCCCCTTAACCCACCATGACCATGCTCTCTGTTCTGTCTGTTTCATGTCTGACCCTTTGTTTCCTCAACAACTCCAAGGTTTAGCCCTAAATGCGACTCCCCATCATGCTGTACTTACATGAGGCCAAACTGCACCGCAAGGGCCTGTCTGCTCTCTATGTAAATCCAGACTTGTCTACCCTAAGAGTATGAGACTTTGCCCAAAGCCTCTGTTGTTAGCCTCTCTTTGACCCTCAAACCCTACATCAGTTCGTCCAGAAGTTCTCCTGTACGTACGGAGTTCCACATCCCTCTAAAGTGAAGCCAAATCAAACCTTGCAATGATTGTTTTCACAGTAAGAGCAACAGTTGAAGTTGATGACAAATTGAAAAGAATGAATAAAAGTGATATTATTTGGCTATATTTTGTCTGAAAACTAATAAATAAAATTTGGTAGAAAAGATTGCCTGTCATCAACAGAAAGTGTGGTCCACAGTGATTCATTGTCTGAAATGGTCTTGCAGGAAAGCAAAGCACTTGGGTTGGAAGGTGTTTTAATTTGCGGAAAAAGTATTACATATGCTTGAACTGTTATCTTTACTGTTAAATTAACCAGTTTACAAGAAACACACACTCCATCACCAAATGTATGTCTCAGCTGAGCACTGTGTATGGTACTCTGCCTAAGTTGTACAAAACTGCAAATATCTTTAACTAACTGGAACAACATAGGGTATTTGATATACACATAGAATGACAAATTTCTCAGTTTCCAAACTGAATGACGTAGGAAGTCAATAATCAAACTGAGACGGCATATGTGAAAGGAGTACATCTCTTTCAGTGGAGCAAAGCAGCACACAGTGGGTCCACAAGGACAATAACATGACATGGGTATAGTGTTTTCAACATGCACTCATTTGCATCAGAAGGGTGCACAGCGGTTGCTGGTTTCACTTTGTTTGGCGTGTGAAAGACCACTTTCTCAAAAAGCACTTGAAAAGAAAGCTTGTCAGGCTAGCAGTGAAATAATTCTACACCAACCTGTGTTGTCTGGATTTAAAAAGAGTTTGATTATTTGCCAACACAAAGACCTGGTTAATCAGACTCAGACCAACCATGTGTCAATTGTGTGTTCCCAAAGAAGAGACACAACTGGACAAATATTGACCTCACTTGTCCCCAAACTGGGACAGTAGGCCCCAATAAGATGGGAGAGGTCTTTTCGCTGCAGCATAGGATGGTTTTGAATTCGGGACAAAACTTGAACTCACATGCATTTACAGTGAAATTCTGGCATAATTTGAGTTGGCTTCTTAGGCTGGAAACATGCAAAAAAGTGAATTTAAAAGGCTTCTAGATATGCAAGCACAATTACATGTGTTGTTGCGTTCCGAAATGTAGAACAATGAACATTTTGCATTGCCACAAGGGTCCGCTACAGAATTCATTAGCATAATTTGACTTCTTTTATGGTTTTCTCTTTCAGGTCAGATTTTGCAATGGTGAAGCAACAGGTTGATGAGAGTTTTGCTGAGCAAGTTCAACTTAGTTAAACTGTTGAGATGTTTATAGCTAGTTGCCTGAATAATTCAAAACAATTCTGGTTTAATTTAAAAGTAACTCTTTCACCGCTTTGAATACTGAAGTTTGTTACCACCACATTAATGCAAGGATTGGGTGGGATATCATTACACTTTCTGATTTGATTTGATTCGGATTCAAAAGCTCAATTCTGATATCGATACAATATGATGCTATGCTGTAAATTATTAAGGAAACCTTCTAACTCCATACATTGCAAAAATATAAATTTTAAAACTTAATAGCATGGCCCCAACAACAAGGTTCAATTGCAAGCAAAACTGAAACTTTAAACTTTCAATCTTGTGATTTTAAGAATTTATATTGTGATCATTCAAATGAAGATTGTGATTAATCTGAAAAACTATTTTTTTCCCAGCCCTACACAATAATGCACATTAAGCATTAAGCAAAACAGGACTGCACGTTTACAATGCATTCACTCAGCAAACACCTCTGCATTTGCGTACTTGTGTAAAATAAGATTCAGGCCATGGTCATGTTGAGCACAGTACAACTTTATATCTTTTGGGCAAAGGGACAAAGAAGCCTAGTATTGTTCTTTGGCGAGTTATGACAGGAAACAGGACTTCAGGTCTCAGCGTTGACGTTTTTTTTATGTCTGTGACATTCTTATGGTGAGACTTTAATCATGAGTTAGCTGCTGAAATACAGTGAAAATGTTGCTTAAATTACAGAACAGACATTCAATAAATATATTTACAAGATCACTGTGGCTGTAGGTCCATAAAAAAAAGAGGGTGAGAGAAAAAAAATACCTTTGCGTCCAAGTCTTAAAACAGGAAGACTGTGTTCATGTGTACTTATAAAAGAGGCTGGATTCATAAATTATATTTAATCCTTAATACCATATTTGGTGAAAATCACAGGCGACCAGCCTCCTGTTAGTTACCAAACTGTTGATCTGTTGCTCACCAAAAATCGCAAGCTTCCTTATGTGAATAAAAATGAAACACTGATTTACACATTCCTACTGACTTATAGTGATATACTGTGCCACGAGTTGAAAGCCTCACAAAAGTAAATGAGTGGTTTTACTGCATAGAGCAAGGGTGGGCAACTATTTTGGTCAAGGGGCCACATTGTACTCCATTTAAGATAAAATGTTCTGGATTGATTTGGTTCTTGCATCTTTTAAGCCGAGAAATAGTTTTCTGAAGTGTACATGTGACTAATGGGACTATTCTGCAATTGCCTAAATTATTGCTCTACAAAGGTAAATTATTTTCTAGATTCAGGTATTAAAAAAAAACTGAATAAATCCTGAGCAATTTCCCTGGTAATTTATTATTTAATTTAACACTCTCTACATCAGGGTTAATAAAAAAATAAATAAATAGAAAATTACAGAACTTTTAATGTTTGTCACAAAGCAGGCCAGTTTACTTATTTTATTCTCAAAACATTACCCGTTACGCGCTAAAAGGATCATGATTCGGATCTCATCAATGGTTTGTCCACCAATGGTTTGGCTTTCCATTTAGTACACAACTGAATAAAACAGGCTACATGACTATAATAAATGATTACAGCAAGATTAACATACAGGTGTGAGGGACTTCAACATTTCAAAATTGCACAAATAAAAAATACATCTTTGTCTCTTGCTTGCTTTTGCTCAATGATGCTGAGATCTATGTTTGTTTTTGATTAAAGTTCATTACGGAGATGTTTTGCCTTCATACTTAGTAGCACCAAAAAGCATAAGCAGCCTCTAGAATGGACACAGAGTGGCCGTATCACACTTTTCCTTGATCAGAATATTGCACAAGAGATCGCCAAGTTTGTTCAAGGGGAAAGCAGCTAGAAAGAGCGCTCCCGTGCATGGTTGCCAGATTGCACTAAATAAGTTTAACATTAGGTGGAATATTTCCAATTTGCGCAAGTACAAACCTTTAATTGGGGGGGTTGCATATTTTATCTGGCAACCCTGAGCAAATAAAATTTAGGATAAATGAGCCACAGGCCAGATTAAACCATGTGGAGGACCGGATTCGGCCCGCAGGCCGCAAGTTGCCCATGTCTGGCAAATAGCCTTCTCTTCTTGGATCCCATTTAGCATTACAGATTGCTGAAACAGTCCTGAGTCATAATACAGACATAATATTTTTCAACATTCATCACACTACCTTCATCACACTTGAACAGGCTATGTTATCTGGGTCCTGTTTGGGGCACAAAGTAGGCTGTGATTATTGAAGGCCTGGCCTGCATTACAGAAGGGAACTAGAAGGAAACGGCTGCCTATTACTTCACGACCAAGGGTCTGTTAATCAGCCTATTAGCGTTTAATTGAGGGTAGTTCATTAGAGAGGCTTTGGGGGTGGGTGGCTTGCATGGTGGGTTAAGAGGGTCTGACTGCGAGAGCAGCTGGCTAGGCAACCAGAGACTATTGTTACTGATATGTTTACAAAAGGCTAGTGATAGATTGGAAAGACAATTAGCTTTAATTACGCTTGCCTATTCCCGCTCCCTAAACCTTTTAGAAGCTATAAATTATCCCATTCCCATCTATAAATAGGGAAAAAGCCTGCTGAACAGCATGTACACTAGATTTACAGTAGACTGAGCCAGACTTAGCAACTTCTTTATAGCCAGCATCAGGAAGCTTAATTTTGAGCTGAAAGAAATAGTGATAACCTGAAATTTCAGGCAACCTGACACAACATTGGCTTGACCAATTGCATGAGTTTAAGTAGGAACTATATGTTTGTTTGATCAACAAAAGATGTGGGGCATATTTGGAAGGCTGTTTAAAACAATGTTTAGTTTTGCAATTCCATTCGGGGGCAGAGAAATTACACAATTCAGCGTTAAGTTCAGAGATGGTAACCAAAAGGTTGCAGGTTTGAGCCTCACAAGGAACAAGCTATGAGCCATCACCATTGTACTCTTGAGTAAGGACCTAACACCAGGTTGATTCAAAGGTATTGTCCCTGACAAAGGGCAACTGTAAGTGTGCTTTTGATAAAATTGTTTACTATATGTCTAGTTACATGTTTCTAATATTTTACTAGTAACTCGTCATTATTTTTTGAAGGTAAAAAAACAAGGCTCTACTTGCCCAGCAATCCCCTAATGGCTTTCTTTCTCTAACACAAACATAGATCCACCACAGAGCTGTCCATTCCATCCATATGTGCTCAGCTACAACAGAAGCAGGAACCAGAATTGTGTTATGACCCTTTCAAGACTTCCACTGGATTTAACATCCTGTAACAGATAAGCTAGGCACTGGAATGTAAGTCTCAGCTGGGCCAACAGTCATGCTTGCCTCTGCCTGCTCGCCTCAATCTACAAAATAGACAGGGGCACAAATCCAATAAAGTCCTTGACAAAGGCTTGCTTCATGTCTTCAAATGCCACAAACCATGTGATACTGCCCACAGTAAATAAACTGTCACCTCTGGACCAGGCTGTTGGACTAAGACAGAAATAGCATGAGAGAACCTTGTGATACATTCCATGCTAAAGATGACATGTGCTGTGACATATTAGTCATAAGGTGAGGAGGGTGGAGACTCCTCAACGTTGGGGAGTGGCCCCATGCTGGGTTGACCCAACTTCATGTCCCTGGGGAAACCAAGAATGGGGCCTCCTTTTTCAGAAATGTCCAAGATGGTCATAAAGACCACAGTGGAACTGATTAAGGTTAATGCCTATTTCAGTACAGGGCATATTGGCTAAGATTAAGTGGAGTTAAACTAATTGCAAAGTTGATCAATTCTGAATCTACATATTATATTTTCCAAGAGTTCCAAGTTGGTGTGTTTCTCAAGAACAAAGCATACTTTGGTTTTCCATGTGCTGCTACATCTCACATACAGTGCATATCATGCAAATTTTTTCTTACTGTCCGCATGCATACCAGTCTTCCAAGACATGCAGACAGTCTGCATCTGTGCGCGTCGTCTGTACCTATACGTGTCTGGCTTTGGCTGTACTAAGGATGATCACAAAATGCCTCTGTACATGCTCATGGTCAAGAGTATACACTTAAAGAGTGCTAGAGCGCTCGAACATGCACAAGACATAACGACAGTGGCGAATTCTCAGGGCCAGCAAAGCCTTCTCTGCTGGCCTAACATGCCAAATAAATAAATATTTTTTCATTCTTTCATTCTCAATCACTGTTTTGCCTATGTATTTTTAATCACTTTCCACTCTTAATTAATCTACAAACAAAGAATTTATTCCTTGATGCTTACAAGCAAAGTGTGACAGCGGTTTCACAAATTGCATACCTGAAACCCGAAGCCTGAAGCAGCACGTGAGTCTGAGCTACACAGAATCCCTCAACAGTGCAAATGAATGAGCAACTAAAGTCAGATTGCCAGATTCATCAGCCAATCAGATTGATTTATTTGTTCTTGGTGGGTGTGATCTTTAGGAGATGTCCCGGTCGAGGCCTTCTAGCTGGCCTCAGTGATGTACGCTTTCGCCATTGAGAAAGATATCCTTATGTATTTAAAAACACAAGATGTTCTGCATGACTGTGTGATTGCTTAATTTATTAAACAGGAAAGGAGGACTGATTTTCACTTCAAGTAAATTGGTAAGTGCTTTTTGCATTGTTATAGCAACATCAGAATTTTTCTAAGTGTAAATTAGGCTGCTGGAGCATTCAATGTCGGATCAAGTTTTGAAAAGTAGTGCTGCATTCCATTCAACTCGGAAAGTCGGATTTTACAACTTCCTACTAGGAAAAGTGCAATGGAATACATCTTGAAATCAGAAGTACAACTTGTAGGCTCGTGCAGAAATTCTCCACTCAACAAAAATGTTGACGCTCAGGGAGATATACAAAGTACGTGATAAACATTCACTTCATTATGTAATATTGATAAATGTGTTTGTTTCCACATTACATGATATTAAAGCTTGTTTAACAAATGACTGCAGAAACAACAGTATAAAACATGGTAAAGTATAATCTCTTTTGATAATCGCACACCTGAAGGTTGCTAGGAGACATCTCTAATGAGAGTCAAACCCCTGCTAAGCTAAATATCGGGGAAAGGAATGCATTTATTGTTGGAGATATCAAGTAGGAATATCCCACATCCAACTTGAATGGAACGCAGCATAACCATGTACCCTGACAAAATGAAATTTAGTGCGAGCAACATTTATATATATATATATATATATATATATATATATATATATATATATATATATATATATATATATATATATATATATATATTTTTTTTTTTTTTTTTTTTTTTTTTTTTCCAAGTATTAAGATTAAGATTCAACTTTATTGTCATTGTGCAGAGTACAGCAACAGAGCCAATGAAATGGAGTTGTTTTCACATATCCCAACTAAGCTGGGGTCAGAGCGCAGGGTTAGCCATGAAACAGTGCCCCTGGAGCAGATAGGGTCAAGGGCCTCGCTTAAGGGCCCAACAGTGGTATCTTGACGGTCCTGGGGCTTGAATCCCCGACCTTTCGGTCAGTAACCCAGAGCCTTATCCGCTGAGCCACCACTGGCCCTACTATATTTATACTAAATATTTGTTCATTTCACAAAACAGTTATGCTGCAGTTAAAATTAGGCTTGCTTGAGCATTAAGTGTCATTTCAAGTTCTGGCTTTCGTGCGTGGACATGCTTTCAAAATGTCAATTAGTATTATTATTTAGCTGCGAGATAATGTATGATGCCCAAATGCATACGGTGTCTTATTCATTGTGAAACTGTTTTCTTAATGGCACGAATCACACTGAAGGCCTAGACTTAAAATGCACGGCCTGCGGCTTCATAACGGCATGTGGTATAAAAACTATACCCTAAACTTTACAAGAGAAAGTATTAATTTTTGAGTCTAATGAAAGAGTGAATCTCACAAAACCTATCGAAGAACATATCAAGGTAAAATTTCACAAAGAAATAAAATGGGGAAAAATATGAAATTATTTTAGAATATAATTGAACATGAAGTCCATTTTGTACCATTAAGAATTCACCATTTATGTTTACCATTAATTCACAATGCAAAAAACAAAAACTTGCTTGTATTTTCTCCCTTTATGCAGTGTAACTGTGTTGAACTGTGACTATAAAATGTATCTTTTTAAAAAAAAAAAAAAAAGCATTTCTGATAGATGAAGAGACAAGTGAATGAGGGACACTTTGAATCCAAGCCCTTTCTAATCCACTCCTCCCCAAAACAATCCAACAAAGATCTCAGAGGGATATTAAGCCAAATCCATTTGAACTTAAAAAATCTTCCTCAAGGACATCTAGAAGATTTCGGGCCTCTTGAATCTCCCTTCTCTTTCCAACAACTGTCTGATCTACTATATTCTTCTTAATCTTGAATGGACAAGAATGCTAGCACCCTCAGTTCAAAAGGACCAAGTACTCATCTGCATTCTAGCAATGGACCCCATCCTCTCAAGACTCTTCACATACAGTATCTATTCAAGGTGCCACTCTATTCATGTTGCCACTCACCCCTCACGCCATTTAACGCCACATCTGACAGCGAGCACACACTAAAATAACTGAAAACACTGTTGTTGTTAAGTGGTGCATTATGCGTAACCTCACAGCTATATGGAGTTAGAAGAAGATAAGGAACATGTGGTGAGACTAAGGCTGCTGATATTAAGGCACACTTGCTGTTTTGTCCAAAATAAAAATAAAACAAAACTGAAATAATACAATAGGTTCATAGTCCTGGTTAAAATAGATAAAATGATACCCCAATATTTTTCAATATTCAATACATGTCATAATGAAATGGTATAAAAGGGTTAAGAAAACATAACTTGCATCAAACTGCCATTTCTTACCCCCAAGCACATTAACAATATTCAAATGGAGTAACAATTTACATTTCCAGAATTTAAATAAATTCTCAATATGAAAGTTTATTATTATCATTGCTAAATTCACTAAGTTGCTTCATTCCATATTGCTGACAACATCATTGAAAATACATTGTAAATATTCAATATATCACCCAGCCCTTCTCAACTCCCAAAGGTTTTGTTACAATCTATTGTTTTGATAATGTTCATTCTTCTTTTAGTGTTGTGGCTCTTCCTTCATAGATCGTCTTTCTTTCACATGGCAAACACTGGCCTCTATGTGGTGCTACATTTTAAAGGCTGGTTGTTGTTCAACCTCTGACCTTTGTCTGTTTGCAGGCTTTTACAAGGTGACATTTACAACCCAAGTCTATCTCCATGACCCCTTCCTATACCTCTAAAGCTCCTGAGGACAGCACTGATATACACTTGGACATCTAGGGACCTGGTTTTTCCATGGTTTTATGAAAAACACACAGACATAGAAGCGGTCAAATGTACTGCAGCCATGCGCTAGGTTCCCATCATTGACGAGTTGAGATTCATCTTGGTCATGGGAAAAACATACAAGTAACAATAGCAAACCAACTTAAAAACAATCAATATTTTTGCTATTCTGTTTGGTGCAACTAGTGCATCAGAAAGTTAGTGCATAAAATACACACTGCAACTTTAACATTTGTGAAATTGAAGGACATTAGCATGAATTTGCATAAAAATTTTGCTTTCATTTAAAAAATAAAAAAAACACTTATAGCCAAATAATTGACTCAAATGATGTTCTAAGAATCACAATAAAACAATCACTATTTAAGGATCTGCTCTGGTATAAAGATGTTTTGCCAAACTTGTGTTACAGTCTTGTGTTAAGTCCAATCAAACATAAATCAAACTTTCGCAGGCAAACATGACTTCTAGCCATGTGTGAAAATCTTCAAAATGTGTGAAGAGCAAACACTGCCTTTTTTCCCCTTTTACATCCTTTTTTTAATAAGAAATAAATGTCTCGCCGAACAAGGCGCTATTCATCCGCTGATATATTCAAGTCGGTTTTTCTTGTTCTTAGCAGGAACATCTGCCATTACACTCCTCCTTCAGACAGCTATAGGGGAATCTAGATCTTTATGGACATGTGATATACGTGCATGAAATGTCTCTAAATCTAACACAGCCAAGAAAATGTGAAAAATAAATGGCTTTTTGGATTTCCATGATTCACTCACACAAAGATGTGAGCAAGTAAACATTCCCTTTCTTTCTGTAAAGTTGGGCAGTAAAATGTATTCAAGCTCATTTATAAGGCCCAGATGATCTGTGCAGGCTGTTCCTGGCTGGAATTTCTCATGTTCGCTCCGTGAGTCACTCAACGCTACTGCTGCCAGGAACATGTGCACAAAGCACGTTGAAAACTGTGATGGCCCTGGTCACCCTATGACACACATTCACACGCTCTGCCTGGATGCACTCTAGGCAGACATGTTGATGCAAATCAATTGAAAGTTATTCACGCAAGAGCCTCTTGGATGAATAGAAAGCAGTGAAATATGGACTTTCTTGAAGAACATCTGAGTGGTGCTTGTTCGTGCAAAAGTCACCACAACAATGATAATGTGTTCTGTGTGGTTTCCAGGGCATTTGGCATGTTGCTATGTTGTTGTTAGGGTGTTCTGGATGGCTGCTTACTAGCCCGATTTCATACAGCACACCCCAAGTCTCAGTTTTACTCTGGTCCCTATATATGGCATGGGTTCCTCCTTAAATGTAAATCTAGGGAATTGTTTCACCCATTTATCATCGGCCAGGTGGAAATCACTACATAGTCTCAACATAAATGAATAGGAAAGACATAGTAACACTTGATCATCAAGATTTTGCCAAACTCATTCCATTTTTATTTATGCAATACAAATGACTAATCAATGTCAACAACCTAATATGCTTCCCTCATTTTCTCATGCTAAACCCTAATGTTTTATTTATTCTGTGGCACACAATAGTTGTCCCAATTAATATCATGGTTAGGTTTAGGGTAGACTTTATAGTTAGGTTTAGGTTTGGATTTGGATTTGTTTTAAGGGTTACATTAAGGAAAAATGGTAAGAACACTCAATCAAAAAACTGATGTTTTGCTTTGCTCCAGCTTCAACTGCTATAAGATAGGACTAAAGGGTGTTGGTTTATCTACATATAATAGTGATTACAATGTCAACAAAACTGCTGTAAGCCATTTTATATTAATTGTTCCCCAATAATTACATTTCTAAAAGATTTTTTATAGTCCATATAATTAAATGTATGTGATACCACCTAAGGTGCTAAGATAAATCTAGAAACCGTATTTCTGTTCCAAAAAGCACAACATTACTACCTCAGGTGTTTACAATAGCTAACAGCATTATTTCACTCTTTTCAAATGGAAAAAGTTTCAAAAAGTGTCAATAAATCTCCTGAAGAAAAAGATTATTGTATACATGTAAGCATGATCTAGATTGCAGAGGGTGGGAACAGCTTTGCATTGTTGGAGAGAGTTTCTGGCTATAAATTTTGAAGGTCTACTCAATGGACCTAAGGGTTTGTACTTATTGTTCCTTATGTATTTGCATCCTCTGGCACTCATGCTGACTCACCTTAAATAATTCAAAAGACAAATTGACTTTCTAGGTCATACCATCCTAGAGCAAAATATCTTCTTTTATTCAAAAAGCTTGACAAAAACAACAAGCCAACTAAATCTGTCAGCGATAACCCTTCTCAAATATCTATGCATTGTTATATTGATGTCTTAAAATTTTTTTTTTTTTTTTAAAAATCACAAGAAAAGAAAAAAACAAGATGTAGGTGACATTCTACAACAATGACTATATTGAATCTTTCTGACTGCAAAAACCATAAGGAACACAGATATCACAGCAAAGAAGCAGTTGACATACTTATTACACTCCAAAACTTTCCCCTCACCAGGGCCTCTTCCTCCAAGTAAGCCAAACACATTAACCAATATAGGTTTCATACACCCCCCACCCACCCCCAGCGAGGCTAGTTTAGTGGTCTTAAGTCACCAGGCGCCAACTGCATTAATGTCGCCTTTGGTGGCTCAATCTATCCATTGTCTCAAGGGCTTACGGCATATGTGAACGAACAGCAGGATTTAAGACACTTAAGACTTGTTCACTGCATGTGGCAGTTCTCAAAGTTAGTATAAGGAGTGGGTTCTGTTTCTTCATCCTACATGCTGAGAATAAATACAGAACATTTTGATGTCAAAGCACGCATGAATAAATCTTGCAACTAAAAATGTAATGCCATCAACTAGCTCTTGAGAGGAAAATTCTTCCCAATGAGTTCAGAAGAGTTGCAGGGGAATCTACTGTTCCATTGAATGATGATTTGACTACATGAAATGAAAATATTTACACTGTTGAGCCCTGGGACATATTTATAACATGCTACATTAAATTCAATGCATCCGTTGTTACACACTTGAGTTTCATTCTGCCATAAAAGCAACCTTTGTAAGGCTGGCTTTCTATGCACCATCAAAAGTGACCACCGGGAACTGTTGGCCCTTTTAAACAGTCAGATTTTGTTCCAAGGTAAGAGAGCCCCTTCTGACCCAATGGCAGGCAGACTTCTTCACAAGTCGGTAAAACGAGCTCAGTTCTTAACAGAGATTCTGTAAAAACCTCTGTATCATTATCACGGTATAATGTGCTTTTAAACTGAAATGAATAATGTTTAAGTTAAAGGAGCAATATATAACATTGACATCAAGAATTTAAAATGGGTACAGCAGTCCAAATTCATAATATTGGAGAAATTGTCTCCCCCGCACCCCACAAACTTGAATCTCACACAGGTTGCCAGGTTGAGGACACGCAACAGGAATGAGCTAACTGACATTGACAAGCGACGAGCCTTACACTGTAAGCTGATCCACTAATGTATACATTTGAAATGTGTTTATTGTTTGCTAATTATAAACCAGCTCATGGTTTATAATTGATTTTTTTCTAACTTTGTCAATGTTAGCTAGATGTATTGCTGGCTTCTATGGCTGCAGCATGCTGTTTTCCCGCTAACTTTTATAAAATCTGGCAACACAGGGTGTCAATATACTATTGGGAAATGGGCAGTGCGGGATCACACACGCTAAAACACAAACAGAAATTCTGGCCCAGAATGGACATTTCAAAGTGGAATATACTGGCTGAAGCATTGTTTCCAGACAAGCTAGTATTTCAACTTGCATGTTTCCTATATCTCTGATATTATTATATGATAATGATATTATGATAATTTAAAGTGTTAGTAGAGTAAATCTTATACAAGCTTAATATACAGACAACTATGAATAAGCCATTTGTAGGTTGATTTCACTGTGGTGCAATCAAACCTTTGTTTTACTTGTTTGAGCATCCCAACCAGACCATCATTGGCTCAACCAATGGCGTGTGTTTGGAACAGGGTTTTTAGTTTTTTTTCCATTGGTATATTAGGGGTACAGAATTTACACACTTTCAATAATAATTTTCCTGGCATTTTCCTGGCATTTTCAAAAATGCACCTACCTCCATTATCCTGTCATGGATCTGCAAACCCCCTTCTTTATCTGCTGGTCCATTTTCCACAATCCTCGACACAAAAATTCCTTCATTCGAAGTACCATCTTTATTATCCTGTAATCCAACAACAAGACATAAAATGTTCAAGAAAAAATTAACCCACAAATTGAGGCCAAATATAAAATATATTTTTGAATCACTTTCCAATAAAAATATGACACTTTAGTAAGGTTGACTTATTGCAAGGAGTCATGTGACTACGCAAAGGTTGGTTGCTTAAAGGAGAGCTCCACATAAACTTTGCTGCAATTATCCTTAAGCAATATTAACTGGTGAGAACTGTAATAGTTTTGTTTGTAAAACAAATGGGAGGGCAGGACGGTGAAAATTTTGAAATTGTCAGCATGAGGGGACATTACAAAGCATTTACGTTGAACACATCGCAGGATCAGGATGGCGGAGGCCCAGCCGATGGTGCCAGTGAGCTTTGTGAAGTAGGTTGGGATATCTCTAACATTAATGCAGAGCTGATGAAAATTTCGACGTGGATGTGGAATCAACAATAATTAACTTGATTTGGACCACATGTTAAAAACGAAAGAATATGGAAAATCGGAGCAGGCGTAATAATGTTGGTTTCGTTGGAATCCCCAAAGGAAAGGAAGGTCAAGATATGGTGGAGTTTTTGGACAAGCTTATTCCGGATTTGACCGATAATTGAGAGCGCCCAGTTTTCATTCAGATTCCAATGGCGGGTGACAGAGCACGATCTATTCTGGTAAGAATTCTTGTGGTTGGCTGACAGAGACTTTGTTCTATGAGCGGCGACGAATAAAGGCAAAATCATGATTTTTCAGTTGTTTTTTTTTTTGCTAAATTGATTTAAGTGAAGCGCGACAGATTCAAAGAGTGTAAAAAATTGCTTCACCAACAGAAGGTGGGCTTCGCACTGCTTTTTCCTGCTAAGCTGAGAACTGACAGCAAGGGTGGTCACAAGACTTTTACATGCCCATGACAAGCTATGGCCTTCATTAAAACAATAGTGTGTGTAGGTAATTTTGCCTGCACTCAGAAAACAATACAGACTACACATCGTGCATTTTACTAAGTTGCTTTATAAACAACTATTTAAACGAATGGATTAATTTCAGTTTATTTTTGTCTTGGTAGGGGAACCCGGCAAGGCTGTCCTCTCTCCCCTTTATTGTTCTATCTTGACTTGGAACCATTAGCAGCCGCAATAAGAAAAGGGGATGATTTTCCTGGTGTTGTAGCAGGAGGTGTGGTGCATAAACTTCTACCCTATGCAGATTATATATTATTATTGGTCACCGACCCTAGTAGATCTATGCCTAGCCTCCATAAAATTATTACTTCCTTCTCCAAATTTTCAGGATACATGGTGAATTGGGCTAAACTGGAAGCTCTTGCTCTGACAGCATATTGCCCTCCTACGGATTTCCAACCTGGCACCTTTCAATGGCCTAAGCATGGCATTAAGTATTTAGGCATTTTATTTCCAGCAAATTTGAGAGATTTATTTAGAGTTAATTTTGACCCATTAATGAAAAGGTTCTCGTGTGATCTGGATAGGTGGCTTCACTACATTTGTCTATGGCTGGGAAGGTCAATATTATAAAAATTAATTGTATCCCAAAATTCAATAATCTACTCCAGTCTCTCCCCTTATATATTCTATCAAATTGTTTAAAATAAGAAAGAGGAATGTCTAAGTCCTTTATTTGGAATGGTAAATGACCTCGGGTGCATTTCATTAAGTTACAGACCAATTGACAAAGGAGGTTTAGGCCTCCCCAAAATTGTGTTTTATCACTATGCTTTTAAGCTTAAACACTTGGCCCATTGGTCTTTTCCACCTGAGAGAGCCCTTCCCTGGTCCTACATTGAACAAGCGGTCCTTGCCCCAATCTCGCCATCGCAAAGTCTTTCTATCAAACTGCCAGTAGAAGTAAAAATGCATCCCATTATTTCACACTTACATTCGGTTTGGATAAGTTTCCCATTAGTTAAATTTTGACCTATGTTTCCTCAAGCTTATGGCTGAACCCCAAATTGTGTATTAACCAGAGTCCATTAATCTATTTGGGGAGTGGGAAGGAATTTAAAAAAAATGTGCAACTGTATAGGGATGCAAGGGTATGCCTTTGTGGCACGGTGGAGGGCGGGGCCGGGTCGTGACTCAACACGCCCGGTCCCGTATTAGGCTAATTAAGCCTCCGAGAGGGTTTAAGGCCGATTGCGGACGACATGCGAGAGAGAGAGAGAGTTCACGGATATGTCCGTTGTCTTATGTGTTTGTATTTTGAGTTCCTCATTAAACCTATTATTTTATATGTGAAGCCGGTTTCTCGCCTCTTCCTCGCCCGTGAAAATGAACTGTTCTACATTAGTGCCGAAACCCGGGAAGGAAGAGGGATACGCCGTAGCGGAGTTCTCGCCACTGACCAGCGGAGCAGCTGCGGCCATCTGACAGGGGCGGGGGGAGGCCCCTTCGACTCCCCGGGAACGCAGCGGGGCGTTCCGTCCGCCAGGGGCTGAGGACTGCATCGGATCTGCCCGGAGAGGCGCGGCTGTCGTCCTGTAGAGGGTGGAGAAGTGGCTGAGGAACGAGTTACGGCGTATCAGAGAACCGGCGAATAAGTTTTTTTTTTTTTTTTTTTTTTTTTTTAAATCTCTCTCTCCTCTCTCTCTCTCTCTCACTGCCGCTCTGCGTTGGCCTTTTCCCTCTTTTTTAAATTATGGTGTTTGTGGGGGAGGTACTGCCCAGTGCAGGAAGGACCCCCCCCCGTTCTACAGCCTTATTCAGTTTAAGGTTTTGCATAGTTTCTACTGGACTCCCTCAAGATTATTTAGGCTTGGTTTAAAAGACACACCTACCTGCTGGCAATGTCAGTTGGAGGATGGAGACATGGCCCATGCTCTGTGGTTCTGCGCTAAGATTCAAGAATTCTGGTTAAGAGTCCAGAATTTTATCTGTGAAGTTTTAGATACTCAAATTTAATTCTGCCCCAGACTATGTAAATTGGGTGATGGGGCGGTTATTAAAATAGGTGACAAATATACAAAGAGCTGGGTCCAAACTAGTGTAATGATTGGCAGACAAATAATTCTTAGAGGATGGCAGTCAATTGGCCCTCCCTCATTTCAAGAATGGTTTACCGAATTGGGCAGGGTGGCAGCATTTGAGAAGATGTCACACAAACAGCTTGGCAGATTAGATGTATATGGTAGGAAATGGGACAAATACATGACCTTTCTTGAAAGCTCTCGTGAGGGTCATGTGGAGAGAAAGCCATTTTTGTTTAATTTTTTCTCTTTTTTCTCTTCATGTTTATATGTGTATACCACAGGAATGTTTGTTGGGGGGTTGGGGTGGAGTTGGGGATTGGGAATTAATGGGGGTTAAGGGGGATAACGGTTGACTCTGTGTGTGTATATTTTGCATTGTTTTGTGTTATGTTTGAGAATCAACCAACAAAAATGTTAATCTGAAAAAACAGATGACTTATTGCATAATAAATAAAAACAATGATTACACAACGATTAACTTAAAGACATAGACTCCAAGACTCAAACTCCAAAAAACAACTAATTGTTTGCAGGTGTACAAAGCAATGAGCTTCAGAGTGTAGCTTCTCTACAAAGATAATATCAAATGAAAGAAATTTGAGTATGTTCAAGTTTTAGGGAGCCAAGAGATGACCGCCAAAAGGATGGTTCCAAGTGGGGAAACTATTTGGCATTCATTATATGAAAATGTAACCTGGACAGGAAGGTTACAGCAAAGCCATTGCCAAAATTGTGTTCAATCCACCCCTAAACCACATCAAACCACATTAACTCTGTGCCATGTTGTGACACTGTGCTGTAATTTTTAAAGGAATTCTTGAGAAACCACAGGAAGTCAAACTGTGACTCTACAGTTAATTACTGTAAGCCCTTTCCTTCCCGTTACAGCACCAACAACATCCTTGTTTACCAAAGGATACTATCCCCAAGAATTAATTGGTTATATTGTAAAAAAAATAATAACAGGAGCTTTGTTCCAAAACCAAATGCAAATACAGCTAACTTCTAAGGGTCCAGTCACGATAAACAAATTTTGCATCTATCCGGGCTGTTTTTTTCCAAATGTTTTCCTATAAAAAGATGTGTTAGACTGATGTCTTTGACCAATGCGTCATGTGACTCACGTCTCACTAATTTTTCAGCATCTCACACAGGAGAGCTATGTTATTTACATGCCATGTCAAGCTAAAAAATTAAACTCTCAAGACATGTGTTCTTTTCTATTCATTGCGCTGCATCAGCTTTTTTAGTGGAAGAACCGTTCAGTCTGAACAGCATCTTATGGCAGCATCCAAACTGAAATGAAACCTTATAAGTGAATGATCTGGAACAATAAATAGGCAGCACAATTACCACTGCTCATCTGAAGTGTACATAAGACTCAGTTCAGTATTGCTACTAATAGGGTTTGATGTTAGTAGATGTTACTACACTCATGCAAAAAGTATAAAATTATTTATATACATAGATTAATATACGTATTAAAATATGTAAGATGAATATACATTAATAAGATAAGATACATAGCTCATAGAAATAGAAAATTTCATTAATAAGATTTTTAAAACTTCCACCATCTTTCTCTAATAAGGTAATTTATAGGGCAGCAAAATCATGCTTGGAACATAGCAATGGTCTACCAAGCAGACAGGTCGACTATCATGTCAACTGTTTGCTTGAAAGGGGTCATGGCCACATTGAAGTAGTTGTACAGTTGCTAACAGTGAACCATTTGTGTTGCATTCTTTAGTGACCAACCTCTTCTAAAAGCTTCTAACCTTGTCATTGTGATGAGGCAACATCTAGGGCTTAGAACCAGTGCAGAAACTTGGCTCTTTTATTAGTTTCCAGTTCTAAATGTTTTGCTGCAACAGTCCAGTTTAGTGCAATAAAGTGTGTCTGTGTCACATTTCTATTTTAGACAAACCACATACAAACACTTCCAAACATGGGTTTGGTGCTCATTCACACTAATATTGTTATCACAGCTATTACTTTAGGATGGGTCATAGTACAAATGTGGAGTATGGAAGGTATGCATGTGACTTGCTCAATCATTTTGACTTATTGTTACTGTGAACCAGAAACACATTAAGTTTTATGCATTGAAGAAAAAGGAGGGTCTTAGCCAAAATGTAAATGATTATATCTCGGCAGCACTTTGGAGTAAAAAGATATTACTTATATCATTAGAAAGCTGAAACGTTTTATGTTAGTGCATAAAAGTGGCTCAAAATTATGAGCAGGTCTTTTTAGACTTACCACGCATGGTCTTCCTCCTACAATATTGAAGCCTAAAGATCCAGACTCCCGATAGAGTATTGCCATGACAGTTTTGGTCTCTCCACCCTGAAAAAAAGAGATGGAACTGTATAAATGACCCATTATTTTAAAATAAATTCTTACTGGAAAGATTTTAATAATACAAAGCCAAAATGCAATTACTACACCAACACTAAAACTGTTTTTTGAATTTTTTAATCATTGGTAGTCTGGAGTGGTGGTGGCGTAGTGGGCTAAAGCACATAACTGATAATCAGAAGGTTGCTGGTTTGATCCCCACAGCCACCACCATTGTGTCCTTGAGCAAGGAACTTAACTCTAGACTGCTCCAGGGGAATTGTCCCTATTATAACTTTAAGTCGCTTTGGATAAAAGCATCTGCCAAATGCAAAAATGTAAATGTATCAGGTTTACATATGACTGTGACCAAAACTGCTGCATGACCAGAAGTGCACCTGTTACAGTCACTAAATCATAGGTTCTGCAAAATACATGATTAAAGCATCTTTGAAAAGGATCTGTCACCTGACCATTGGCTTTAAGGGTTAATACCTAGTTCCTTGCTCATTTGGTGAAGTGTATTAATACATTTGCAGCAAACAGCTCTCTCAACAGATGAACGGTGGAACGCAGAGAAAATAGTGGTGTCAGCATTTCATCCCTCGCTGAAGAAGTGAGGCACTGTTTAGGATCAGCGACTAAAGCAGCTGTCATTTCTGTGTGCCACAGAATACACTGTCTAAATATAATACAGATATCAATGGCACGTATAGTGTCCTCTTTACTATCTGAGCTGAGTGTATGCAATGTATGCAATGTATGTGTCCTATGCACCCTGCTTAACCAAGTCATGGAAACAAGCCCCATAATTCCAACAGGAAACAAATAATTTCCAAAGATGACAGTGACACTACTTAAAATAAATGCATATTACTGTTGTTTGTCATCATCAGTGTTTCCTGCTAATGGTCCCATTCAGTATTTGATTTGATCACGATTGAGAATTTCAATGTATTTTATAATATAAGGAAGCATGTTTACCAACATATTAGTATTTGCTGTGGTATCAAAATAGCTACCAAGAATAATGGTCACAGCTGAAATTGGACTTGACATTGTCATGTGGTGTAGATGGTTGCCATTGCGATGTGCTTGATAAGCTGTTTTGATGCTACATCCACACTAATCCATTGGAAAATGTATTCATTTTACTACATTGACAATGGAATAGCGTTTTCCTCCACCGAAAACAGAGACTTTCAAAGTGTTCTCCATAGCCGCATACATTAGAAAAGGATGACGGTAACTGATGACGAAACAGAAAACGTAGGTTTCAAACCTAAACTGATTAGAGTGGCCATGGCCTAGATTTTCCAAGGCATTTTTTGCCCGTTTTATTGTTCGCCAGGTAATTTTTGCTCACGACAGTTTAGCAAATAAAATTACTGATAAATCATGTCAGTTAATTTCTCCTCCGAAAAAATAAATGCATAAATAAATAAAAATACATATTTGATTGATTGATGCTGAAGTGCTCTAGAGGTCATGCCAAAGTGATACCAAAACTCAAGACTTAAAACAAGTGATATCACTTCTTCCTCTAGAGCAGCTGGATCAACAGTCCAGTATTCAGCAGACAAGCCCAATCCTGCAGATGTCAGCTCCCCATCATCACCCTCCTCTCTCCAGTCCTGTGTTGCTTCAGCTCACTTGACTGATGAACCATGTGATGGGAACAACAAGAGAGACAAGATTCCTCAGCAGGAAGGCAGACACTGGCACTAAGACATCATTCAGGGCCCATAAACATGTTCACTCCTTAGGATGTTGCCTTTAAGATACCGTGCTCCTTCATTGAGCGGTCAAGGGAGGTTATCTGTCACAAGCGTTACACCCTGACATTTTTCCATGCTCTGGCAGTGTCCTGAGGGGAGAATGTGTTATAGCTAATCTGAAGCACATAGCACATTCCAAAGGATCTGACAGCAGACAGGACTTCATTTAGGGCAAGAGCATACAGCACTAACAAGACGTACCATGTTTTTACAATGTTTTTTGGACATGTGCTATGGTAATGGAATGGTACCTCGGAGTGCTATGCAGCCTTGCGTCGAGTTGTACCATGCAGTGGGAAGCCCCAAAAGTACCATGGTTTTACCATTTTACAGAGCTGTTCAGCATGTAGTTCAAAAACCCAGAAGAGAAATGGCCATGGGTTCCCTCTGGATTTTCCTATGGGTTTTTCAACTTATTTTTACCACAGTAATTTTATTTGCAAGGGAGGCATTATGCAGCAACGCTTGTTGTTTACTAGCAAACCAAGGACAAATACAGCCTGGTAAAGTCTCAATTAGCTGAAAATGATTTAAATAAAAGTATTAAGTGGAACATCTTACACAACTTTTTCCTTTTTATTCCTGTTTGTGTCATTTTAGTTTTAAAAAGCTTCAGTTTTCTTACAGAAATAATAGAACCTTCTCACCATCCTTGTATATGCGAGTCTAATGTGAAACTGCTGTACCCCTAACAAAACATTAAAAACAAAACAGACTACCTAAGATGGAAAATGCCTTGGGAGTTATCGTTTTTAACTCAATTAAACATTCCTAAAACCACTTTGACATGAAACTACACTGAGTTTACCTCCACAGCAGACCACGACATTTAATTAAGCTCTTTAAACGCCTAAAAATAAAATCGCTCTTCGCATAACAATAACTTTAAAACTCATGTGTCTATGTTAGTTCGTTATGGGCTTCTAATTTTCAACAGTGTTGTCATTGAGATGTAAATTGATCTGTAAAAGTTTGAGAAAGACTGGATTTTGTGGTTAGATCAGCGATAAACATTTACCCCTCCCCCGCTGACTGCCAGCTGACAGGCAGCTCTCATGACTGGCCAAGTCTCCTCGACTGACCGTTCTGAAGTTCCCAATCTTGTCAGAAATATTAACACCCCACATACACTGCAAGCTAAACGAAACTAGAACGCAGCTGTCTACACTTCAAAGTAGCGTCGCGTCGTCCAATGTTGTGGGTGAAATCCTGACGTTGGCACGCAGTCGACCAATCAAAGTCTTTGTTTATGCGTGAAGCGCGACGCAACAAATGAGAACGCTTCCATTATTTTCAACGAAGCTGTAAATGGGATGTCATTTGAGAGTAAATAAGTACGTTTCCCACAAAGTCAAACTCGCTTTAAATGTCTAAATAACACGTCAACAATGATTCATATAGTCAGAGTAAGCGAAGATACGTTAAAAACTAGAACATTCCATAACACATGAATATGGGACTTTCTTCAACATTTTCGTAATATTGTTTTTCATTTTATTAATATTGAGCTATTGAATTATGGCAGGCTATTTTGATGACAGTTGTGGCTAATACCAAGTTACCACAGTAGTAGTCTAGTGTAGCGATAATGACTTGGTTGTCACACAGAAACCTCCATGCAACTTCCTGGGAATGTTAGTTTTATGGTTATAACTATTGAACCTAAAAGAACGTTCGTAGAACTTTAGGAGTTGGATAAAAAATACAAAAATAAATAATAAAAATAAATTGAATCATACTAACGTTAGGGCTTGGGGAACGTTCGTCGCTAAATATGGTATCAGGTTGAAACTATGTGTTCAATAGTAACGACTTATTGTAAGGGAAATAAACCGTTTTTGAATGTTACCTTGCACGGCGGAGAGAGACTCTTGGAGAGCGAGTCAATCCTGGCGCTGTACTCGGTGAATTTCTTCTGATACTTGAGCGCTGTCATCTGAAGCTCGTTATGAACCGCTGACAGTTGCGCTAAAAGTGATTTCTCTCTTTTACCCGATTTAAGCGCTTGTTTCTTCAGCTCCTTATCCAAATTGACGACTTTCCCTTGCAGCGTACCGTTGTGTGTTTTAAGGGCTTTCAAGCAGCAATGGTTATTTATCTTCTGCTCCTTATGAGAGAGCATCAATCCGCATCCGCTCTCGCAAATCCCGACAGCTCTGTAATCACACGACTCACGCATGTGTGCATCCATATCTTTCAGGTTCAGTACCTCGCTGCATCCCTTATTCCTACATTTGGCAGGGGAATAATCGCACATTTCCGCGTGCTCCGCCAGATGTTGCAGCTGCACGATCTTTTCGCAGCCCCGCGCATGATTGTCACATTTAATATCTAACTTTAAAATTAAGTTTTTGAGAGGGAGAACGTGGTTGAGCTCTTTGGTGGAGATCCTCTGGCATTTGACGGGGCAGCTGCTCTGCTGGACGACCCAGGGCAGCACGCAGCCGGCGCAGAAGACGTGGCCGCACGGGGTGGTGAGCGGATCCTCCAAAACTTTATTGCACAAGTTACATTTGAAGTCTGGGTCCACGGCACCCTTAAAACGATCCAACTCAAATCCCATTTTTAAAAAAAGGAAAATCCCAAAAAAGAAGCGGGGCGCCCACAGAATTACACAGGGGTTTAATCGGTCTTCAGGCTAAGTCATTAGAAGAGCTCTTAGCCACAGTGTGTAGAGTAGGAGCACTTCTCACTAACTGAACTAATTGCTTGAGACTTCCTATGGGGGAGAGAAGTGCTGCACGTTTGGGTAGGTACCGTAACGATCTGAAGAACTGCGCAATCAACAAGTTGCTCCCAAAAAGTATTTGGACACTTTAAGTAGGCCAATTACGTAGGCCATTTTACACAATACTAATGGCATTTAAATGTGTTAATATATGCTCAAATATATTAACTAATTATATATGTTCATAAATGACCACATATCAGATTTCTGTATGGATTAAACCATACTTTGCGTTAAATAAAAATAAGTGGTAATTATTTTACACACAAGCATATACTTTTTAAAGGTGCACTGAGTAATTTTTTTCCTCAATAAAAAAAAGTTTAACTCCTAAAGACACAAATGGTAATTTTGCGATATATGTAGGAAATCATGACCACTCACATTAAAATAAAAACTCCAGTCATATCAGTAACATTATAAAAGCTGTTTTATTCTACACGGAGAGGGTCCGCACATGGGGGCTACCATGTTAGAATCACACGATAGGTTTTTAAATGATAAAACAATTGATACTGAGACAAAAACTAAGAAAAATATGAAAAAAGTATTTGGACACTTAAACCACACTTAAAAATAACTATGTTTGCATTTGATACATATGCATTTGATAACAAAAGTGGTATTTTAAAGAAAGACATGTCAAGCAAAACATTAAACAACACCTTTATAAAACAACAGATATACTGAGACAAAAACTAAGACAAAAGTATCTGTACACCAAATCCACACTTACAATGTTACAATATTTTTAATTGCATTAGATAACAAAATACAAATCAAAATGAAATGTATTTGAAAGAAAACAAGCCGTTTGTAAGATTTTTAAATGATAAAACACTAGATTTATGCATTCTGCTTAAACATTCCGGTTTTCAAGCTTTGTGGAAAATGTTTATGCAATGACCTAAAACTGCTGTCACACACACACACACACACACACACACACACACACACACACACAAAATTAATGATGTAACATTAATCATAGCTTATGGTGTAAGAAGCATATATTTTTTGTATGATTATGCAAAGCAGCTGACAAACTCAAACAAGCTTACAAATCTCAACTCTCTAAATACCCTGAAGCAAATACGCTCTTTCACATATACTCAGTTTGCATGAATGGCCAATGATGTCTCTTAGGAGGAAAATAATTGTATGTCTGAACATTTTCTGATAAATAAATGAGAGCTTGTGAGCATATGATTTGGTAAAAATGTGTATTTGTCTCCCATGTATTTCGAGTAAGGAGAAATTTGGAGTTTAAATACTGCTCATTTAAATAAGGACATTTTCCATCTCAGTAGGAAGTAACACAGTCATAAAAGCATTTGAATTGTAAATTATGAGATCCAAAGACAGGGTTACTGGCAACTATGTGCAGTGAGGGGACAAAAAAGGGCTTTATTTTTGCAGCTTAACTCCTTTGTGTACAATGTCCATCCCTTCTGCTATAGACTGATCTGAAGACAGAAAAGTCTTTTCTTTTGCACATCCATATTCTGGATAATAACATTTTCTTGTTAGGCCTAGACGTAACGATTCTATCCATATGTGTATTATTAAACACCAAAAACACCAAAACTCATAAGTGACTTCAGAGTAAGTGGAAAAAAATAAAAACAAATGTAAAAAATGAAGAGGAAAATGGAACATGTTTGCAATTGCCTAAGTCGTGACTTCTGTCTGGTCCTCTGATGGAAAGAAATGTGTAGTTCAGGGGAAAAAGTGCAATAAAGAAGAGACTTTGTAAATTGATAGTGGCATGGATTGATGCTTTAAGTAAAGTTACTTTTACTTTAAAAGGGTCAAACATATTGAATCAGCATAATTAAATCTATCATGAATCTATAACATTAAAAAAAATACAGGCCATCTTGATTGATGTCCCATTTGAAGTCACATTGATATATAAATATAATTTTGTTCAACATATAAAGTCTTGTTGAGGTAACAAGATTTTTGATTTAAGCAACGTGGACATGACCAGTTTTGTTCAAATAACATAAATATAATGAATGAATCTTGTTTTTAGTTCTGTTGTACTTTAAACTGTATAATTCATGTGAAGTACACAGTACAACCTTTGTCCCTTAATGCAGGACCATCTTGCAAAGCAAACGCAGCATGTGATATCTAGCGAGGGAGGCACATAGACCTCAACACTTGACACACAAGCCTAAGTAATGATGATAATCATCAAACATCAAGTAAAAAGGTGAGTTATGAACATACCACGCAACCATTAACTAACAGTAATGACAAAAACAACAAGAAAAGCACAGATAAAATTTGCAAACAGCAAAAAATAAGCCTATAACACTAACCATAAAAAAATTAATTAATGCTGCAATGCATGGTGGGAGCTGGCAAATCAGCACCATTGTTGATATGAAATTGTTAGTTAAGACAACTTTTTTAAGCATGTTTGGGACAACATTTAAGGTGATATTAGTCTAACGTGTTTAGATTCAAAGTAATTAAAATTTCTTAGACTCAAAGTTTTTCCAAGAAATAATGCAGCATCAAAATATGTTTTTATGTTAAGGTGACAAATATGTGTGTTAAGTCAACTTAAGTATACAAATTGATACACTGACAACTTAACATATTAAGTTGACTTGAAAGTTGTGAGTTGTGTCAAAAATCACTTTAATATCATTTAAATAATCTTGTTTATTTCGTTGCCATTGGCAACAGACTAAAACAAGTTCAGATAAATGTATTGAACTCCACAAAGAAATGCATCCACCAAACTCAAAATACTTAAATAATGGAGATAGTAATATGTTAGTATTTATGTTTGTTGTACTCAATTTATTTGGGTTATAGGATCATCCGGGATAACAGTGTACCTCACACCTTCCAAGAGTTTGAAAAAATATTGATCAATTGTCTAAAAAGGAAGATAAACAGAGTAATAAATGCAAGCCATAAAAAAGGAAAAGTTCATCAAAAAATTAAAATTTTCATTATTTACCCTTGTTTTACTTTTTTTCTTCTGTGGAACACAAAAGGAGATTTAAGGCCGAATATAAGTCTCAGTCACTATTAATTTTCATTTCATTTCATTTTCTCCAAATAATGAAAGTGAATAGTGACTGAGGCTAACATTCTGCTCATCATCTTATTTTCTGTTCCATGGAAAAATGCAAATGACTCAACCTTGATTTAACCACCTGCCAAAACTGTTCTTCAAAAGTGCATGGGCAACCAGATAATTAAATTACATTACAAATGCAGAGTTTGGATATACATCATTACTTCTACAAGATCTACAACAAGATCTCTGTAACCTGATACAACCAACGTAAACCATTGTCACTGAAGTGGACTTGTTAAAAAACATAATGGTTGTAAATTAGGAAAGTCAAGTAAAGAACTTGAGTCTGTTATTTATTTGATGGCTGTAGTAGAGGACTCAAATGACTAAGATCACACTATGCAGGGTTAAAAATAAAGATTGTGTGTTTAATTTGTGATAAGACTTTATCCAGCTCCTAGACTCTAGGCTGCACTGGAGGTTACTGAACCATTTCCCATGCTCTACATTTCTTCCATCTTAGCTCAGATGTTTAGAGACTGTCACCCCACCCTTCTGGATCTACTTCTCACACCTATTAGAGGTTCTATCAACCTCTAGATTTGTACAATGTCATTTTTAAATATTTCAAGATATGAAGTGCCTGGAAGTGGTCTCATCTTGGTTAACTTTCTTGAAAGGAAACTTTCTGGAAGTCTTTCAGACAGAGATTACCCACTTTTTTTATTAAACTAATAGCAGCTATGGACTCCCATGCCCATATATGCACATTTCTTGTGTACAAAGTTATAGGACTGCAATCTATAAAGCTTTGTTCTACCAGAGCTAGAGGGATACAAAACGTCTACATTTTCATATCCTTACATGAGGGCTTTGGAGGCTAGCTATACTGCAGTCATCACCACTCTGCAACAGTGACAATATGACAAGATCATGAGGGTGATGAGGGATTGTGGGATCTCGCAAAGACTAATTGCTTTTTTGGATATGCTTTCATCCTGCAATGTGGTACAGTTTCTATCAAAGGAATAAAGTGAAATGAGAGCATGCAATGGTAAGGCTTGTCTGTATTTCATGAGACATTCTTTATTACCATACTCAGTTTGCATTCTACTGTAAACAGTGCATAGTGAGATGCTTTAACTTGTATAAAAAATATACAGTGGGGTTCAAAAGGTGGAGAGCAGTGGTAAAAATGCTTCTATATTGATTTTTTTCTAAATTTAATAACAAATAAATAAAAATTACAAATTAAATTATCAGCGCAACAATTTGAGTGGAGTTGACATGTATTCAATTGTGAATTTCCAAAAAGCAAGAAAATCGCCATGGTTACTGTTGTAACCTCCATTCCCTGAGGGAAGGAACGAGACATTGTGTCGAATGAAGTGACACAAGGGGTCTTGCTGGGATGCCAAATGTACCTCTGAACCTGAGAAAAGGCCAATGTCAAGTTGGCAGACAGAAATTGCATGCCCCGCCCCAGACATACGGGCATAAAGGGAAGCGGGGCAGTGAGTGCCAGTCAGGATTTTGCACTGAGGAGCCGAAAATAAGGTATGGCCATTTACAGTGGTAGGTCTAGTGCCGTGGCGGGAGGGATACAATGTCTCGTTCCTTCCCTTGGGGAACGGAGGTTACAACAGTAACCATGACATTCCCCTTCTGTCACTCACTCGATGTTGTGTCGAATGAAGTGACACAAGGGGTCCCATATAAAAACACCACGCACTGACCGTGTTACGTGAACTGTCGAGACAGGTACAAGAAGGCTACTGCGTGATAGATGCAACTGTGTCGGCTGCACGTAGCCCTCCCCAATGCCCCCAAATAGATGTCACATACAGACATTAGGGAACAGGTGCTACATGACTAGCATGGAAGCAAGCCTGGCATGCTAGTCATGTAGCACCTGTACCTGCGGCCTTCTCTCTCATTATATCTCTCACATAGGATGTGAAGCGGCTGGGGCTATCTTAACGCTATGAAATGTGTCGGGGAAGGCGGTTGTGAAGCCGTATGTGGGAAATGGCGTTTATTGGCTAACCTGGGATAGAAGGCACTCTGGAACAACTTGGTGAAGGGTGCTGTGTGCAAGCGGAACACCCGGTTGGTTGTGCCGCGTTACAGAGTTCTACCGACTCAAAACACAGGACGAGACCGACTCAATCCTGAGATTGTAAAATCTGGCAAAGGTATTGGGTGTTTCCCAGCCCACTGCTCTGCAGTTGTCTGCTAAGGAGGTGCCATGGGCCAGTGCCCACGAGGATGCCACACTTCTCGTAGAGTGTGCTCGAACCCGCAAGGGGGCGGGCATGGCCTGGGTGTGATAAGCTAAAGAAATAGCATCAACGACCCAGTGAGCTAACCTCTGTTTGGAGACAGCGTTGCCGTCCGTCGAAGCAGACAAAGAGCTGCTCAGAACATCTAAAGCTCTGCGTGTGGTCCAAATAGATACGCAAAGCACGTACTGGACACAGCAACATAAGGGCTGGGTCTGCGTCCTCCCGGGGCAGCACTTGCAGGTTCACGACCTGGTCCTTGAAGGGAATCGTAGGAACCTTGGGCACGTAGCCCGGTCGCGGGCTCAGGATAACGTGAGAATGTGCCGGACCAAACTCCAGGCAGGTGTCGCTGACAGAGAACGCTTGCAGGTCCCCAACCCCCTTGATGGAGGCTAACATGATCAGGAGGGCCGTCTTCAGGGAGAGGGCCTTGAGCTCAACTGAATCAAGCGGCTCGAAGGGGGGTCTCTGAAGGCCCGAGAGGACCACTGAGAGATCCCAGGAGGGGAATAGGCTAGGCCGGGGAGGGTTAAGTCTCCGGGCGCCTTTCAGGAACCTGATAATCAAGTCATGATTACCTAGGGACTTGCCATCTATGGTGGGCTGCGATAGCAGCTACATACACCTTCAAGGTGGAGGGGTACAGCCTCCCCTCCAGCCTCTCCTGCAGGAATGGAAGCACTGACCAAACTGCGCACCTCTGCGAGTCTTTGGCTTGGGAAGAGCACCAATTCGCGAACAAGCGCCACTTTAGGGCGTAAACTTGCCTGGTGGAGGGAGCTCTGGCTTAGTTGATCGTTATCTATGACTGCAGGTGGTAGATCCACTAGATCTTCCGCATCCTGTCCAGGGGCCAGACGTGGAGGTTCCAGAGGTTTGGGCGCGGGTGCCAAAGGGTGCCCCATCCCTGAGAAAGAAAGTCCTTCCTCAGGGGAATTTTCCAAGGAGGTGCTGTCGCGAGGAGTGTAAGATCCGAGAACCAGGCCCGGGTGGGCCAGTAAGGTGCCACCAGGATGACCTGTTCCTTGTCCTCCCTGATCTTGCACAGCACCGGTGCAAGAAGGCGTCAGGGCGTCTGTCCCAAGAGGAGCTCCTGTCAGGGAGTACCAGAGCGGGCAGTGGGAGTTGTCTTGGGAGGCAAAGAGAACTATCTGTGCCTTGCTGAATTGGTCCCATATCAGCTGGACCACCAGGGGGTAGAGCCTCCACACTCCGCTGGGCGAAACCTGCCACGACAGCGCATCCACCGTCGTGTTGTGGTTGCCAGGGATGTGAGTGGCGTGCAGCAACCTGAGTCGTGGCTGATTCCAAAGGAGGAGATGGCGGGCGAGTTTTGACATATGACGAGAGCGCATGCCACCTTGGCAATTTATGTACGCTACCACCGCGGTGCTGTCTGAACGGACTAGATTAGTGGGAGAAACCTCTGTAGGGCAAGAGATACAGCCAACAACTCTAGGCAGTTGATGTGCCAGCGCTGCCGGGATCCTGTCCAGGGGCCAGCGGCAGCGTGCCCGTTGCACACGGTGCCCCAACCCTGTCGAGAGGCATCTGTGGTCACCAGGACATGTCTGGACACCTGGGGGGACTCCGGTCCGCAGAAAGCAGAGGTCTGTCCAAGGGTTGAAAGTCTGACGGCAAGAAGGGGTGATTGTTGCACGGTATGTGCGTGGCATCATGCCCATCTCGGGACTCAAGTCTGTAGCCAGTGATGAAGCGTCAACCCGAGCGGTGCGGCCATGGCTGAGGATGCCATATGCCCCAGGAGCCTCTGGAATTGTTTTAGAGGAACCGCTGTGTCAGGCTCAAAGAGAGCGAGCCACCTGAGCACTGACCGTGTGCGCTCGTTGGTGAGACGCGCTGTCATTGAGACTGAGTCTAACTCCATGCCGAGAAAAGAGATGCTCTGAACCGGGACGAGCTTGTTCTTTTCCCAGTTGACCTGAAGCCCTAGACGGCTGAGGTGCCTGAGCACCTGGTCCCTGTGAATGCACAGAAACTCTCAAGAGTAAGCCAGGATGAGCCAGTCATTGAGGTAGTTGAAAATGCGGATGCCCACTTCCCTTAGCGGGGCAAGAGCTGCTTCTGTGATCTTCGTGAAGACAGGAGGGGACAGGCTGAAGGGGACGAACTTGTACTGATACGCCTGGCCGTAAGATACGTGAACCGTAAGAAGGGTCGTGTCAAGGCAGAATGGAGACATGGAAGTACGCGTCCTTCAGGTCTACCACCGCAAACCAATCTAGCTGTCGAACGCAGGTAAGAATCTGTTTCTGCGTGAGCATTTTGAAAGGGAGTCTGTGTAAGGCCCAGTTGAGAACTCGCAGGTCCAAGATTGGTCGCAACCCGCCGTTTTTTTGGGTACGATGATGTAAGGGCTGTAGAAATCCTTCTCCATCTCGGCTGGAGGGATGGGCTCTATCGCATCCTTGAGGAGCTGGGAGCTGATGTCTGCTCGTAAGGCGCTGGCTTTCTTGGCGTGCATGGAAGTGGAGTGAACACCGCTGAAAAGAGGCGGGAGCCGGGTAAATTGAATCGCGTAGCCGAGTCGTATGGTCCTGGCCAGCCAGTGAGACGGATTGTGACGTGAAAGCCACACATCCAAGCTCTGCACGAGGGGCACTAACGGGACAATCGCTTTTGACGTACCAGGCGGGGCTTCGCGGTGGGGGGGGGGGGGGGGGGGGGGCAGGTAATAGCGCGTCGGGAGGCAGAAGACCATCCCGAGGCTTGGGTGCTGAGAAAAGACTCAAAGCGGAGTTAGAGATTGAGGAAGAGGTCCTAGAGAGGTGTCTTCAGAGCTCGTCAGTGCTGGCCTGCCGGGGCTGAGCAGTCACAGGGTCGGAGGCAAGGGAACTGCATCCGGGGAGCCGTGACTGCAGAGTTTTGTTGTCGGGGTGCCGTGAGAATGGCACACACTGGCTGGATGACACAGGGAGTGAGGAAATAGCTCTTTTTTTGAGTATGTGTGTACGAAGGCAGTGTGGCAAATGAAAGTAATGAAAACAAGGATTCTCCTACCGGCCCTCCACCGGGGGACAGATTGGTCTTGGTACCAGCTCCAGAGCGAACATCTGACTGCCTGGGTTGCCCATCTCAGGAGTGCTTCGTAGCTTTCCTGGTCGTGGCGAGTCGCACTCATCCCAAACCCGGACAGAAGCACATGAGCGTGTTGGGGGGCGGGTGGTTCGTGAGCCCGTCGTCATCCCCATATCGTCTTCATCGCCAGCCGGGTCATCCTCAATCCCGTGGGAAGAAGGAGCAATGCGGGGGGGCGGCTGAAATGGCATTCACCTTGAGGAAGGAGAGCCACGACCGCAACGTTGCCATGGTCATGTTCTCGCAATAAGTACATGAGCCATCCACAAACGCCGCCTCAGTGTGATCGCTGCCCAGGCATGCAAGGCAGCGTCTGTGGCCATCCATATTGGAGACAAATTGACCTCATCCAGGAACAACACAAGGGCGGAATGGCATCTTGAAAAAGATGCGTCCTGAAAAGGATGTTTAACGCCGCTGTGTATTGCTCTTTTGTGAGTGGAAAACTCAAACTCTTTTAGAGAAATCAGAACTCTTTTAGGAGGAGAACACTCTTTTAACAGTGAAAAGCATTGTCGAAGCGCCCAGGGGCGTAGACTGCACAGCGTGCAGAGAGAGGGAACACCAGCTGGAAAAGTGCCGTAGATCCAACAGCAATGCTTCTCGCTGACAGAGGTGAGTGAAACAGTGGTGAACTTCAGCTTGCTGTTGCACAACCGTTCGGCTCCGAAGAAAAATTCTGACTGGCACTTGCTGCCCGCTTCCCTTTATACCCGTATGTCCAGGGTGGGGCATGCAAATTCTGTCTGCCAACTTGACATTGGCCTTTTCTCAGGTTCAGAGGTACGTTTGGCATCTCAGGAAGAATGAAGTCACTTCATTCGACACAACGTCGAGTGAGTGACAGAAGGGGAACTCAAATTTTGTACAAATGAATGAACAAATTTGCTTACTTGATTAGTGATCTAGAAATAGCCCTCTATGTTAAATATGTATACTTCATTTAATGTCATAGCATTTCTTTTTTTTATTATTTTTTTTTATCCTTAGACTTTTAATTTATTTTAGGTTTACATTACATTGTAGATCCCAGACGCTTTAATGTGGAATGGGATAATTAACTTTTGTACCCCACTGTACATTAACCTACAAACCCACTTAACCAAGGTTGCTTTGATGTCTTTTTCTCTTTTTTTTTTTACCTGAGGAAGTTCACAAAATCACTCATAAATGTGTTCGAAATTTTGAGTGTGTGCATGTACAGTATGTTAACACACATGTGCATTTATTCATATATGTTTGCTCATGTGTGCACATTGTTCCATGTGCCTACATGCATATGATTCATCAGGTAAAAAGCTGGACTTAGTTACCCATTCGTTTAATTTTTATTAGGTCTGTGGCCCTTTACCATTGACCCTAATCGGGAACTGTTAGCAGCGAGCCCATTATGTCTCCACCTAAGGTTGGAACACACATGGTTTCTATAGTCTGCTGGTTTCCCTGACATTCCCTCATATTCCAGTATGAGTTTCAGGTTATTCCAAAGAGTCTAGCAGTTGTCAGTGGGGGGTTTAAGTAATCCAGGACATCATAGGGTAAAAATAAGTAAAAGGGATGGTTTACCTAAAAATTTTAATTATGTCATCATTTACTCACCCTCATGTTGTTCCAAACCACATGACTCTCTTTCTTCGGTGGAACACAAAAGGAGGTGTTAGGCAGAATGTTAGCCTCAGTCACCATTAAGTGAATGGTGCATCATTGCATCTTTATTCCATCCAGTGAAAGTGAATGGTGACTGAAGTTAACAATCTGCCTAGCACCTCCTTTTGTGTTCCACAGAAGAAAGAAAGTCAAATGGGGTTTGAACAACATGATGACTTTTAAAAGCAACTGGTGTAGAAAGTGGTTGTCTGGAAATCGTCATAGACACATGGGTCTTAAAGGTGAGTATGCATACACTGTTTTATAATGGGACTAAAAGACATGTCTATGCATATCTCATTGTGACCTTGTGATCTCGTTCCTGTGAACTGGTATTTGTATGGGTCTTGATGCAGCACAGGCAAGGCCACACTTGTCTCCTGGAAGATGTCGATGACAGATGGTGAGAACAAAACAACCCACCCAGCTCCTTATGACAGCAGAGTTCTCTCCCTTTCATTTCAATGTTTAAACAGGAAAAATTTGGAAAATCAGTTCTTAAATACAATGTCAGTTACTACAGTTGTAAATGGAGTTTTAAGTCATGATTCAACAATGCATATTATAAAAACAAAAAATAAAAATTATCTTTGCAATCTTTCATCAAAATGTAATACAAATGTAATTTTTGTATAATGGAACCAAGTCCTCTTTCTGTACTTTCCATTCCAACAATGCAATGCATAAAATCATGCAGATACTGACCAGGGTAGGGTTGAACCAGCTGTGCGTAAGGTCCCAGGTAAATTGGGACAAAAAGTTCACACCAACTACTAGTTAGTTTGTAACTAAGTCAGTGCTTAATATGGATGCTCCACCTGTTCTTAATGCAAGTCTTAACTAGTAGTTTATAAGCTTTCTGTAAAATGCGTAGACGCATGATATGACTGTAGATCAGTGGAGGGCGAGGCCGGGCTGGAACGATGCACACCCGGTCCCCAATCAGCCTGATGGCGCGTGAGGGAAGGCGGCCAGAGACGACAGTTAGAGACAGAGACAGAATTACAGGCAGTTGCCCTGTGTGTGGTTATGTTTGTGTGTTTTTCGTTAAGTTGATTATTAAAATATTATTTATATTGTCAAGCCGGTTCTCGCCTTCCTCCTTTCCACTGAACTGTTTTACACTGGTGGCGAAACCCGGGAAGGAGGCGAGTGGGGATGGGACTCCCCGATGGTCTGGAGCGATGGAGCCGCTGCCAGGGGCAGAGGAGTGCCCTGCCATCCCCCTTGAAATGTGGAGGGGTCAAGAGAAGACACCGTCCGTGAGGGGAGAAGGGAAGGGATTCCCTGACCACCTGGAGCTGTAGGGCCGCTGCCAGGGGCGGAGGAGTGTCCCTACGGGTCGCTGGGAATGCGGAAGGGTATTCTGTCCGCTGGGGGTTGGAGGTCTAACTCCAATCTGCCCGGGAGGAGTAGTGAGAGGGTGGAGGAGTAGTGAGAGGGTGGAGGAGTAATTGAGGACCATGCAACGGCGCATCAGAGAACTGGTTAGTGAGTTTATTTTTCTCTCTCTCCTATGTCTCTCTATCTGTCGCTCCATGTTGTCCTTTCATTCACCTATTTAGTTTTTTTTGTTGTTATTTTCCCCCTCCTGTCTCCTCCCAGGTCAAGGAAGGGATGGATGATACCCGGAGAGGGAGTGGGGAAGGGGCTGAGACAACGCCGGAAGGAGTGTAGAGCAGAGGTGGGCGGGGCCGGGATAGGCAGAGGGATAAAGGTGGCCGGAGATGACAGTTCGAGAGAGAGATAATTACAGGCAGCTGCCCTGTGTGTGGTTATGTTTGTGTGTTTTTGGTTAAGTTGATCATTAAAATATGATTTATATTGTCAAGCTGGTTCTCGTCTCCTTTGTTTCCTTTTAACTGTGTTACAATGATGCTTATCTGTACTGATCCAATAAACAGCCTTCAGATTTGTACACAGAAGTGTTAAAAAGCCGTGAATTTCAATTTGATTGTTCAAACCTTTTTGGTTGTTCAAATCTTTTTGTTGTTCAAACCTTGTTTGCTCACGTAACGGTCAGCTGTATTAAATTATATCCCCATTAAAATATGATACGTAATAAAAGTAGATTTGATAAAATTTGCCCTGTGTAAATAGCACTAAATAGGAACTGTATCTAAAATAAATAAGGTGTGATAAATAAATACTAATACAACAGGCTGGAAAAATAGACATTTATTCATTTGAATATCCTATATATATTTTTAATGTGTTGGAACTTGACACTGGGTGATGCACCGTTTGAACAGTTTCATGTTGAAGAGACGATTTAAAGTAAATTTTTTCTCTCTCTTGTAAATGTAAACAAGTGCAAATGTCAACATCATACTGTATGTCGAAAGGATTGAAGCCTGTCTCACAAAACATGAGCTCATTGATGTCATAAAATATCAGTCTGCTTTTTATTCCAACTGTTACTCCTGGTTGGAGTCTTCCGTAAATATTTAGTTTATACATACATGGTAGGGTTGGGTTACATCCTACCTAAGTTTAATGGTGCAACGCTCAGATATTTAGTAGTGCGTAAATTGTGACTTAGTGCCCATTAATGGCACAACTAGGCTAAGTTGTAACTTACGTATAGCTGGTGCAACCGACCCCAGGAGTTTTAGATAATGCTCACATCAACCATCAGAATGGGGAAAAATTTGATCTCAGTGATTTCGACCGTGGCATGATTTTTGGTGCTAGACAGGCTGGTTTGAGTATTTCTGTAACCTAATCTCCTGGGATTTTCGTGCACAACAGTCAGTTTTTGCCTGTTATGACCCAGTTGTTGTGGTTTGGTTGTTTCTTTGTTTTTTGTAGGTCTGATTGGTGACTGGGGCGTGACTTAAGCTCATCTGAAACTCTTCATGGCACCTCATTTAAACAACATGAAGACGTGAATTGGGGGCTTCTAAGCTGTTGCTTAGGTAGTTTGCCAGAGCTGTGCTCCGGTTTTGGGAACATTTGTTTTCGTTTACCTTATTTTTGTTGTAATAAATTAATTTAGGTTAATATTGCCATGTCGTTGCAGCAGGAAACCGATGGAGTGCGTACTCCGGGTAGGGAAGGAGGTATTGCCCCAAGTGAAGGAGTTCAAGTACCTCGGGGTCTTGTTCACGAGTGAGGGAACAATGGAGCGGGAGGTTGGCCGGAGAATCGGGGCAGCAGGGGCGGTATTGCATTCGCTCTATCGCACCGTTGTCATGAAAAGAGAGCTGAGCCGGAAGGCAAAGCTCTCGATCTACCGGTCAATTTTTGTTCCTACCCTCACCTATGGTCATGAAGGTTGGGTCATGACCGAAAGAACTAGGTCGCGAGTACAAGCGGCCGAAATGGACTTCCTCAGAAGGGTGGCGGGCTTCTCCCTTAGAGATAGGGTGAGGAGCTCAGTCATCAGCGAGGAGCTCGGAGTAGAGCCGCTGCTCCTTTGCGTGGAAAGGAGTCAGTTGAGGTGGTTTGGGCATCTGGTAAGGATGCCCCCTGGGCGCCTCCCTAGGGAGGTGTTTCAGGCACGTCCAGCTGGGAGGAGGCCTCGGGGAAGACCCAGGACTAGGTGGAGAGATTACATCTCCACACTGGCCTGGGAACGCCTCGGGGTCCCCCAGTCAGAGCTGGTTAATGTGGCTCGGGATAGGGAAGTTTGGGGCCCCCTGCTGGAGCTGCTGCCCCCGCAACCCGACTTCGGATAAGCGGTTGAAGATGGATGGATGGATGGATTGCCGTGTTGTCTCCCTTTAATGTCACATCTCGTGCCAAAAACAAAAAACATCCAGTGAGCGGCAGTTCTGTGAACAGAAACACCTTGTTGATTAGAAAGGTCACTAGAGAATGGCCAGACTACTTTGAGCTGACAAAAAGGCTACAGTAACTCAGATAAGCACTCTGTACAGTTGTAATGAGCAGAATAGAATCTCAGAATGCAAAACTTGTTGAACCTGGAAGCGGATGGGCTTAAGTCTTATGCTTGTTAACTTAAGTGTTGATGTAATGTACTAAAACAATACACTGCAAAAAATTATTTTCAAGACAAGAAAAAAAATCTGCCAATGGGGTAAGCAAAATACACTTGTTTTCCCTTTGAATTAAGTTTATTTTTCTTACCCCATTGGCAGATTTTTTTCTTGTTTTAAGTATAAAGTTCACTTAATTTAATTAGATTTCTCTCAAAACAAGACTTAAAATCTTATGCCAGTTTGCTTGTCAATTAAATAAATCACATTTTAAGAATGTTTAGATATTTTTACTGGAAAACAAGACAAAAATTCTTGTCTTGAAAATAATTTTTTACAGTGTTGGTTCTGGGACCCTGGTCCCTCCTCCACAATATCTTTCATCGGCAGATAGGGTCTGCTACAGATCTTGCATAAAATGCTTCTGGCAACCAAGTTAACATATTGTATTAGCTGTAGAGATTCTCAAATAACAAGTGTGCAATATTAGAACCAGATGACTCTTTTACAATGCTGATATCCCAAACTGCTAAAAACAGAGGAAAATAAGAAAAACAACTCATGATGGTGTTAAAGAACATAGTTTTTGAACATCCTCAGAGAGCAGTGGCAAAGCCAAGGGTGTTGCCCTGGTTCACCCAAATTAGACCCAGGCCCACCCAATAGTAGAGATTATTTTATGACTTATGTCTATGACTTTTATGATATATTTATGAAAAAGTAAAAAAAAAATGCATCAATTCTGATTTCTGAAAGTGTGAAAGAACTGTTTGAATGTTTTGCCTCCTCTTTGTTAAGGAAAATTTGGTAAAAAATAAAAAATAAAAAATTATTGAGGCCCACCCAAAAGTAATATCCTGGCTATGCCCTTGCCAGAGAGAGGAAACAGAGAGGATCGATTACACTTTTTTTTATCACTGTGTGGTCTTGAATCAGCTCACTTTGAAATGATATCAAATTTTAGCTTATTATTCAAAACACACACAAAAAAACTTGTTGATTACAAAGCACACAGAACAATGTTAATGAATCAAAATAAGTTCTGTTAGAAGCGTAACGCTCAGCTGCAGAACTCTCCATAAAAATTCTGATTCTGAAATCTGATCGGATGAGCCAGTTGAATCATACACAAAGCTGATATGCACACATATGGGACCACATATCACTTGAAAAATATATAGTGCATTCAGAAAGTATTCAGACCCCTTCATTTGTTTAAAAAAATGTTAATGTTGCAGCCTTATGCTAAAATGCTTTAAATTATTATTGTTTTAAAATCATTCTACACTCCATACCCCATAATGACAAAGCTTAAGTAGATTTTTGATCATTTAATACATTTATTAAAAAGATAAAACTGAAATTTCAGGGTTTGGTTATTAGCAATGATTAACAATTATCAAAGATAATTTGCCAATTATGTGGCAAATTCAATTGATTTGACATTATTTGGAAAGGCATACCCCTGTCTATCTAAGGTCGCACAGCTGAAAATGCATATCAGAACAAAAATCAAGCCATGAGGTCAAAGGAACTGCCTGCAGAGCGCAGAGACAGGATTGTGTCGAGGCACAGACCTGGGGAAGGCTACAAAAAAATGTCATAAATGGAATAAGTTTGGAACAACTAGGACTCTTCCTAGAGCTGGAAGCCCAGCCAAACTTAGCAATCAGGGTAGAAGGGCCTTGGTAAGAGAGGTGATCAAGAACCCGATGTTCACTCTGGAAGAGCTCCAGAGATTGTGTGTAGATGGGAGAAACTTGCAGAGGAACAACCATCACTGCAACACTCCACCGGTCTGAGCTTTATGGTAGAGTGGCCAGATGGGAGCCTCTTCTCAGTGCAAGACACAAGAAAGCCAGCTTGGAAGGACTCTCAGACAGTAAGAAACAAGATTCTCTGGTCTGATGAAATAAAGATTGAACTGTTTGCCCTCAATTTTAAGCATAATATCTGTAAGAAACCAATCGCAATACCATACCAATGGTGAAAAATGGTGGTGGTAGCATCATGCTGTGGGGGTGTTTTTCAGTGGCAGGAACTGGGGGACTGGTCAGGGTTGAAGGAGGCAGAACGCAGGAAAATAGAGATATTCTTAATGAAAACCTTGTCCAGAGCACTCAGGACCTCAGACTGGGCCGAAATTTCACCTTCCGTTACGATGACCCTTAGCACACAGCCAAGACATGCAAGTGTGGCTTAGGGACAACTCTGTGAATGCCAAGAGTGGCTCAGCCAGAACCCAATCAAACACCTCTAGATGGACCTGAAAATTGCTGTCCACTGATGGTCCCCATCCAACCTAACAGAGCTTGAGAGGATCTGCAGAGAAGAAATCCCCAAATCAAAGTGTGAAAAGCTTGTTGCATCATACCCAAAAATAATTGAGGCTGTAATCGCTGCCAAAGGTGCTTCAACTAAGTATTGAGTTAAGGTTCTGAATACTTATGTCAATGTGATATTCCATTTTTTTTCTTTTTAATACATTTGCATAGTTTTTTGCTTTGCCATCGGCATGTAGATTGATGTGTAAAAATAATCATTTAAAGCATTTTAGCAAAAGGCTGCGATATAACAAATTGTGAAAAAATGAAGGGGTCTGAATAGGAGACAAAAATGTAGGACTGGACTTTATCCATTGGGAATTAATTGGATACAGAAAGATTGATTGTTGGGTACATATAGTAAATTAGAGGAAACCATTATACTTAAATGTGTTGACCCTCAAATGCCCTTAAATGCATGGGAATTTCACCAAATACTTTACATATTCGGGTCTAAAGAGACCCCGCACACATATCTTTCAAAAATGGATCTACAAAATTCCCAACTTTAAATTATTATTGTTTTAAACAACTTACATAATTTCAGTAGTACACACAAATGACAGTTCATGTGTTGTACTTGCTATTCCTTAACTTGCTATTCTTTAATTACAGCAATTATGTTTGATATATATGTGCAATTTTGGCATTAGTTTTATTAATATTATTTTAATTTTTATTTACACTATTTCTATGCATTTAAGGGTTTAAGCACCATAAAGCATTGGTCAACTAAAATTAAATATTGTCTTTATAGCTGGGATCACCTTTGTGGTAGGGCAGAAAGGCTACCTCATCCATTATAAAACAAACAAACAAACAAACAAACATTACAATTCAATAAAGAAGAAGATACATTTCTAAATAGTTTTGGCATATGGTCTTCAAGGGGTCACCAGGTAATGTGACATAATGTACGATAAAATGCAGCAATTTTTTACACTAAACAAAATATTAAAAAAAGGATGCATTTTTTCCCTTACACTTAGGTTGTGTGTGACAGGTGTTTTTTTAATTTACCAGTTGTGTAAATGATGAATGGTAAATGAGGAGGCATTTTTTTTACTAGTATTCTTTTAAAACAAAATTCATGGTTTAACTACTGTGGAAGGTAGAAATGGAGAGATAAAATGTATTTCAAATCCAAAACATCTTCCCCTGAATTTATGTGTCCGAATATTGCTAAATTTTAGAATTAGAAGAGGGGGAAAAATTAACAGGATCAGCATTGAGTAGAACCAGTTCTTCACAATGAGATTTAAACCACTGCCTAAAGGATATTCAGCTTTCGAGAACAATCTTATGTAAACAACACAAACATTGCCTTTGTTATCCTTGGTTTTGTCCTTGGTGTGGGGTGGGGATATTGAGTTGTTGAAGATACAACTTTAAGATGAGTTGCTTTCATCATGTTTTAATAGCAATTAATGCAAAATCTAAAAGAACCTGCTATTCACAAAAACAACTTTTTTACATTATTTATTGATGCTTAGATAAACACGCTAATTAAGGACAACTCTGCTGCCAAAAATTAATAGACAATCTAACTCAAAGGTTTGGAGACTATGAAAACAAAAGCTCACAGTCAACTAAAATCCTAGTGGGCAATATTAAGTGTACTACCCAGCTGCAGTGCTGTAGAAGTGGCTCACAGCAGTATAATTTAATCAGCATGGAAACAAGGCAACAGAGTGCCTGAGTAACATGAGGAGCTAATCGGAAACAACCCCACTATAATTATCCATTACAAAAATAACAAGCTCATGTCCATTGTTACCGTCCTTTGCAGGAAATTCTCTATCAGGTCACTGTAAATCTAAATAGACCATAGCAACAAATAAATTCAGCTTTATTTTTAAAAATACAAAAATGTCTGCTTGTTTTTAGAATGTTAAGGATACTATTAAGACCTCACGTAACATGACGCAACATAGATGTGTAGCATGAACTAAGATTTTACACTACAAAGGCAGTACAGAGGGTTTTTACCTACATTTGTCATAAGGGTTATTCTACAAAACTGGATTCTTGTGTCACTCAGTAACATATTAGTTAGTAATGACTCTAGGTTGCACTATTTGTTTGAAAAATAATTAAAACATTTTTTATAGTCTGTCAGCCTAAATACATGCTTTGGATTTTCCACGCTGCCCTGAGCCCTCGTGGCTTGAGGACTGGTTCCTGGGCTCAGAATGCTGCTCACAGCCATACCCCTCCCTGGTTCCTTTCTTCCTGGAAGTGCATGAGGAGCTTACGAATTCGTTGCAGGCACCTTATACTGCCTGGACCGGTTTCAAAGCTTCTCCGCTCTTACTACCCTCGACGGTGGGATGGCCAGGGGTACACAGAGATTCCTCAGGTTGATAAGGCAGTTGCAGTGCACTTGTGCCTGCAAAACGCCGCTACCTGGCGGAATCGCCCGAGATTTCCATCCAAGGCCTGTAAGTCTATGTTGTCCCTGACGGCTAAGGCTTACAGTGCCACTGGACAGGCCACCTCCACCCTGCATGCCATGGCCCTCCTGCAAGTCCACCAGGCAAAGGCATTGAGAGAGCTAGACGAGGGTAGTACTGACCCGAGAGTGATGCAGAAGCTGCACTCGGTGACCGACTTTGCCCTACGGGCAGCGAAGATCACATCGCGGGCTTTTGGGCAGGCGATGTCCACCATGGTGGTCCAGGAGTGCCACCTGTGGCTTAACCTGGATGAGATGAAGGACATCGACAAGGTTCATTTCCTTGACGCCCTCATCTCCCAGGCTGGCCTGACACCATCGAGGACTTTGCTCAGAAGTTCTTGATGGTCAAGAAGCAGACAGAGGCTATCCAGCATATTCTGCCCCGGCGTGGTTCAAGGTCCCACACCCTGTCTGCTCGTTGCTGAGGGTATCCTGGAATGGAATTTGAATTTGAAATTCCTGGAAAAAATTATACAAATGTATAACAATCTTTAAATACCATGAACATTTTTAGACTGAATATATATTTTTCAAGTTATGCGGCAGTTCTTAAAAAATTAATTGGCTTGAAATTGCTCTTTGTAAATGCAATCTCGCAAAAAAATAAATAATAATTTAAACTGAAAAAGCTATGTAAATTATTTGGTTAAAATGAGTGGAAATCCTGCAGAATCACCCATAAAACACATGTTTCATACATAACATCACAGGTTACATCTTTCTTCCTCTTAAATCCTTGATCTCACTACCCTACATTTCTACTCTCTCAAAGCACTCTTAAAGTCACTCTTTTCCTTTTAAGATGTAGTCTCTGTGCTTTTGCACTCTGTAAAGTTATGGTACATTGCAAGGTTGTGACCACTACAGTGCATTATGGGAACTTTTGCTCTAGCATGGCTCTGTGTACTAAACAGAACTGAGTGGAGAGTTCCTGACAGGAAGATGCCTGAGAGGCAAATACCTGGCATCCATCTCCTGCTTTCTTCTGCGTACCTCCTACCAAACCCATGTCCCTCTATGTTAAACCAGATTAGACTAGAGATAGTGCTTCTTTTCTTTGCATGCTGCACAAAGCACAAAAGCAAACAACATACCAGACATCAAGAGAATTTCCATTTGCTATCTGCATGCTCCAACTGTGTTTCTCTTAATTTGTGTGCAGTAGTACTGACTGCTAAGGGAGTTCTTATATAGGCCTACTGTGATCAGTCATATGGTATTTACAGCTCAGATGATTGGCTCAAAAAAATAATAAAAAAATAAAAAACTTCTACCAGAAATGAGTGCCCATTGATGAAAGATGGCAGCATCAAGGTTACGAAGGCTGCATGCACAATTCCTAAAAAAAAAAAAAAAAAATAGACAATACAAGTAATTTAATGGTAAAACATTATAAAACATGTTTTAGAAGTAAAAAAAAAATCATCCATTACCTTATAGGTAATGGTACAAATGTATATTTATATACCTATAAAAAAAAAAATTATGGTCTAAAGGCATGGTTCTCCCAAACATGTTAATTCTGTAAATATTTACTCAAACACATGTTGCCAAAAGTTTCTACCATACAAATAAAAGTGAATTGTGAAAATGGAAATTCGGCCTTACCTTTCTTTTAATGAAGAGAGAAAGTCATACATGTTTGGAACTATATAAGGGCGAGTCAATGATGACAGAATTACAATTTTTGGGTAAACCATCCCTTTAAAGGAGATAGGGAAAATTTTATGTCCATGTTACAATTTAAAAAGCCCTCAAAATGTATACTTTGGACAATATCTACTAAAATATAATGCCATCTGTTTTGTGAAGATGCTTTTTGTCCACAATAGTGTAGTTAAAGCATCTACCAGCAGGGGTTTACTGCTGAAGCTAAATATCCAAACCCCTCAGAAGAGGTGACCTTAGACTCTTAGAGATCCCTCAAACATAAGTGTGCCTGCCTTTAAGTGAGAGACTGTCACATAGTCTCAGTCCACCTCCATATAATCAGAATGACATTTGGACTTGGTCCACACAAACACTCATATCAAGATTAAATGTGGCAGACACCTCCTCACCTTCTGCAAGGAACTGGCGAGCATATGGGCTCACAGAAAATAATTCATCCTTCCCAAACCACATAAACAGGAACCATTAACAGCATGTATGCATGTTTACCCTGCTTGACGTCTTATTTTCTCATTTTATTTACTCATTTTAGTGAGTAGCAAAATGCCATTCCTGACAGTTACTATGAAGTGAATGCCCATTAAATTTTGATCGTAAGGCTAAATGATGGCAATACAAACTAATAATTATATGACTTGAAGATAAAACAGCTTTGCAGGTATATTTGATTAGTGTGTTCATACTGTTTATAGGAAGCTTTTCATCCCATACAAATCTGTCCTCTAATCTGCACCATACACTTTAAAATGTTAGGCAAGACATATGGTAAAGTAACTTAACCATAACATATGTGGTGGATTAAAATTGGTACAACATCAGATGTGAGTGGATGCAAGTGATTAAATAAGACTAATTAAGAGATTAAATGCTTTTTTAAGATTTATATAAATTAAGTCGTAAGGTGTGATGTAGGAAATACTGTACTGTCTGCATGTAAAACATGAACCACAATAAATAATTTGCTAATGTATGTCAAGGGTTAGGGACATCTGTGGTATGAAACACCAAAGGGTTGGTGTGTAGCAACAGGGATGGAAGCTAGGCTAATCAGCTATAATGGCAAACCAAATTAAATTCTTGGCTCATTGTTAAAAGAAAGGATAATTTGGTCAATGAGTGTTAACAAGTGCAATTTGTTGTGTGCAGTGGGCCATACTTGTAAATTAAAATTAAAACAAGTTTTCAGCTAACTACCCTGCATCAGTGTGGAGAAGACTAAAAAACATTACTAACTACAAGACACCATCTCCCAACACTGTAGGGAATCAACAACTAGTTGATGACCTGAATATGTTTTACCGTAGATTTGAAAAGCCAAGTCTCACACCCAACATCCAATCTTACCTTCACTTCACACAAACATCAACACCTCCTGCGACAGACCAGGGACTTATGCAAGGTTCCTTTTTGTGGACTTCAGTTTGGCTTTCAACACCATCATCCCAACAATCCTCTGGACTAAATTAATCCAACTCTCTGTACCCACCTTTATCTGTCAGTGGATCACCAGCTTTCAGACAGATAGGCAACAGTTAGCGAGACTGAGGAAATTCACTTCCAACACCTGTATGATCAGCACTGGTGACCCCCAGGGATGTGTGCTCTCCCCACTACTCTTCTCCCTGTACACAAATGTCTGCACCACCAAGGACAACTTTGTCAAGCTCCTGAAGTTTGCAGATGACACTACTGTTATCGGCCTCATCCAGGATGACGATGAGTCTGCATACTGAAGGGAGGTTGAACAGTTGACTGTCTGGTTCAATCAAAACATCCTGGAGCTGAACACAGGCAAAACAGTGGAGATGATAGTGGAGTTTAGGAGGAACACCCCAACATTGTCCCCGTTCACCACTCTGAACAACACTGTGGCAGCAGTGGAGTCATTCAGGTTCCTGGGCTCTACCATCTCACTAGACCTAAAGTGGAAGACCCATATCAACTCCATTGTGAAAATGTCCCAGCAGAGGCTGTACTTCCTTTGCAGTTGAGGAAGTTCAACCTGCCACAGGCACTGCTGATACAGTTCTACTCAGCAGTCATTGAGTATGTCCTCTGCACAACAGTAACTGTCTAAGTTTGTTAAGCTACGAAATCAGACATCAAAGGACTACTGAGAGGATTATTTGTTGCCCCCTGCCCTCCCTTCAAGTACTGTACACTTCCATAATGAGAAAAACTGCTGGAAAAATAAATCTGGACCCCACTCACCTAGCCCACTACCTTTTTAAACAGTTGTCCTCTGGATGGCGCTACAGAGCACTGAGCACCAGAACTGTCAGCAACAAGAACAGTTTTTTTTCCCCTCAGGCTAGTTAAACAGTTAAAGCTGCTCCATTGAGCAATAATTATGTGCAATACACAGCTTTGTCTATTTATGTGTATATCCAACATATCCTACCTCTTCTGCCATTACATTCCCTTGCACTAACAGATTTATATTTGTATATATATATATATATATATATATATATATATATATATATATATACACACATACATATGTATATGTATATGTATATATGTATATTTTTTTGACTTATATAGATATATTTATATTCTTTCTATTTGCTTTTTATTTTTATTATAACTTTTATTATCTCTGTCTTGTTGTTGTATTGTTTGTGCACTGGAAGCTTCTGTCACCAAGACAAATTCCTTGTATGTATAAGCATACTTGGCAATAAAGCTCATTCTGATTCTGATCCTTTCCTTAGGGAAATTATCCTTATGATGTCTTGCTTCTTATCATCCATCCATCCATCCATCCATCCATCCATCCATCCATCCATCCATCCATCCATCCACCCACCCATCCATCCATCCATCCATCCAACCTTCTGTCTTTCCATCCATCTATCCTTCTGTCCTTTCCTCCATCCCATCCATCCATCCATCCATCCATCCATCCAAGGAAGAGTCTGTCTGTCTTTCTGTTTGTCTATCAGACAGAAGACCAAAACTGTCTATATTAAAAATGTCTAATTGAAATTATTAGTTTATCCAAGTCTGATGGTATCAGGAAAATGTTTAGTGGTTTACAGTTTGGGAATGAATTTATCTTATTCCCCCTCCTCCGCCCATTTTTAGCATGCTAAATACATTTGACGGTATACCACAGAGGATAAGCAGAAAAGATTGCAAAGCCCAGTGGTCAACCCCCTTCTCATTAACCTCCTGGATGCTCCCCAGCAAAAACTGAACATTTCCACTGTCGCCTAGTGATGCAAAACCAACCATGCAAAACAGACCATTCCAAATCATTTAGGCATTTGAGAGGAGGATTAGGCCATTTCAGGAAGTCACTGTGCTCTCAGATAATTTCTGTGAGTACATTTCATTACAGAGGAGATATACTGCATTTAAAGAAGGAGCAGATAAAAGTGTTGTGTATCATATTCTATATTTTATTATTATTATTATTATTATTATTATTATTATTACACGTTAGTGTGAATGCTAAGGCAATATCATTATGACTATTGTTCATATTTTTAAACAAATACAAAACACTGTATTTCTCTCCTCTCCTCCAATAGCTGGTGTTGTGAGTTTACTGGCACACTATGGCTGCCGTCGCATCATCCAGGCAGATGCTACACACTTTCGGTGGTTGAGGATATCCCCCCTATACTATGTAAATGCTTTGAGTGTTTAGAAAAGCAGTATATAAATGTAATGAATATTTTTTCTCCTTTGGTGCAAAACTTGTCCTACACCATTTGTGATACAGACACAAATGATAACTTCAATTGTGCAGCTTGTTGAGGTGCTATTAAGTTTCTAAGCAATTTGACATATTAATTTTAACTGGTCGATGATAAAACAACAAAGCAAAAAAAATATTTTATTACTAAGTATTTTGTCTTGTTTTCCTGTAAAATCTCTTAAAAATGTTTTAAAACAAGATACATTTACTTCAGAAGCTAACTAACTTCTTATTTTCATTAAAATCTGACAAAATGTAAAGAGGTTTATGCTACAAACAAGAAAACAGTTTCTGCCACCTAACCCCATTAGTCTTTTCTTGTTTTTAGCATAAAAATCATACAAATTTGGTTGATTTCTCTGGGAAAAATTATTGATATTTTGTCATTTTACTTCGAGTAAATGTATCATGATTAAAACATGTTTAGATATTTCTACTGGAAAACAAGGCAACATCAGGAACTGTTTTATTTTTTTCGTTCTTTTTTATTATTTTTTTGTAGTAAACTGCAAAAAATTATTTTGTTAATCAGTATATTTGTCTTGTTTTCCAGTTAATATTATCTATAAATCATTAAAATTAGAAATGTTTAAGAAATTAAAATGAAAAGAAAATGACATGAGACAAAGTTGTTTTAAAATAATAACTTTAAGCTTATTTTTCTTACCCCATTGGTATGTTGTTTGTTTTCACGATGTTTAGATGTTTTTTTACAGGAGGGAAAAAGGCAACAATACAAATTAATCATTATTTTTTGCAATGTATATGTTTATTAAAGTAGTGACCTGAGCCATATTTAGAGATCAAAATGTCATATAGACTTGATGGTGGGCTTTTTTTTTAAATTTACTGTAGTCAGAAACCACTCCCCTAGCAAACTTTCAAAACATCTTAGCAATTTACATAGCAATGCTCTAAAAACAACTCAGAACACCTTAGCATTCATATAGCACTGCAGGCATGGCGCTACATTTAGCATGGGCAAACACTCACATTTTCCTTTTTCAAGGGATTAAACCTCCAAGGCCAACCATTTTTTCTGATCATTTCAGGAGCACAAATTTGTTATGCCACCAATTCACGAGTCTGTAAAGATAGCAGCCATCCACAACAGAGAAACGCCAGCCCCCACCAAACACCAATTAACTACAATACAGAATGGACTGCTGGAGGAAGACTTCCTGTACTTATCTTAAAGTACACACTCTACTGTATATTGAGCAACTGTAGGCCTACTAATAAAACTCTTCGAAGTAACTTCATTGAGCTTGTGCCAGAGGAAGGTTTGTGTTTTTCCAGCTAAACCAGGCGGTTAAGAGGAGTAAACCTCTGACCCAACAGTTTGTAAACTGTCTTCACCGCATGACTTCAGACATGCAGCTGGATCACACAATGGTGGCTATGAGAAGATGCCTGGCTAATCAGAAAGCCCAAAGCTTATTTACCACAAGCCTGGAACGGAGGACAGCCAAACCCATAAGTATCCATTATACGTACTGCTAAATTTTTACATGGATCACTTACAAAAAGTGCACCATGGTAAATATGTTTTTCGGACATTGACAATGTAAATACTATGATATTCTATGAAGTACCATGATAATACCATAATATACACTTATGGTAACATTCCATACCATGGTATGCTGTGGCCCCTAAATGTGTTTGGTCACTAATTGCCACACCTAAAGTATGAATCTCATAGCACTAGATAGCAAAATACCACACCAAGTGGCATTCATTTGAAATTTAAAATAGAATAAGCACACTTTTCAAGCAAAAATTAAAAACATAAAAAATGCACTGTTATAATATCCATATTATGTATAATATAAAATATTATAGACACTTTCTGGTTGTTAAACTTAGTGGGACATGTCCATAGTTTATGTGACAAAATATCTATGGTTACTCTGCTAGGACATGGAACTGACTTGACACGTCCATTAAAAAAGACTTTGGAACCAGTTGGTTGAATGAACAAGACAAACAAGAAAGAAAAAGATCTAAAGAAGCATCATTTTTTTGGAAATGTCACTTGTTTTGATATTTTTTTAATTGAAAGCATGACGTTGGTGCATTTTCTTTAAGAGTAGATTTGGTGTACAAATAATTTTTGGGGACACTGTACATGAAAGAACCATGCTTTTCCATCTGATACTGCTACAGTACTATTTTGTGTGGCTTTTTCTTTTCAACCAAGACACTTGCACTTTTTTCATTGTCCCACAATCTGAAGATATGTAAGCAGTGGTAGATGCACGGTTCCCAACAGCCCTCTCTCTTTGTGTGACATTTGTATTCCATTACTAGTTGTCTCAAAACTTTCTCCTGATCTTGTGGCTTTACAGTCTGCTTGAGCTGAGGATTAGGCACTCCTGAAATTGATTTATTTTGGCACTAAAACTTTTTTATTAAACATAATAGACCAGGAAGAAAGAAAAAGGAGATCATCATAATTTACCACAGAAGTGAACAATCTCAAGAGGCAGTTGAACACTGACATGTCTTGGTTAAGGCTGAGGTACCACAGGGTTTCAGATTACACACCAATCTCAAAACAATTCCAGAAGAGGCTATACTGTAAGCCATTTTGGTTCTAATGACAAATACATTTACTGTAAATTCTTTTGCCCCTCTTTTAGCATATAAATCTCCTCTAACCTTACATTTTGATAAAATAAAAAATAAAAATAAGTAATCTATGATTATCAAGCTCCAGTCATGAAAGGTTTTGGATATGTTAAAAGGGATAGAATGAATATTCTCTCATTATTTACTCATCCTCACACCATACCAGATGTGTATGACTTTCTTTCTTCTACAGAACAGAAACAATGATTTTTAAAGAATAACTCAGCTCTGTAGGTCCATACAATGCAAATGACTATTGACCAGACTTTTCAAGTGAAAGTGGAGATTTATGGTAAAAAAATTAACTAAAATATTGATCTGTTTCTTAACCACACCGTTTATATTGCTTCTTAAGACATGGATTTAACCACTGTAGTCATATGGATTAGGCTACTTTTATGCTCCCTCTATGTGATTTTTTGAGCTTCAAAGGTCTGGTCAGAATTTACTTGCATTGTATAGATCTACAGAGCTGAAATATTCTAAAAATCTTTATTTATGTTCTGCAGAAGAAAGTCATACAAATCTGGGATGGCATGAGCGTGATTAAATGACAAGATCATTTACATTTTTGGGTGAACTATCCATTTAAATAAGGAATTATATTTATGCATAAGGCATAAAGGCATATATTTTTTATCAGTATGTGTGTTCTCTCAGAATCTAACCCATGGCATTGGCACTATGCACAACCAGTTGATCCACATGAGCACGGTACAAAGAGAAAATGTATTTGAATTTTTCTCATGTTGTTTATAACACTTTTCCTCCCCTATCTGAAAAGATTAGTGTGTCTGTGACATACATTTCATCAGCAGACAAACATATCAAGACATTTTCACCAAACTAGCAAACTTTGACTTTTAGTCAGCCCGACATCAGGCATATCAACAGAGCACGCAAACTACGGGTGGTCTGATTATCATTCTTTGTGTCTTGAATAAGCCTGTAATATTTAAATACATGGCAGATGCCAGGCTCTCTATGAAGGCACTCTGTTTCCCAGAGTAATGATAGTTTCTTCATTTCATAATTTTTTTTAATTCCTACTTAATCAATTATTAAATATTTTTTGTCATTCTTTATACAAATGAAGACCTTGAAAAGACTTGATTTTAGTTCAAGCCAGCATTGTTACTTGGTGGTTAATCACAGATTCTGTAACACAGTTATATACGATTAGGCAAACAATTTTGGTCATGGATAAATGCGATATGACAATGCTGTTTCGATAGCAGATTACTAACAAATGAAGGCAACATTAATTTAAAAACTATCTTTCCACTGCAGCGAGCGGTTTCTGTTTACGACATCCCACAGCTGATGACATGGAGATGTTGACACAGTTGCAGACATCAGCTGTAAGGATGTGTGTTATTGATGAAAGCTTTCAACATAACTGCATTTAAGTAATTTATCAGTATGCATACTTCTAATCATCTGCAACAACCATGGCATATGTAAACAAATGTGAAGACAGACAGAAAAAGCATCCATACTGAAATGTTAACTTTTAACTGTGGTATTTTTATGGAGCATTTCCGTATAGCCCAGTCATCCATATTTTGAACGCATTTTTCCATTTTACCTTGACTTAGACGTACACTTGGGCCTTGGGCCTTATACAAAAATCAAAACAAATCTCATAAACATACAGTACATTGACGGTGGTACTTGAGCCATATCTAGGCACCAGAATATCATAGAGACTTGGGGTTGGGCTCTTTTGAGTTGGGCTAGTAACCTATCTCCTGACAACTAACCAGAATAGCAACTAAGTTTTGCACAGTCCCAATCACCTTTTCTTCATCCATTGTAACAATCTAGTTTTACATTGTAAGCACACTTTCTAAACATACAACAAATTTCCAAAGTGGTGTTGTCAATTCGTGTGAGTACCATAAAAAAACAAACTCTGGTCAGAGGAATTGATGACAGTGATGGCAGTGATCATTCTACCCTAATGAAGAAAGAACTCATGTAATCATAGAAAAATGCAACAGAGGAATATGAAAATGCCATCAAGCCAAAAACCAGAGCAGCAGACAGTGATTTTTGGGAAGATGTCCAGGAATGAGTCATAGCTATCATTGGTCCCCATTAGGCCGGAGATATGAGAAGCATCAGTGATCTCTTGTTCTTTGAGCAGGAATCAAAAGGCCCATCTCCATATTCTGTATGGCACACATATACAATGCGCACAGATGCAAAGATGCATGCGGGGAACGGGGCATGCTCATGTCCGCTCTTGTACCTCTGAGATAGAGAAGACAAGAAGTCAGTCAGGTTGAATCTTGTCAGATGGTCTTATGGAGACAGGTGGCACAGATTTCTCACCCATGACCAATTTTGTCAACATGGCCCACATTCATCATAGAGGTTTAAGAATTCTCAGAATTCTAAATTCTAAACATATTATATTATTAAACGGAAGATATAAACGGTTTTTAGTTATTTCATGTGACATTTTGTGGAAGTGCACTTTACTCTATTCCTGAACATGTTTGAACAATTTATACTTATTTAATAATAAAAAATATATGTATAAATGGTAAGACAAACTTTCATCTGCTCTGTTTTCTCCAGTTAGCTTACATGCTAATCAGTTAGCCTATTAGTTTAACATACCGCTATTTTTTCTCCTCTTCACTTTCAAATTTCTCCTCACTGTTGCCACCTAGTGATACGGTGGTATGATTGAATTCAAAATACATTTTAATTTGCAGTATATTAAATTATTTGACAAGCTTTCTTTTTTTAAAATCTTATGGTTTGGTTTAGATTTACGGATAGGTGTAGGTATATGGTTGCTGTGGGACTCCAAATAAACACAACAAACGCTATATGAGGGGGGCCTGGGTAGCTCAGGACGTAAAGACGCTACCACATCTGGAGTTACAAGTTCAAATCCAGGGCGTACTGAGTGACTCCAGTCAGGCTTCCTAAGCAACCAATTGGCCCAGTTGCTAGGGTGGGTAGAGTCATGTAGGGTTAACCTCCTCATGATCGCTGTAATGTGGTTCCCCTTCTGTTATTCACTCGATGTTGTGTCAATGTAGTGACACTAGGTGTCGCTCTTGGGAGCCCCAAAACACCTTCAAATCTTCGGGAAAAGGTCAATGAAAATTGGCAAGTGGAATTTGCATGCCACTCCTCCAGACATACTGGTAAAAAAGGGAGCCGGAATGCAGTATTTATTCAGATAGTGTATCAGCGAGCTGAATCCACTGCTGTTCCAATTGCAGGCCTCACGAGTGCAACTCCCACCTTCGCATGCCCGACTACACCACACAAACCACACCCCCAGCCAGTCGGTGGTGACGAGTTTTGAAGACAGCCCAATAGGCCCTCCTCCTCAGTCGCCGACCCACCTTACTCCGGGTACACAGAACAAGGTAAGTGCTTACGAGGACTTCCTCAGTGCAACCACCTCGGGTCAGAGTGTTTCTCCTCGACCAGGCATTTCCAGAGCCTGTCCCTCCAGCTGAGGTGAGGCAAGGGTTTTATAGCACTTACTCCATCGTTCTGAAGTAGAGCAGCAGGTTGCGGCCAATGCTAGACCTGCGAGTTTTAAACCGGGCCTTGGACAGACTCCTGTTCAAGATGCTGATGCATAAGCACATTTTGCCTTGCGTCCGGCATCAGGATTGGTTTGCGGCTGTATGCCTGAAGGATGCGTACTTTCGCGTCTTGATTTTACCTCGACACAGACCAGTCCTACGGTTCGCATTTGACGGTCAGGCGTATCAGTACAAGATCCTCCCCTTTGGCCTGTCCCTGTCTTTACGAAGGTCGCAGAGGCAGCCCTTGCCCCGTTAAGGGAAGTGGGCGTTCGCACACTCAATTACCTCAACGACTGGCTGATTCTAGGGCACCCCCGAGAGTAAATGTGTGAACACAGGGACCTGTTGCTCATGCACCTCGGCCGTTTAAGGCTTCGGGTCAACTGGGAAAAGAGAAAACTCTCCCCAGTTTTGAGCATCTCTTTTCTCTGCATGGAGTTAGACTCAGTCTCATGTCAGCGCACCTCACAAGCAGGTCAGTGCTGAACTGCCTGAACTTATTCAGCCAGAGAACGGTGGTCCCACTGAAATTCTTTCAGAGGCTCCTGGGGCATATGGCATTCTCAGCGACAGCCATGCCGCTCGTGTTGATGCATATGAGACCGCTAAAGCACTGGCTCCAGACTCGAGTCCCGAGGCGCCGTGGCACATATCGCGTGTTATCATGCCAGCCGGAGTCCCTTTACAGCAAGTGTCCAGGTGTGTTGTAGTCATGACAGATGCCTCCAAGTCAGGCTGTGGAGCCTTGTGTAATAGGCATGCAGCCGCCTGCTCCTGGACAGGACCGCACCTGCGTCAACTGCCTCGAGTTGCTGGCGGTGCAACTCACTCTGTGGAGGCTATTGCCAATAATCCAGGGCAAACACGTGTTGGTCCAGATGGACAACATGACGACAGTGGCTTATATAAACCGTCAAGGTGGTTTACGCACTTGTCGCATGTCACAACTCACCCGTCACCTCCTCCTCTGGAGTCAGCGGCGGCTCAGGTCGCCTTGGGCAACTCACATCCCCAGAAACCTCAATGTCATAGCGGATGCATTATCGTGGCAGGTGACACTCAGGGGAGAGTGGAGACTCCACCCCCGGGTGTTCCAGCTGATTTGGAGTCAGTTTGGCAAAGCATAGGTAGACCTGTTCCCCTCCCAAGTATCCTCCCACTGCCCGCTCTGGTATGCCCTGATGGGAGCTCCCCTCGGAACAGATCAGCTGGCACACAGCTGGCCCCAGGGGCTGTGCAAATACACTTTCCCCCCAGTGAGCCTACTTGCACAGACCTTGTGCAAGGTCAAGGAGGACAAGGAACAAGTCACCCTCGTGGTGCTATTTTGGTCCACGCAGACTTGGTTTTCGGACCTCACGCTCCTCGTGACAGCACCTCCTTGACAAATTCCCCTGAGGAAGGATCTTCTTTCTAACGAACAGGGCACCAACTGGCACCCACGCCTAGACCTCTGGAATCTCCATGTCTGGTCCCTGGATGGGATGCAGAAGACTTAAGTGGTCTACCACCCGCAGTGGTAAACACAATCACTCAGGCCAGGGCTCCATCTACAAGGCAGTTGTAAACCCTGAAGTGGTTCACTAAGTGGTGTTCTTCCTGATGCTAAGACCCCCAGAGATGCAGTCGGATCAGTGCTTTCCTTCCTGCAGTAGAGGCTGGGGGGCGGGTGGAAGCAGTAGATGCAGTAGACGGTAAGTGTTTAGGGAAGCACGACTTGATCATCAGGTTCCTGACAGGCACGAGGATGTTAAATCCTCCTAGGCCGTGCCTCTTCCCTCATGGAACCTCTCCTTGGGCTTTTTGGAGAGCCCCGTTTGTGCCTTAGAGTCAGTCGAGTTCAAGGTGGTCTCATTAAAGACCGCCCTCCTGACCGCGCTCACTTCCATCAAGAGGGTCTGGGACCTGCAAGCATTTTCTGTCAGCGAAACATTCATAGAGATCGGTCCAGAAGACTCTCACGTGATCCTGAGACCCAAACAGAGCTATCTGCCCAAAATCCCATGTTCCCTTTAGTGGGAATGTGGTGAGCCTGCAAGCGAAGCTGCCCTGGGAGGCTTTGCGCATTTATTTGGATCGCACACAGAGCTCTAGATACACTGAGCAGCTCTGGCGGACAGTGGAAAGGGAACACTGTTCCCAAACAGAGGCTTGCCCAGTGGGTCATTACCTTTCGGGTAACACGAGCGCACTCTACAAGGAGTCTGGCATCCTCGTGGGCACTGGCCAATGGCACCTCTCTTGCAGACATCTGCAGAGCAGCAGGTTGGCAATACCCAATATCTTTGCGAGGTTTTACAATCTCCGGATTGAATCGGTTTCATCCTGTGTTCTTTCAGGTACGAACAGGGATGTACGTTTCATTATGTTTCGTAATACTGTCGTAACCTCCGTTCCCTGATGGAGGTAACGAGACGTTGTGTCCCTCCTGCCACAATGCTGTAGTACCCGATGAAATGTACTGGGCCTTGTCTCGGCACCTCAGCACAAAACCTGAATGAATCCTGCTTTCCAGCTCCCTTTTATACCCGTATGTCCAGGGGAGTGGCATGCAAATTCCACTTGCCAATTTTCATTGGTCTTTTCTCAAAGATTTGAAGATGATTGGGGCTCCCAAGTGCAACCCCTAATGTCACTACATTCACATAATTTCGAGTGAGTGACAGATGGGGAACAGGGTTGACACATAACCTGGGGACTCAGTTTCTTGTCTTTTAAAAACATTATGTCAACTAAAATGAACATCTCGTTCCCTCCATCAGGGAGTTGCTCTTGGTGGGGCGCATTGTAAATTGTGCATGGATGCCCCAGAGAATAGTGTGTAGCCTCCACAAATGCTACATCTCCATGGTAACACGCTCAACAACCATATGATAAAATGCGTGGATTGATGGTTTCAGATAGAAATTAAATAGATGGTTTTTATAGAGGCAACTGAGATTTGTCCTCCACCACCTAGATTGAGCTGAGTCACAATGCCATCGCGAGGACTTAAAGCGCATTGTGAATTGGGCATTCCAAATTGGGGAGAAAAATCCCAAAAAACAAACACTGTATGAATGTGGCATCCAACTGTTCCAAGCCTTCAGGATTTCGCTGGTTATTTGGAGGGGGCGTAACTTGTAGTGGGCATGCCTTGTAGTGGGCATGTCTTGTAGTAGTTTTCTCTTTCAATTTAACTACTGTCATGGCAGAGCACCAATTTGAAAAGAATATTGCAATATATTTATATCAGCTTACCTGAATAATAACAAATCCAGTTTGCACATTTTTGAAAGTCATAAGTTGTGTCCAAATGACAGACTATACACTGCAGAGTTACTCTATGAATTTTCAAAGTGTACTATAATCCCAAATGGAATACATAATGTTTTTTACTACACAGAAACATTTGCTGTTTAACAGCTGACAGAAGTGATGTTTCAAACTTATGCAATGTGTTGCCACTAGCTTTAGCGCATTAGCCAACCACAGTTCAACAATTGTATCTAAAAAACTTGCATATTAACACAGATGGTAAAGTAACTTTTGTAACTGTGCTGCCTTCGCTGAAGTTTCGCTAGTTGTAACATTCTCCATTATGTACAATTATTTTGTCAGACCAGCATTACAGCCTGGTAACTTGGGGCTCACATTGTCTTATCATTCTTTAACATTTATATTATAACTTTAAGGATTAGCTGTACAGCAAAAAGTAACTGGAAGAAACAGATACAAGACACAACAGCTGAAGACGGACATCTAGTGCATGTTTACAGACACCAACCATTAAACAATCACACAGACCCAGTGTTGTACTATTCATCATATATAAATAACTGATGCTGTGGAAAAAATTGTCTCCAAAATGAATATATGCAAATGTAATTGCATTCTCCAGAGGGGCTCCAAAGCCCAGAAGGGAATAGGGGCAGCCTTCCCTCTGTGAATGTCCTTGGTCTGGTCCCTAGATGTTGCTCGGGTCACTCATTCAATTTAAGTCTATGGGATTTTTCACCTGCTTTATCGTCTGCCAGGAGAAAATAATTAGTCTGATCACTTACAAAAGTAATAGCATGCCTCTCGCATGATTTGACGTATCATTTATGTCCATAGCACAAACGTGCAGGACAGGTAATGTGCTGTATTTCACCCAATTCTATCAATAAACAGTCAAAGGATAAGGGAGTTAAGAGTTGTTCTCAGAACATACATATTTGATTAATGCTCCATAGAATTCAACATGAATAATTATAGAACAGCTACTTTTAAAAGGTGAAGAGGTCAATAGGTAAAATACTTGTGTTTTGCTATGCAAGAAAACCTCCCATTCTCACAAGAAATGTCCATAGCACTCATATATACTCATACCCTCTCAAACAGTATAAATCAATGTTATTGTTACCATTTTTTATAAATAACTGCAACATTTTCTACAACTTCTACATCTAAATTATTTAATTGTTTTGTAAAAACAGATAAAATAAAGATCCCCCACCAGTATGTTGAGTCATAAATTTGAGTGTCATCATTACATCTTCTGGATGACAGCTGGGTTAGGCTTACTAGCTGAAAAAAACTAACAAAAACAAAACAAACAACAACAAAAAAACATCTTAAATCAAACAAAGTTGTTTTGCTAGTTTCAGTTAGTCTAGCTGTTTGCATAGACTGTAACACAGATCTTCATCTGATCTATCTGGCCTCCCAGCCTGGGATGCATTTCCCAAAAGCATCATTAGCCAACTATGGTCAAAAGTTCCATTGTTACCAACATTGTTTATTGATTTGTTGTTTCCCTAAACCGTAGTTCCAACAAACATTTGCAAACAGCATCACAAAGTTGTGTGGTTGGAATTACAGCTGTTAAGAGAAAGCACTTTATCACACTGTTCTCTTTCATCATCTCGTGTTCGAGATCCACCCATGAGAAGGGCATAGGCACCTGACCTCTGCAGAAGCATCCAATTGCACCAAGTCTGGCTTGACAGACAGGAGTGCATGTCCAATGCTGCTGTAAGGCCCCACCCTTACCTGAGGGCATAGAAGGACCAGCACACAAAATAGAAGCACAGTCATGAGCATACCCTGCCACCTGTGGAGTGCTTATCGCAGCAAGAGATTTCCATCCTTTTTGCATTGTGTGCATGGGATTCAAACACGAGGAGGAGGCTCCCTCCTTCCCTGAAAACTGTAGTCATTGCATGTCCTTGCCAAGGAAATTCCTGCACCGTAGGCTCAAAGTAGCTGCTACCCAAGGCAGGAAACTCAAGCATGATCACTCGGATGGGGGAAATGGCGATGACGTTGCAACTCTGGGGGCCTCCCAGTCTTTGGCACGATCCTCCTGGTTTTGAGGATGATGACGACACTGTGCTGGAATGAAGAGGGGGCCATCCTGTTGACTCAGGCTCAGCCAGTCAGCAGTTTGGCGGTGTTACCGCATTCCATCCTCCTCCAGGTGTGTGAGCGAGTGGCCGCTTGGCTTAAAATCAAATGGCCGGACCTTCAAAATGCTGCCGATCAGGAGAGGGAGGTTTATGATGTTAAACTGTTGGGGCCACTGCGCAGCCTGAGAAAGCAGCTCCTGCCCATCCTTCCTGATTGTGCTAAGCACATGAAGCACTACTGGAGAGACTGCTTGATCTTAAGCATGGTCTCTTGGGTTTGGAGGTGAAGGATATAGCTGTGCTTGGTATGGGTGACACCCCCACCATCGTATCATCAATAGCTAGACACCTTAACCTCTCGCAAGGAGGTTTGCTTGCCCCCCTAAGCCCAACCTCCCTAACAAAATGGACTGCTTCTCCACCTCCATTTTTCAAGGCTCATACAGAGCTGCCGCATCTATGCAACCCCCCCCAACCCAACCCCGTCTGACTCCAAAAGAATGCGGCCTGCCTGATGTACAAGTTCAGGGGGCTTTGAGTCCAGGTTCCCTGGTTACCAGCCCCATGGATGCAAGTTTGGATTTTCCCATCCTTACTCCCAAAAGGAAGAAACTCTCATTGGTGGGGTTTCTTTGTTTTGCCTATCATAGCATTTGATATGAATTCACGGTCCTGCCCTTTGGTCTCGCCCTGAGCTGGCGCATAGTTTGTCTGTTTGTGGAAGCAGGATTAGCACTGTTACACCTAGGGTGCCATTTCAAGGGAGAAAGTAGTGCAAGACACATAACTAGTGCTCTCGGCATCTCTGGGTTTCAGAATATACCTGAGCAAGAGCAATTTCACTCCGTCTCAGAATGTAACTTTTCTGGAACTTAGCTGATTTCCAATGCAATGCGCATTCAATCTCTAATTAATTATCTCTCAAAGTTCAAAGATGGAGTGAGTGTGCAGTAATGCATTTGCCTCAAACTACAGGACCTAATGGCATCAGCCATCCAGGTTGTGCCCTTGGGGCTTTTGAGAAAGAAAGCTTTCATAATATGGATTTTGTTTCTTCATCTCAGCCCCCTACGTGATCTCCGTCAAAACGTTACAGTGACCCACACAGAGTTTTATGTACACAGGATGCCTCTAGGGGTGGTCATGTTACAAAAAGTTGTATCTACAGATGCTTCTTTGACCGGGTGGAGTACCACCCAGGAGGGCAGGACAGTGAATGGGATGCTCTATGCCTTTCCCCCACTCAGTTTGATTTTTCCCACTATTGCCAGAGTGAAGGAGCAGAGCTTGACACTAATTCACAAAGTGCCCAGATGGCCCAAAGCACCATGGCTGGTGGAGATAATTCCTCTCCTTCACACCCAGCCGTGTCCGCTCCCATTGTGCATGGACCACTTGTCTAAGGCGAATAGAGAATTATACCACCTCACCTGTGAGAGGTCCAACCTGAACAAATTGGGGCTTCCCCCCAGGGTGATTGCCACCATACAAAATTCCAGGGCCTCGTCCACGAGGTCTTTGTGTGACTGTAAGTGGCAAGTGTTTAAAAAATGGTGTAATACACATCATTTGGTGACATCTTTGGACATGTGCTCCTGTCTGTCAAGCCAGACTTGGTACAATTGGATGCTTCTGCAGAGGTTAGGTGAATATGCCCTTCCCATAGGTGGATCTCTCCACCCGATGTTTCAAAGAACTGGGGTTATAGAATAGGTAACTGTGGCAGCGGGGGCGTGGTCAAGCGCCTGTCCGGAGAGGGAAACCGGTAAGGGCGCTTACACCTGAGCTAAATTATGTCTAACACCTGTCTCTAATTTCAGTGAGCACGGGGAGAGCGGCATATAAGAGCCACAGCACCGCCAGTCAGGACGCCAGTCCAGTGTTGGCAGCCCAAGAATAGCTTAAAGTTTATGAGAAGTTTAGTTTTGTTATAAGAAGAAGTTTATGTTTTGAAAGCCTGTGGTCTTTATTTTGGAGAATTAAAATACCCCTTACCTGTGTGCAGAAGCTTGTCCTCGTGTCCTTCTTTTCCACCCTGTCAAGAGTCTGTCCTACAGTAAACTATTGTTTCTGTCGGATAACACAGCTTTTATGTGTTTATGTTAATGCTTAAGTGCCTTTAATATGTTTTTGAAGAGTGTGCATGTACATATGCTCAAGCGCATCAGTGGAACACCAAAGTCTAATGTAGAGGGATCTGTCGCAAAAGTAAGTGCATGCCTCTTTCATGTCTTAAACCGCTTTATCACATTAAACTGCTTTCTGCTGCATGTGTAAGTGAGCTAATTCTACATTTGAGGAAATTATTACTCCACCCACTGAGTAATATCATTAACGACAGCTCAACCAATGTGGTTCGAACAATGGATGTGCTATATAATTACTACGGTTTCAGGAAACAGTCATGACTATCTAGTTTATTTCTACAGCGATGGATCATACTATGGTGGTTACACAGTGAGTTACATTTATGCACAGGAAACACACCCTTGACTAGCTGTCATTGCCCAAAACATTTTTTAAAACCAGCAAACAAAACCAGAAAAATCCATCAAACCAGCTTTTTTCCCCAACAGGGTTTCCATTTTAGATCAGTTTCAAAAAGCCTCCACTATATCCAAAACACAAACACATTAAAAGGCAGCTCGCAGGCATGAAGGGAAACCTACCACTCTGCCAAAAGAAGAGTGAGTGATACAGACTGATTTGAAACAGCTGAGTGTCTCTCGTGAGGAACAGGTGTAGAATGACACACTAGCTGGCCTATGCAGTTTAAATGTAAACACGTGGGATTCCCTGTATCTTTTGATCATACCATCCATTTTAAGAAAAGGGACATTTTTAATCAACAGCCTGAGGTGGTAATCCTTAACAGATGCTTTGTAAGACTGTATTATACCAAAAAGAATGATTTAAGTCATTTCATGCCTGGTTGAGTTTGGTGACGTAACTGCCTTATTGGACAGCGTGCCTTCCATAACCTTGCTGAAATGACCGGCATTGTTGGTGTCCCTGTCAGGCTTCTTACTAAGCTTAACCAGAAAACTTCCCTTGGTCAACCAGCTCCATCAGAAAGACAATGCATCAGAAAGACCTTTCTGGCTGACCACCATTTTTTGGCTATGCTAGTCCACAAGCTAGACCAGCCACAAATCAGCATCAACCACCTTGCTGAAAAAAAACAGCTGGCCTTGATTGTCTCCCAGCCTGACCAACTGAAAAGTGTTCAAAACCTTTCTATAACCAGCTTGAGCAGGCTGGGAGACAAACTACGACCAGCAAACTATATTTAGTTATCTATATTTTTATTTATTTATTTATTAAAAAAAAAAAATGGAAATTCAGGGACCATGGAGATCCCTTACATTAAAACATTGCAAGAGAGAACTGAAAGACCAGATGGGAATGTTCGAGACAGAGTGCAGGCATTGGTTGAGTGGACCCAGGCACTGTTTTCCTTCAGATTAACCTTAAAACACGTGTGCTTCCTGGTGCAGGGAGGGTGAAAGTAAAGTGAAGCAGATGTCCACTTCACTGAAAAAGAGTAGAATGAGCTGTCTCACTGACCCTGTGCATCTGACTGCCATACGACTAATCATCGGATTATTTCAGGAAGCCTTCGTCCATTTAATATCAGGATGTGCATTTTAGTGATCATATTTAAGCAATTAATATCATTTTATACTCGTAATTTGGGCACTGACTTTCTAAAGAAAGTTGCCCATTAAAATCTAGGGCCTATATGCACACCAGTATCTTATGCCCACATTCCACCTACCTACTCACTATCAGTGATGTCCAAATTCCGAGACCATTAATGCAGAAAAATGCTTCTATTTTACATTTTTCTAATGTAATATAATTTATTTTAACAAATGATATCATCATAATAATTTGAGCATGTTAACTGATATATATATAATCAGTATTTCTAAAAGTATTTTATCAGTCACCCAGATACAGAACCTTAAACATTTTTTAAATTTTCTAAATAAATTAATAAAATAAAATAAAATATTTGTTTTTCATAATTGAAAAATCCTAAGTTTTTTTTTTTTGTTTATGTACATTATATGTTTGAACAGAAAAAAAATCCAGATTTTTAATGTGGGCTCAGACTTTGGATTTCACTGTATAGTAAATCCTTAAAGGTGCACTTAGTAACTTTTGTTTTTGTGTCATCTTGGACTTAAAATGACACAGCAGTTTGGATGCAGCATAAATTAAAATCAATAGTTTTCAGTTTCAGATGCTAATGTAGTATTCACAGTCAGCCATGATTAATTTAATAAATAAGTGAAAGTGTAAAATAACAGGATGGTTACAGAGATTCAGCATGTAGTATTCTGCTGGTGATTCTAACATGGCAGCCCCCATGTGCGGACCCTCTCCATGTAGATTAAACAGCTTTTATAAGGTTACTGATATGACTGGAGTCTTTATTTTAATATAAGTGTTCATGATTTCCTACATGTATTGCAAAATTACAATTCATGTGTTTAGGATTGAAACTCTTTTAACGAGGAAAAAAAAAATACTGAGTGCACCTTTAAACATTAGTATATTCAGTATATATTTATATATATAGGGAAATAAATAAGAATGGATCATGCGTGTCTTTTTGAGTTCCTGATCACCAGGATGCAGATACTGATGTTTATATATATGTATATATATATATATATACATATACATATACATATATATATAAAATTTTTATTTATTATAAGTAAAATGCTCAGCTTTCTATAAAGGCATAGTCAAGTCATTTTTAATAGTATAGTGCTTTACATTGTGTAAAACACATAGTTTCAAAGCAGCTTTACTGATAATAATGCTTTAACAGACAATAAAAAAGTCTCAGAGTCATCATTGTGTAATTTGAATAAATATGATTGTAAATTGTGTATAAAATAAATAATTAAATATAACTGTATTTAGCATTCCAGTGAGCAAGCCGAAGGTGACTGTGGGAAGGAACACAAAACTCCATTAGATGTTGGATAATGGAGAAAAATAACCTTGGGAGAAACCAGGCTCACTGTGGGTGCAGTTCCCCTCTGTCTAAACAGCATGAATATAATATCAATATTAGTTATTTGTGTGCTGTGCAAGTGATGGTTTAAAATTTGTAAAATAAGTAAGTGTTATGGTCCAGTGTTTTAACCAAGATTTTGTATGAACTGTAAAATTAATGACTAATGTTTTTGAAGTCCATCCAGGATTAAGTGCAGATGTTCACAATGCATTGATGCATTGTCCTTTGTTAGTTGACTGATGAAAGCTTTTGTTGGCAATTATTAGTCGATGTATTCAATTTCGAGAGTGTAGTCCATTGTAAAGTTTCTACAGGTTCGGTATGGAAAAGGAGGAGAATGGGAGCAGTGACACGCTTCAGGTAGCTTTTATTCTCTAGTCTCTATGAGTGCTGCCTTCTCAGGGTTTTTCTTATTTCAGTCAGTTCAATGTCACAAGACTCTCAGGTAAACAAAAATCTCAAACTCCTCAGCTTCACAGTAAAACAATAAAACACACAATAAAGTACGCCACTCGCTGCTCTCACGTGTCGTTCTCTCTCTGCCTTTCTCTGGCATTCGGCTATCACTGTAATGAGAATCAGCTGCTAGAAATGATGTCAACCAGCTTGATGAGCCACACCACTCCCTCTCTCCCACAGACAGACACACAAACATGCCCACATCACCACATACCCTCACCGCCGACTCAGGTGGGCATTAATACAAGCACTTTATCTCCCGGTGTAAATTTTCGTAGGCGAGTGACCCTGTCATAGATTTGGCATTGACGTTTCTGAGCTTGGAGCAATTTCCCCTGTGCTGACCCAAAGTGTGGAGTTTTGCTCTAAGATCAAGAATGTACTGATTTCATTTTTACTGTTTGAAGGTTCCTCCTCCCAAGCTTCCTGTGTGATGTCGAGCACGCCCAACAACCTGACACCCGTACAGCAGCTCGAATGGGGAAAACCCTGTGGAGGCTTGCGTGACCTCTCACAAATAGCATGGGTTCGAGACACTTATCCCAATTCCTAGCATCCTTGTGTATGAACTTACAGATTATGTTTTTAAGGGTTTTATTAAATCGTTCCACCAATTCATCAGTTTGTGGGTGGTAAACACTGGTGCAAATCGAGTAGAAGGAAATTTCTGGCCATCCAATCTTTGATTTCAATGATACACATTGCTAAATTGGAGAATTGTGAAATTTTGTTGGGTTTAGAAGAAATATAAAGTTGGCTATCGTCGCCATAACAGTGTAGACTTATTCCACGATTCCTGATAATATTTCCCAAGGGAAGCATATATAAGGAGAGAAGCAGAGGCCCTAAAACTGATCCCTCTGACACTTAACTGTTGTTTGATTTGACAATTCCTCATTTACACATACAAAGTGGTAGAGGTCTGATAAATAGGACCTAAACCATTATAATGCAAGTACCACTAATGCCAACATCCAGACAGCACTAGAAGAGAAATTAGCAATGGGCATCCGTGGTTGCCAGAGACAGACACAGAACATGGAGTGTCCGTACTCCGTCACAGACCGAAACTGAACCAGACAGGGAAGTCGGGATACAGACACCATGCTCCAGACATGAAACACAAGAGAACCGTGCATCACAACACGAGTGTGACACGAGGCACACCTGTGTTCGCGAAAGACAGACATTGAAGAAAGAAGAAAGTGTATGCTGAAAGTGTATTGAAGAAAGTGTATGCTGCCAAGATGACATAAGCGTGATGCTCCCACATCAATAACAGACAGACATGGAGCATGAGTGTCTGGATCCAACCGAAACAGGAAGTCAGGACCCAGACATCATGCTCCAGACATGAAACAAGACAGACCGAACTGCTCACTCAAAGACAGACAACAAAACACAAGATCGATGATGCCACGGTCCTGTCAGACAAAAACCCAGACTAACAGTGATAAGACAGTGACAGTAACAACATCAACTCCATATGACACAATTAAATCTAGTGTATGAGTATAGCTATGTGTTGATCCTGTAACATTTTGTATGACTCCAAGAGAGTTGAGAACATCAATATATGCTAAATCCAAAGTGTCATTTACGTTATCTAAGTGAATGTTGAAGTCACCTACAATTAAAGCTCTGTCCCTGACATGCAATCCAGAGTAATTACAAGATTTGATAGAAAACATTTTTATTCATCAAGAAAATCTGAGTACAGCCTGGGTGATCCAGATCTGGGAGATTTTTTTTATTTATATCTGACGGTGTCATATTAAGCATTATTAGTTCAAAAGACTTATAAAACTTATATCCTGTCCTCTGAGTAACACCAAAAACGTCACTATAAATTGTAGCAACACCTCTGACTCTACCCTTCAGACGAGGCTCATTTTTATAACAATAACCTGGGGGAGTAGATTCATTTAAACTAATATATTCATCCGGTTTAAGCAAGGTTTCAGTCAAGCAGAGTGCATCCAAAGCAGAGTGCTTTTGTTGAAAGAGATCTAATGGTAGTAGCCCTACCTTTATATGATGCTTATCTTAAAGTCTTTTTCAAGTTTGACCATAATACAATTTTTCTAAATTATTTGTGAGGAGTTTGTGTTTGGTAGTTTGGGGAACAGACACAGACTCTATATGATATGTAGGTGATACTGTCTCTATGTGATATCTAGGTGATACAGTCTCTATGTGTTGTAGTTTATGTGACCTGTGTGACATCTCAAGGCAATTTTTAGACATTCAGATTAACCAGTTTGTCTGCTTCCTGACCAGGGCCCACTTAGTCAAATACTATCATTATTAAGACAATGAGCCAAATTACTTGAGAGGAGAGTGGCACCTTCTCTGGAGGGATGGAGTCCGTCTCTCTTTAGCAGGTCAGGTCTACCCCCAAAACTCTTCCAATTGTCTCTAAATCCTATGCTATTCTCTGGAAACCACTCAGACTTCCAGCCATTTATTGACACTAATCTACTATAAACCTCGCCACCACAATGGGCAGGGAGGGGGGCAGAGCATATTACATTATTATTGATGTGGTTCAATAGGGTTTCTGATCAGCAGAGGTTTGACATTGATGCAATAATCTATGTAAAGTGGAGTGGAGAAAACCGTGGAAAACAGTGGAGAAAACGAATCCACACAGTCGAGATGTGAGACGTAGACAAGTGGAGAAAAAAAAGAATGAAAAAAGATAGAAAACGGGTGCACAAGGTAAAATGCACATAGTTGAAACAGTAGAAAAGTGGAAAAATACAAAGCATGCTGTAAAATGGCAAAGGATAAAATGATGAACATAAAAGAAGAATAAGCAATGCTAAGCAGGCTAGCAAGCTACAAACACAGAGTTGTGCAGTGTGCCGGCAGCAACCAGAACCATATAATGTCAGGTTATATGGCATTTGGATTATAATTATAGTGCCAGGTAAATATTGTCACTGTTTTGGTTGGTTAACCCTAACCCTATATAATGTAATGTATATGGGTCATCATAGCATCATAGTCCAATATTTTCTAACTCAGTGTGACCTAGTTTGCAAATATGCATTGTTCCATCCAAAATGTCTTGCTTCATGTGGATAGGCCTTAATTCCTCTTTTAGGTGCTTTTTAATTTATTATTATTTTTTGCTTCTATGAGCACACTAGGTAAAATATTTTTTTTCACTGAACAGTATTACAGTGATCTTTGTTTCAAGTCTACATCAAATACCCTAGACTAAAGTGACCTGAGGATTACAAGATTCAGGTAAAGCTGTGCTAAATGACTCGTGGCATTTGTTCTCAGAAGTTGCCACAAAGTTTTTGTACCCATAGACTTTTACAGTACCAAGACTTGAGACTGAGAAATGGATGAATGCTCAGGGTCCCTTTACAGCTGAACATTTAAATCCAGATAAAAAGGGATAGTTCACCCATAGATTAAAATTCCGTAATCATTTACTCATCCTTAAATTGTTCCAAAGCCCATATGACTTTCTTTTTTCTGTGGAACACAAAAGGAGATTATAGACAGATTGCCAGCCTCAGCCAATATTCACTTTCATTGCATCTTTTTCCTTCTTTTGTGCTCCATGGAAGAAAGACCTACAGTTTGAACAACATGAAGGTGAGTAAATGATGATGGAATATTAATTTTGGGTGAACTAACACTTTAAGCTCAACAGATGTTCAGTCCATGCATGCATGTAACATACTATTCATTGCCAGAAACATAACATTTGGTGAGACCAGTTGCATTCTTTGCATTTTACTCAAATAGGTCTAAGGGACCTTTGTAGAGGTTTTAAAAGAGAAGCTTACTGAAAGAAGCTTTGGTTTTTTGATGTTGAAAGACCATTTAGAGACATTCAAGCCTAATCGTTTTTACGCCAATGTCTCTGTGGCTGCATTAAAACTAATTAGAACCTTTAGATAACATTTGGGGAATACTGAAGGACCATTGAGGATCTTTCCCTTCCAAACAGACAAAGAGTGATGAGGAGATGGTGGTTGGGTTGGACAAAATTGGTGGCAAATTTAGGTCAACATGGCCAGCACAGTATTTTCCACACAGTATTTTTACGTTCCGGCTCTGGCGGTCCGCAGGCTCCTGTACAAAATAGTAACCAAAGAATGGTAAAATATGGTGAATTGTTCTATTAGTGTTGTGCTGGTTAACATGACAGTCGTTTTGGATTTGTACCGACACATAATGGCATGTATGCAGCGTTATTCAAATGCAGTAGTTTTTAGTTGCCAATGGAGACTGAATTGCACAGGACACTGCTGTCAATATGTACAATGAAAAAAGGAGTAATATTTTGGTCTGTTCTAACCCCAAACTAACTGGATCTCTTCAGAAGAAATTGATTAAACCACTGTAATCTTATGGAATAAATTTATGATGACTTCATCACTTTTTAGAGCTTTTGGAGTGATGGTCACCATTTACTCACATAATATGGACCTACAGAGCTGAGATATTCTCCTAAAAATTGTACTTTGTGTTCAGCAGAAGTAAGTCATAATCATCTGGGATGGCTTGATGGTGAGATAAGATTATTTTCAATTATAGGCGAACTAACCCTTTAACAAATTTTTATAAATATATATATATATATATATATATATATATATATATATATATATATATATATATATTTTATTTTTTATTTTTTTTCTACAAAGTGCACAAGCAATGAAATTATTTTAGGCAACAGGAAGTGATGTAAATGTGGAAGTTTACTGTGAAAAATTCCATTTAGTTTTCTTAACTTTCATTACGTGAACTGTTTCTAATCCCTGCTATTTGATTCTTACGGTTAATGCTTCTAACAGCTTCTACCCTGCATAATTTCCATGTCCTGGCTTTTTATATGATGTTACTATGAAAGTATTGATGGAGTGACCAAAATCATAACCTACAGGAGTCTCTATGTCTCTTGTTGCCGTTTGCTCCAAATATTTCTGTCTCGTAAAGTCAGCAGTCGTACCGCTGAACAAGCAGGAGGGCCAAGTTCAAAGAGTGCACTTTTTTCTAAGGATGGACACTTTGGCCCTGCGGCAAGAGTCTGACAATGCTTGTTGAAGATTTACAAGAATTTGAAATGAGTTATCATGTAAAACATTCATTTGAGAGGGAGACACAAGGAGAAACAGTATGATAAGGAGCTGAGAGGTGTAGGGTGAAGAAAACCAGAAAGATACGAGGGATGAAACGAGACAGAAGCTAAGAACTTTTTGAAAACCTATCATTTTAAAGGGATACACATTCTGTCATCATTTACTCACCCTCATGTTGTTCCAAACCTGTAGGACTTTCTTTCTTCCATTGAAACACAATGTTATGCAGAACATGTAGACCATTCCAAATCAGTCACTTATGAGGTTCCATTTCATTTGGTATGTTGCTATTGAAGGTAATTGCCTATGTAGGCAGTAGGCAGCTTAGTTTTCATACAGAGTCATAGTGTGTGGTGAATAGAGGGAGAGACATAAGACGGAGCATTCTCAATAATGAGGGCTACTTTATCTTCCTTTTCACAGGTGTGGCCCGTGCAGAAGCCATCAATACAATTCTCTACTCTCTTTTGGCTGTCTCTCAAAATAAATATTTATTGACCTTTAAAAATCTCCCTCTTTTGGCCATATCACATAGCACAATCCATCAGTCCACAGACCACAAAATTATACAGCTAATACTCCATCTGCCAGGCGGTTCAATATGACTACATGTGAAAATCAGCCAAAAAGAAGCAGGCCTGAGACATCGCGGCACCAAATAATTGAATGTTAAGATTCAATTGAATAAGCAAGACCTGTCAGTTAAGCTCAAAATAAACAACAATAATGTCAAAATGGGGAAATGACTACACATCTTTTGGCTTTTGCCTAGGTGGCTTGCGGTAGCCAAGCTTATCCTGACAAACCTTTTCCTCTCTAAATGGATATAAATTATTTAACGCAGCAACTCTGCCTAAGTGCTCCTGATGAGTGATCTATGTTTTTCTAGAAATATTGAGGTACTTTGTAAGCAGGCAAGAGTACTGTAATTATGAAATTACAGTGGAAGGACTTGTCATGCTTACTCAGAATCAAGTCTGTAAGATTTAGTAACAATAGGAATAATAGAGAATCTTGAAAAAGTGGATGAATCAGTGGATTATGATATCACTCCTTAACCCTGATCCTTAAAAGAAAGATAAAGAAAGAGATTTAATATAAAAGCTTTAATATATCAGTTGTTTCTCCATGACAACAATGATATTAAATGGAGAGCTAATTGAGACTTCTGCTTACAGTAAGTTATTACTGCTTCTAAGATATTTCAAACAGACAATTAATCTCACTACCAAAGTCTGCAATCAAAGCTGATCCTTTTAGTTGACAGCGTAACTGAGAACTTTAAATGGATATTCACCCAAAAATGTAAATTCTCTCATCATTTACTCACCCTCATGCCATCCCAGATGTGCATGACTTTCTTTTGTCTGCTGAACACAAAGATGTTTAGAAGAATATCTCAGCTCTGTACATCCGTTCAATGCAATTGAATTGTGATCAGACCTTTTAAGCTCCAAAAATCACATAAAGGCAGCATAAAAGTAATCCATACAACTCCAGTGGTTTAATATGTTTCTTCTGAAACGATGCAATCACTTTGGGTGAAAAATTGATCCATTTTTTTATATATATATATATAACCCTACTTTCTCTTTCACTTTCAGAATGTGAAAGTGAAAATGGAGATTTATTGTAAAAAAAGGACTTAAATATTGATCTGTTTCTCACCCCCAACTGTTATATTGCCTCTGAAGACATATATTTAACCACTGGGGTCTTATGGATTACATTTATGCTGCTTTTATGTGATTTTTGGAGCTTGAAAAATCTGGTCACCATTCACTTGCATTGTGAGTTCATAAAGAGCATATATTCATCTAAAAATCTTTGTTTATGTTCAGCAGAGGAAAGAAAGTCATACACATCTGGAATGGCACGAGGGTGAGTAAACGATGAGATAATTTTTATTTTTGGGTGAACTATCCCTTTAAGTCTCATGAGCTACGAAAAAGCAAACAAACAAGACAATTTTCCTCTGGGTATAATTTAAATCTATACAAGAGATAAAGACAGAGACATACAGAGAAAGACAGGATTGTGTGGAATGCTGAAATTTCACAGGTTTTGGAGTGAGAAGAATGTGGTTGGATACGCAGATTCAGATTAGGAAATGGAAGCATGTCTCAACAGAAGTTGGAATAAGCATCCAGCCAATAAGTACATGGTTGGAGTGTCACTCCCCAGTAGCTGCAGGCTCTGACCTTTAATGATATAATTTATATGTTGAATATTACAGACTTAAAAACAAAATAAAACACATGGGAAATGGTTAGCCACAAGATGATGTTTTAGAATTACTTGCTGTTAACAGAAGGAGGTATCAGAAGATGTTCAAAAAGCTCAGAAGTGACTGTTAAAATTTAGTTTGACCAAATTATATTCACTTTACTGATCACTATACTAGTATGAGAGATGCATGGGATCTAATTCAAGATCTAACCCTTTTTGTAAATTACTTGGTCAATTCTTGGTGTTTAAGGAATTGTTTTACTATAGAGTATTTTTGTGGGAGTGATGTGGATGATGTTTTTTGACTTTCAATTTCCCATACCAGTATGACAGCTTGCCCCATACAGTGTTACAACATGCCCCACTATGCCAACAAAAAATCAAAAGTATAAAATAAATGTTTTATTTTTTTATTTTTTACATTTTTTATAAATATCTAAATAAGAAGTTTCTTTGGATAAAGGCATCTGCCAAATGGCTTAATGTACTGTAAATAGAGACAAAAGGAGTCATTTTAATTGTTTCCTGCAATCAACTTAATACTTGACACCACATCTCCGCACCTTACTACATGTCTATCAACATGCATGCCTGACCAACTCCAAAGAGATATCATTTAAGCCTCACTGATCCACTGCTCCATTTACCGCAGCTAAACTATCTTATTCTCTCTTTCCTTCCTCATTCTACTTTTCACACCATACCTACTGTGAATAGACTCCTGCCCCCTCCTTCAACAAACGCTTTTGTCTCCCCAAACACTTAACGGGCAGTTTTTCATAAGTGCTAGGGCACCTCTCCATATGTAAAAAGCAGAGGGAAACAGTAAAGAGTGGAAAGAAATCTTCAAACATGACCCCTTAAAAGGATACGCGTCATCTGGCCTTTTGTGTCGGCTTCGGATGATGGAGACCAGGTGCAGTACATTCAACTATGAAGAGAGTGTGTGCACTGTATGTGTGTGAGTTGGTTCAGATGGAGTGAAGCTTCAGTGTGAAATATAGAATGTTAGGGGTATTCAGATCATTATTGAAAATTAAAGTGTTATATCTGTACCACTAGCATCTCCAAACGAAATTGCAAAAATAATTGATTGGTCAAAACAGATAGTCCTGTCCCAAAATTCATGCCATGACAATGTTGCTGGTCGGGATGCTCAAACAAACAGAGCAATGTTTTGACAGAGCTACGTGTTTATACTTTTCGGCAGAATCAACACAAATGGCTTCCTTATAGTATACTTTGCATAATAAATTTGGTTAGGAAAAAACATTTTAAAATCCAAACATTAAACCACCTTTAAGCTATCAAAAAAGTGCACAAAAAAAAATCTGAAATCTGTTCTAAAATTAAATGAATCCCAGAATCCTTCCAAGGCTGTTCTGCTGAAAAGTTTACTAATGTTTCTGGAATATTTGTGAGAGTGGATTTGGAGTTTTTAAAGCCTTCCAAATTTAACTGAATGTATTTGAAATGTAACCTCAAAATAACAGGCTAAAACATCAAAGATTATCGCTTGGTGCCAAAAGCTTTAACTCGAGATATGACTTTAGATTCACAAATAGCTTAAATGAGAGGTTATACAATCACACACAAACATGCACTTCTTTCTTTAAGTATGTGGTTAAAGTCACAATGTAAAGGGATGTAATGGATTCTAGGTCAACGGAACAGCACCTGTTGAACCCATAGAGCAATAAAGAAGAGAGAACAGAGAGAAAAAGCAGAAAAAAGCACAAGAAAGAGAAAGAGTGCTGCTTTTGACGTTTATAAGAGCCAATAAGATATATCACCCACCGAATTTATTACCAGATTCTCTTTCATAAAGGCCATGAAAAGAAGACAGGATTATTTAATTTGCCTCTTCTGTAAGTATATATTGGCAACCTATGTATTTTGATAGGTATCTAAAATGTAATGAAAATGGGCTGGCATGTTTAGTTTGGCAGGACAACCCAGATTTGAAAGCAAAAATCTAATCAACACATGGGTCCAGTGAATGTCTACAGTTTAATCTTTGGCAATGACAGCAGAATGTTCAGCCTCAGTTGGATTTATAAGGTGGTTATTACAAGGCTGCGAGTCTGAATGTATCTGTGGGCTCTTAGAATGTAAAACCACCCTCATTTAAAGAGATGACATATATAATCTATGCATAAGATTGTTAAATTTAGACGTGTAGAGGATATGGTGAAGCTGACGGAGACTTTTGCTCCTCTGTTCTGTTTCCAAAGGCAGCGTATTTATTTTTTGTCTCCTTTAAGCTTTAAACATAAGGGCGGATTTGTTCTGAACAAGGCTGGTGTAATTTGAAAGCAAAATTAGAACAAACAAACTGAGTAGAAAGAAAGCCTTATGTTACGCATGGCAAGTAGGCAATCAGAAGTTCTGTCTTATTCCAATTGGCCTGGACAGAGATGACAAAGACCCATTGAAGAAAGGTGCTTATTATTATTTTTATTATTAAATGTTCAACAAGCACATAGGCTTCAGTATAGTTGTAGTATTCAAAGGTCCACATCCTTTAGGGCCATGCATTGTAGTACATGAAGAAGTCACATGAACACATTTGCAGCAATGCATCACCCCCTTGTGGCGAGCTTCTCAAAGCGCTTTTACTTGTGCCTGTTCATCGTCCAGAATCAAGACCTCTCGGCCTTTTGACTTTCCCCAGTCATCCTTAAAGCCCTGAAAGAACCCTTAACAAACCCCTTAACCTCGTCTGAACTACCTTGTACTGTGCTGAACCTCTCTGTAACGGTCTACAGTGTGCATTCCAGGAGCATTTGGTTTGGACGGCACCATCAGAGCACATCTGGGATTGGTTAAGCAAATCCTGCTATTTTTTGTCCCCACTTTCAGTTTATTTTTTTATTTTTTTATTTTGTTTAAATGCTTCCACATTAGTCTGTTATGTCTGTTTATTTGTGTGGCAGGCTTCAAAAATATACACAACCGTAACTGACCATTTCATTATTGTTTGACAAATCTGATTTACGGTAGAAATCAAAAATGGGTTTGATCAAGGAAATAGATTGTTAGGTTTGGTTGAGGTTTGCATCCTTACTCCTACTACTCACAGTTTGTGATTGACATGAGTTGGGTTTGTAAAATCACAACCATGCAAACTATTGAAAAGCAAAATCAAAACACGCATCGTAAAGTTCTGAAACACTCTGATGCTTGAACTGGTGCCAAATTATCTAAAAGTTATCTTGAGTCATTGTAATAATCAAATTAGGCAGGGCCGGACTGGGCGTCGGGAGCAATGGGCGTATTCCTGGTGGGCCGCTGGGTAATTTGTCCGGCTTGTTGCTGCATAAGTACCGGCACGTCCAACATGCGGCCACCCTGGGCTCCAACATGCCGTGCGGACCCCATTACATAGTGAATATTCTAATAACTATGAAAGGTAAAGTCAAAACATTTACTTTTATTTTGGAAAAGCTGAAATGACTTGTGAATTTTCGTACACATCGTAGTGTGTTTCTGTATATGTATGTTTACTCAAGGGCCAGTGGTGGTTCAGCAGTTAAGGCTCTGGGTTACCGACCATAAGGTCGGGGGGTTCAAGACCCAGCACCGCCAAGATACCACTGTTGCGCTCTTGAGCAAGGCCCTTGACCCTATCTAATCTAGGGGTGCTGTTTCATGGCTGACCCTGTGCTCTGACCTCAGCTTAGTTGGGTCTACACAATGACAATAAAGTTGAATCTTAATCTCTTACTCCATACCGGGCACGGACAGATTTTGTGACATACAAATCACAATAATGGTGTCAACCAAATACAACATATTAAGTATAAGAAGAGCTCTTAATAATCACAAAATGACAAATAACTGGAAGACAAATACAATAAACAGCAGTGTATATCAAATCTGCAAACAGTAAAGCTATGAGCAGTACAAAAGTCATTTGCATAATTGAATCATACCTCAGCGAGCTGATGTGCAGCTTGCTGAATAATGCTCACACCTGATAAAAATGCGGAAAAGGAGTCTTGACAAGCTATTTAATAAGTGTGGGTCAGAAACAGATAAATATTTAGGTACTTATTTATTTAAAAAATTTTTTTTTTACAATAAATCAACACTTTCATTTCACATTCTTGATTTGTTTTTGGTGATTCACATTCTTTTTGCAAATTGCCACCTACTGGGCAGGGAAGAGAATTAATTATACTTAAATATCGATCTGTTCCTCACCCACACCTATCACATCGCTTCAGAAGATATGAATTAAACAACTGGAGTCAGATGGATTACTTTTGTGATGCCTTTATGTACTTTTTGGAGCTTCAAAATTTGAGGATGTGTAAATGATGAGAGAATTTAAATTTTTGGGTAAACTATCCTTTAACTACTTTGAGTTGTTATGACAGACAACAAATGCACAAGTTGAGCTTGAACTAATTTGTACTCCTCCAAATAATACTTAAAATGGCTGTTGTTCTCCTCCTGGATTTTTAGTTTTTACATTGCTTCTTATGGAGACCAGTGCCAGAAAACAGTCAATAGGTAATCAGAATAATCATAGCGCTACCCAGAGGTCTGCCACAAAACATGTGGATAAAATAAGATTGATGATTGATAAGATTGACAAGTTTGCTTTTGATCAATAGTCAGTGACTTGACCTGAATGCTACCTTCCACAAAAACATTTAAAACGCAAAATATGGTGTGTTTTTACATAGAAGAGAGCCACTGATATTTTTATAATATTAAAAAAAGATTCAGCAGACCCGCAAAACATAAATCTGGAATATGTGTATTAGCTAGCCATTCTAAACAGGTATTTATTTCAGCCAGAAGGGGGCAGTGTAACAACAATTGATCTGTTGCTTAGGGCCATAACGTCACATTTATGTGCTTGAATCATGGGAGGGCATGCAGTTTGTCAAATAAGAATCATGCATCACTCATCAGGGTGCACCCTCTCTGTCCTTTCCCCCACCCTCTACCAATCCTTTTCCAGACATTATTCAGAGGATATTGCATTGTGCTCATAGAGGGTAATTTCTTTAGCTTTGTAACCATGATCAGATCATTACTAATTATTGATAAGTGTATTAATATATGAATGTATTGTATATTCACCTTACCCCTTAAGCATTTGAGCTACCTAAAATGAACATGAAATCAAAACTGAGCTATATTACTTTTTGAACATTCCAGGTTTTATTGTGAATTAATTATCTGTGCAAATTATTTCATGCACGTAATCATTCATCAAAATGTAATTTTGCTTCACTTCTGAAATAACTTTACTCTTTTCGGTTGACATCACCAAGCCCTCTTTTTTTCAGCCCCTCCATTCCAGCCATCTTTCATTTAAAGACAACTTTTTCATGATCCACTCAATTCTCAGTGGATAAAATAAAATGTCCCCTCCTTTTTTGTTGAATGGGGGTTGTGAACACTATATGTAATTTTTTGGATGTTAATATCTCTCTGCCACTATCAAAACATTGCTCAGTTTTTTTGATTACATGCAGCCCCACAGAGCAACATTAGCTCAACCAATGATGTGAGACCAATAGACGTGTCGGGAAACATGTTTGAAGAAAATATTTTCTTTTGGTGGCTCTAGTGACACTCATTATTTTAAAATGTATGCATTTCAAATTCATAGCAAACTGTCATCAAATTAAATTGAGTATACTTTAATAAAATAATAATAATAAAAATTAAATATTTAAAGTTTTATAAATTTAATTTAGTTTATAATTACATTATTTAATTTGATTGTATTTTGTTTTTAAAACTGAATCTTAAAAATTGGCTAAATATTATTGGCTTAAACTAACCCTCACAGAAAACTTTCTGCATTTTTACATTTTCAAAAAACATAATTTTGTATGATTTATAAGCTGTTTTCCTCATGAGAAATGACAAAATGTCCCCACAAGGTCAAACATTTTGGGTTTTACTATCCTTATGGGGACACAAAGTGATGAACACATGCTCACACACACACGCACACACACACACACACACACGCACACACGCACACACACACTATACAAGATACCAGCAAATAAATATTTCTCTTTCATTTGAGCCATTGTGTAATATTTATCAATAATGGGGGTGGCTGTAAATGGAATCGAGTAACCTTTAGGCTCAAGTCCTGATGATGCGTTGCATTTTTCAAAAGTCCTTTTTTCAGAGAGCAAAAAGAATTATGAATATTTAAAAAGGGTACATATAAATCTCAATTTAAAAAAAGAGGAAGATAATACAAAAAGTAGAGGGGTTGAGAGTCAGTTAGGCTGTTCAATCTAAAGTGTTGTCCTCCTAAAATGGGGCTGAAAAGAGGTTTTTAGTTGGTGCCAGATTACATTCCACACAGTTCATTACCTCGCACTAACAGAGAGGACAAAGGTATACCTTTGCATTATACATTCAAGGCTGACAAGATGAAATTCCATTTCAAGTCCAGGAGTAAGCAAGTCAAGAAGCCAGGTTCAGGATGAAAGCCCAGTTTGTGGGTGAAAAAAAGAAAAGAATTGGTTTTGAGTATTAAACACTGTCAGTTGGAGCTGTATGAGGAATGAGGACTAACCTTTAACTTTCTTCATTAAATGGGACTGATAGCTTTCTAGTCATGGCAAAGCTGAACATACGCAAGAGCATATGTTTGAAAGCTCGTTTGAATTAAGGGTTTTCAATATAACATTTTCATTGAAATGTGGAATGCATCCTTTTCTGCCAAAAGGTTGGCCAGACATGATTGTGTATTGAAATATAAGGCTAGTGTGCCTATTAGTAATCTGAAAATATATTTTAGATGTAGACATATGGCCTTAAGGTATGTCCTTCCCTCTTTCACAGACACATCAATGGAACATATTCTTCCCCATTATAATAAAAGCTTTTATATACAGTACATATTGACACTGTTTTTAAAACTAGTAAAAATCATCTTTAATATATAGTGTAGGGAAGACTGAGGCTATTTGTCACACTTTTTACTTTAGTGAATGTTTTTCAAGTCTTATTTTTAGTCTATTGATTTTCAAAAGTTTGTTGAACATTTCCAACATTAAGGCACAGGAAAGAAAGTACAGTTTATTCACACTATATGGGGTAAGTTTTCCCAGTGGGTACCAGCAATTATATAGCCTATACCAGTAATTCTTAAAGTGTGGTCCGCGGACCACTAGTGGTCCGCCATCGCCCCCTAGTGGTCAGCGAAATGATGACCTAAACTAGGCAAGTGTTTATAAAATCGTCACTTATTTAAGTAGATTTTTAATGCACTTGTGAAACTGTGATAACAGTTCTTGCCATTCTGTTTTAATAACGTAAAAATGGATCGGTGGCTAAACCAAAGAGGAGTCAAAAGAAAAGATCAAGCGTCCACTGAAAGCAGCAAAACTACAGCACCACAAAGGCCCACTGAAGCCGGTACGGAAGATACCGAGTCACGGCCACTGGCCACCACACTCCCGCAGATCACGGAGCTAGCGCACCGTGGAAAACCATGTGAGAAAGTTAAGCGCAAATATCACAATGAGTACATAAAGTTTGGATTTTCCTGGACTGGGGATCTTGAGGATCCTAGACCTCACTGTGTTTTGTGTTATGATATATTGGCTAATGAAGCAATGAAACCATCTAAACTCAAGCGTCACTTTGAGTCTAAGCACAAAGATTGTACAGATAAACCAGTGTCATTTTTTGAGAGAAAATGTGATGAGCTTGAGCGACACATGAGTAAAAACACCTCACAGTTTTTTATGCCCGGTGAAAATGCAAAGGCTACTGAGGCATCATACAAAGTGTCTCTACTCATTGCAAAAATGGGAAAACCCCATTCAATTGGAGAGACTCTAGTTAAGCCTGCTGCAGAAGTTATGGCAAACGTAATGCTAGGGAAGAAAGCAAGTGATGACATGCACAAAATACCTCTGTCCAATGACACTGTCCAGCGGCGCATAACTTCAATGTCCGAAAATGTCCAAGAGCAGCTGATCACACGATTACACCAGAGTCCCTTCTTTTCTCTTCAGCTGGACGAGTCCATGGACATTGGTAACGAGGCAAATCTTCTGTGTTTTGTGAGATACATCCATGCGCACTCAGTCCACGAGGATTTTCTCTTCTGTAAATCCCTTCCAACGAACACCACAGGAGAAGCGATCTTTGATGCACTAAATGCCTTCATTGTGCATAATAACATTGACTGGAAATGTTGTGTTGGAGTTTGCACTGATGGTGCAACTGCGATGACAGCCAAACACAAGGGCCTGGTAACGCGTGTGCGTAATGTTGCTCCATCCGCTGTGTCAACTCATTGCTGCATTCACAGAGAACAGCTCGCGGTGAAAAAGATGCCAAGTTGCCTTAAAACTGTTTTGGACGAGGCAGTTAAAATAGTCAACTCAATCAAAGGCAAGGCCCTCAACTCGCGTCTTTTTAAAGTCCTGTGTGAAGAAATGGGGAGTGAACACACAAAACTTCTGTTCCACACTGAAGTGCGCTGGTTATCCCGTGGCAAGGTCCTGTCTCGTCTCTTTGAACTGCGCGATGAAGTAAAATTATTTCTGCACCAAGCTGATGAACTGTATGATCAACTTCATGACTTTATGTGGCTTTCAAAACTAGCCTATCTTGCAGATATTTTCAGCACGCTCAATACGCTCAACTTAGCAATGCAAGGAAAAGCGGTCACAGTCTTCACTGTACAGGACAAAATTAAAGGGGCCCGCACCAAATTAAAGCTCTGGTGCGCACGTATCGATCGCCGTGAATTTGACTGTTTCCCCACTCTAGCAGACTTTCTTCTTGAAACTGAAGAGACCCTGGGTGACGACACCGTCACAGCCATAAAGGAACATCTACAAGGCCTTCACATGCAGCTGGGAAAATACTTTCCAGAGCTAGATGTGGACTTTGAGTGGATCAGAAATCCGTTTGGCGACATCGAGCAATGTACCAAGCTCTCAATACAAGAAGACAATAGTCTTGTGGACATTGCATCAGATGGAGGTCTCAAAATGTCATTCAAACAACAGCCCTTAACAGACTTCTGGGCTCAGCTACTTCCTGAACATCCAAAGCTTGCAGAATCTGCCCTCAAAGTGCTCATGCCCTTCCCAACTACATACAACTGTGAAGTTGGGTTTTCCACACTGGTTGGTTTGAAAACAAAACAGCGCAACAGACTAAACGTGGAGCCTAGTATGAGACTGAAACTCTCCTCTTTGGAGCCAGACATTCAGAAACTGATGTGTGATAAGCAGCACCACTCGTCTCATTAATATTCACGTTAAGTTTTAGATAGAAATCTCAAAATATAAAATCCACAGATCTATTAGTTTTGAAATGTACTAGTTTTTGTTTCATGTGTAAAATCCCAGTAATTTCAGTGATATTGGACATTAAGGGGAAAACATTTTTCAGCATTTTATTGTTACCATAGTTACAACCATAGACTTCCTATACCCACCACCTCAGTTTTAAACTAATGGCTCTTTGGAATGACATTAAGTGGGACCTAGGCTGTTACAGTATGTTTAATTGCAGTTTTTTTTTTCACATGTGCAATTTGTTGTTCATATTAAGCTGCAGCTCATTTCACATTTACTTTTTCAAATGAAATAAAATTCATATAATAATTTCTGATCATATCATTGCATTTGTGTTTGAATAATTAGTTTTTGACTTGAAACAGTTGCATATTAAACTTAAATTTAGCTTATCCTTCCTATTTTGTTGTTTTTTGGGGGCGTGTTAGAGTGGGATTCTGTTAGGTGGTCCTCTGAAAAAAATTGGAAGATAAAGTGGTCCTTGGGCTGAAAAAGTTTGAGAAACACTGGCCTATACAATTGGGGCCTTGGTTATCCAGTGAATAAAGAAGCTGTCTACCACACTTGGGAGTCGCGAGTTCGAATCCAGGGCATGCTGAGTGAATCCAGCCAGGTCTCCTAAGCAACCAAATTAGCCCAGATGCTAGGGAGGGTAGAGTCACATGGGGTAACCTCCTTGTGGTTGCTTTAATGTGGTTCTTGCTCATGTAGTAGCGCGTGGCGAGTTGTGCGTGGATGCCGCAGAGAATAGCGTGAAGCCTCCACATGTTTCCGCGGTAACGGGCTCAACAAGCCACATGATGAGATGCGTGGATTGACAAATTGACGTGGAGGCAACTGAGATTCGTCCTCCGGAGAAAAAATAAATAAATAAAATGAAGCACATACAAATCTAAAGTTAAAAGTAACATACAAAAATATTGTTTTGGTAGGTGTAGCAAATCCCTTAATTTCAGGGATCGAGGAAGCAGGAGATGGCGTACTTAGTTAAAAAAAGACTTTACAGCAGATCACTTCCCAAATCATCCACACACACACACACACACACACACACACACACACACACACACACACAGGTTGAAGCTCAGCTTTCTCTCTTGTCTGCTGCCATCTCCTCCCCTTTTATTTATGTGTCAAAGCTCACTTCTTTCCCAGACATCTCTCTCCACAGATTGGCGCTCGATCACACCTCCGCCTCCACATACCCCCACTGCCCGACTCAGGCTGGGGTACTGTCTGGCCTGCTACGACCCCCCCCAATTCTTAGGGAGAAATCCGCCCACAGCCATATCGATCATGGCCATGAGTTCTTAACGGACCACTTTTTTCTTGTGTTCCGGTATCCGATAGGGGTGGGAACGTACCACCACTCTTGGAGTAATCTCAATGTGGTTTTCTATAAGGTTCGTATGACAGGGTAGAGAAAAAATATGTTGGAAAATTCCTTTTGCACCAGGCAACTTCATTGACTTGGGATGGTGAGAGGTGGTCGCCACAGGGAACTGGGGTGGTTTGATGGGCGGTTTTTGATTCCACCTCCTGACCTAACTCCGCCCTCTCTGGGACAACCGTCGCTAAAGCCACAGATACCACCTCTTTCCATAGTTTTAGGATATTCAGGTGGTAAATTTGTTGTGCTCTGCCTCTATCCGTTCGTTTTACCTCATAGTCGACTTCCCCAACTTGCTGTCTGACCTCAAAAGGCCCTTGCCCTTTGGCTAACAATTTAGAGCTCGATGTGGGTAATAACATGAGGACAAAATCTCCCTGTGAGAATTCCCATAGCTGAGTGCCCCCGTTATACAGCTGGGACTGCCGTTCCTGGGCCTGGAGTAAAATATCCTGTGTTAGTTATCCCAATGTGTGGAATTTTGCTCTCAGGGCCAGAAAGGACTGAATATTGTTCTTACTTTCTGAAGGTCCCTCTTCCCAATTTGACCTCAGAACATCCAGGATGCCCCGAGGCTTGCGGCCATAAAGTAATTCAAAGGGGGGAAACCCCGTGGAGGCTTGTGGGACCTCTCGTACTGCAAATAACAGGTGTTCTAGCCACTTATCCCAATTTCGTACATCTTCGTGTACAAACTTCCAAACCATATTTTTAAGGGTCCTATTAAATCACTCGACCAGGCCATCCATCTGAGGATGGTAAACACTGGTGCGGAACGACTTAATCCTCAGTAGTTCATAAAGTTCGCAGAGTGTACATGACATAAATGAGGAGCCCTGATTAGTTAGGATCTCTTTTGGGATCACAACTCTGGAAGAAGTTAAAGAGTACCTCTGCAACACTATGTGCTGAAATGTTGTGCAGGGGCACTGCTTCAGGATATTGCATTGCATAAGCCACCAAGACGAATACAAAGCGATGCCCTTGTGCTGTCAATTCTAATGGTCCGACGAGGTCCATGCCAATTCTTTTGAAGAGGACCTTGATCAATGGAAGAGGGAACAATGGTGCTTTTGGAGTGGCCGGTAGATTCACCAACTGAAATTCGTGACATGCAGCCCACCACCATCTGTGTACATCCCCGCAAATACCCGGCCAATAAAAATGGCTTTTGATTCAGCATCCTGCATCACTCGATACAACCTATCTTTAACAATTGAAAAGTAGGGATAGGAGAGCGCAACACCAGGCTGAAGCTTTTGACCATCAATTACTCTCGCTTAGTCAAAGGTGTGCCTGAGAGTCTCATCTCTTGTCTGCTACAGCGGGAAATCCCCATGGGCAGAGCCCTCACTTCCCTCTGGGTTTCCCTGATGTGGCACAGACATCGATGGCTCAGGTAACACCTCCCCAGCCAGTGCTGCACAAATCCCACACCGGATTAACCTCTTGCAGGACCCATCCACACACATTCCCCTTGATAATGTCTGCAATACTGGCCAATTCGTACCCAAAATCAGCGGATGGGTGAGGCAGGGACAAACCGCCACCTCTATTCTATGTTCTTGTTTTAGGAATTGAACAATGACAGGCACTAAAGGGTATTCGTGTATATCCCCATGCACACACCTCAACTTCACCTGGCATGCTATACCCAAAGCCTCACCTTGAACCAAGCTTTTGTGAATTGAAGTCTGATTACAACCGGAAGCACACTGGCCCAGACCTTATCTCCACACCTGCGGCCCTGGATATACCAACATGGAGCCAGCATCTGGAATGCATCTCCCAGATACGCCACTAAGTAGTCCTCTGAAGGTTGGATGGCCTCTTCCAATGATGCCAGATGGTGGCAATGGACCCACTCTGCCATTCCCTTTGGCAGACAGTCGATTAACTGCTCCAGTTAATTAGTATGAGAAATACTAATCTCATACTAATCCCTAAATTGGGAGAAATCGAACAAGTTTGCTCATACAAAAATATGCAGCTTTTACTCCCTCTGAGAAAAATAAATTAACCAATGAGTGAACAAACGAATGAACAGACCAAACCAAACCACGACCTATAACCATAAAGTCTAACCATTAATACAAACCCAATGGATTTGAAATAATTTTTGTTGATTGGTTGGTTTCTATGGAAATTTAAGTAGTACCTTTTCGTATGAGTCAAGTCATACAATATCTTTTTTTTTTTTCTTTTTTATTAATTATTACAGGTTGTCTTGAGAATATGTTGGACTAAAATCTACCTTTTTTGACTTGGTGAGGTTTTACAGTGTTCACCTGTTAACCCAAAACAACCAAATCCCTGCTAAAGAAACAAGCTGTGATGAGGAGAAGGGCGGGGCCGGTCATGCGTAGTCACGAATGGGCCAAATGGGCTAATCAGGTGAGGAGTTCGGGCTCTTTCTCTCCCGAACTCACGCATTCCGCTGCACTTATCCCATGTGTGTGTATATAGTCACGGCCTGGCCCCGCCCTCCTCCTCGTCGCACAAGCATTTTTGTAGTTGGACTTTTGACTTAGATAATTAAAGCTTATAGATAATAAGCTTAGATAATTAAAGCTTATATATATATATATATATATATATATATATATATATATATATATATATATATATATATAAATTAATTAATATTTAATATTCATATTAACACATTTTATTTATTTATTTATTTATTTATTTTTTAATTGATGACTTGGACCAAATAATAAAGAAAAGCAGCCAATAAGTGCCCAACACACTGTTTAAAAAGCATCCCAGGGTGATATCTCAAGAAGCTGGTTGAGAAAATGTCAAGAGTACATTTCTGCAAATTCTAGGCAAAGGGTGACTACTTTGAAGATGCTAAAATATTACACAGTTTTGATTTATTTTGGATTTTGTTTAGTCACAACATAATTCCCATAGTTCCATTTATGTTATTCCATAGTTTTGATTAATTTATTATTCTAAAATGTGGAGAAAAAAATTATAATTATAATAAAGTGTTTCAAAACTTTTGACCGGTAGTGTATAAATATATATATATAAATTTAGTTGGAAGTTGGGACGACATCTCAATGAGATTTCCCTACAAACTGCTCTTTTTAACAGTCTTTGGCCAAGAAAAACATAACTTGAACTAAAAGTTTCTCCATTTATCATCCAAAAATGTTCCATCATCTGTTATCACCTCAAGTAATCATTGTCAGGTGCTGTTTTGGATAGTCAGGGTCTCTTATCCTGTAAGATCCAATTTAGTTTCTGTCCAGCACTGTGGGCTCCAAATGGGTTTGTCCGGTTGATTATCTCTTACTTGACCCCCAATATAGATAGAGAACTCTGGTTGGTATCTGGCCAGAATTATTTGTCTGTGCAGTCTGGATGCTTGGGAAATTGTTCTTGAATATTGGTGAGGTTAATATTGAAGCAGAAAGAATGAACACCAAACCAGCACAGGGGTGTTTAAGGAACATTTCAAGGTTACTGGAGTTAACTAAGTATTGAGTATTGCTCTCCTTTTTGTCTTTGATGCATTTATTCATATTTAATCTTTACAATCAACAATAGAACTGAAGTGTTATGGTCCTGTCACTCTGTCAGTCTGGGTTTTTGTCTGACAGGATTGTGGCATTATCGTCCCATGTCTGTCTTGTGTTTTCGGTTGTTCTTGTTCCATGTCTGGAGCATGGTGTCTGGATCCTGACCCTTCTGTCTGGTTCAGTTTTGGTTTTGGTGTCGGATCCGGACACTCATGTTCCATGTCTTGTCTTGTATTGGCAAGAGTGCATTGCGCTTGTCATCTTGGTGGCAAGCACTCGTTTTAATACTATGTCAGTCTCTCGTGACCGTGGACGCGCGTTGCGCTCACTTTGCGCTGCACACCCGGGTTGCAAACTCTTCAATTTGTGCTGAGATTCAGTCACTTATGTCTGAGGTTTTCGGGTTTGTGTATGGCCGAACTCTCGCACAGGTGTCCTGTCTTGTTTTTGTCGCCTGTTGCGTGCATCACGAGGCAAATGCCACTCAGGTACACTCAGGTTTCATTTAGTGTGAGAATGCATGGCATCACTTTGTTTTGCATTGCTACGCTTTCTCTCAACTTGTTTGTTGGTTGGCATGGGTGTACATTGTCTCATTGTCTTGGCGATGTGCACTCATGCCATTCGGGTGTTTTGTTGTCTTGCGAGAGCACGTGACTTTGTTTTGTTCCTGTGTCGCCGTGTGACTTACATCATACCCCACCTCCTTGTTTGCCCATTATTAGTTTACTAGTCACACCTGCCCTGTCTTGTTAACCTGTTGATTTCTCTGCCTATTTTAGTCTCCTCGTGTTTGCTGTCAGGGCCAGTTCATCTTGTTTCCAGTCATACTTTCCAGTTGGTCCTGTGTATTTTCTTGTTTAGTCCAGTCAGTCAGTCTATCGGTTGGTCATGTTTCCTGTCCTGTTCATCCCTACATGGCCCGTTTGGTCCTGTTCCCCAATGCCTTCTGCCCCAGCCCTGGATTACCTTTTTCCCTTGTGGGGAAGTTTATGTTTGTTTTTTCCCCTTTGTGGGAATTTTGGTTTGTTTTTTAATCATTTTTGTATTTAAATAATTTCCTTGTTTTTTGAAACTCTGCGTTTGGGGTCCTGAGCCACTCTGCACATTCCTGACATCAAGGCAGAGCACATTCTCTACCCAGTACTTGTCCTTGTAGATTGAAGGCTGGGGTAAAGTCATAACTGTAAAAAACACAACAATACAACTTAACAGGGCTCAAGAGGACATTCACAGCTCACATAAATTGCACCATCATTTTAATCAGGATAATAACGGTGGTTCTGAGTGATATGATTTCACAATTTTCTAATGTTAGTGATTACATTGTAGATGGCACATCGTGTTATACTGTTGGGGATTATGGGTGCATCCTAATAGTGGATATTTGATGAGAAAGGTTATGTAAGCCCTATATAAACTCTAGCCTAATCTTTATGCCTGCTGCCCTGACATCAAAACTGTCAAGCAAATTACAGAACAAATACAGAGGCTTTTAACTGTCATACATAGCTTACTGGTTTAACCTGCTAATGCTTAATAAATCATGATATTTGATACTTCTTATACAAGTAGAAAATGAATAATACATAAAACAAAGCATAGCCTACATAAGCAGAGATTTGAGATGAAAATACCATCATTGAATCAACCAATATCAGGACAACATTTCAAAACATGTTAATCTGGTTAGTTACAGAATAAGCTTTTCAACCTGCTGGCATAACAAGCTGCTTTCAACTGGTCAGACTGGTTTACTTTGATAGTTTGGGGCACTTTTCAGCTGGTTAGACTGTGAAATCAACTGGCGGACAGGTTAAGACTATCAAACTTAGCTTTGTTTTAGATAGATACACTCACTGAGCACTTTATTAGGACCACTTGTGAACACAAACTGAAGCACCTGACACGTATCTGCATATTTTATGCATTGCACTGCTGCCACCTTTGTCAGCACTTGGGACTGCTGTTTCCTTAACTCTGCCATTTAGATGTCATGTCACTCACCTTTGGTTTCTCGTTTGTGCAATCATCTTCACCTGCACCTCATTTACCCCTGTGTATTTTAGCTCTGTCCTTGTTCTCCCCCGTTACTTGGTCTTTGTAAGAGATGTCTGCCTGGCTCCCTGAGTTTTTTGAGACCCTGTGACATAGTAAGGCACTTGTTTAAAATATTTGCATCTGTGTATTTTTCTCCCCTCGTGGAGTTTTTCTTTATATACCTCCATCTGAGAAGAACCTTTGTTGTAATTCTTGTGACATAGTAAGGCACCTGTTTAAGATATTTGCATCTGTGTATTTTTCTCCCCTCGTGGAGTTTTTCTTTATATACCTCCATCTGAGAAGAACCTTTGTTGTAATTCTTGACATCATTTTTTGTTTATTAAACTATCTTACCTGAGACCTCGTATCCTGTTTCGATTGGATCCTACCCCAGCTTTCTGGTGGCTCAGTGGTATTACCGCTTAGCTCTTATACCAGAGACCCGGGTTCTAAGCCGGGTTCTGACAGAAAGACCAAGTCACACATGGATCCAGAAACACTCACCTATAAGGACCTGGTGGCAGTGATGGCTCAGCATGAGTTGGCGTATCAATGCCATGAAGCAGTTCTCACCCATCAGGAGGAACTGATGGCCAAGCACTCTGATCTTCTCGCTGATGTGATGGGATCCATTGGGCAGCTTTTTCAATGGATTCCAGAGAGTTCACCTCCTCCAGCACCGCGTCTGCCTCCCATTGAGAAACCCCAAGTAGTCACTGAGCCTTGGCTTCCGCCTCCTAAGCCCTTTTCGGGGAATGCCAGTTCATGTGGAGGATTTCTGACTCAATGTTCCCTGACATTTGAACTCCAGCCCTCAAGCTTCCCTACTGATCGCTCTAAGATTGCCTACATCATCAATCTCCTTGCAGATAAGGCACTTTCCTGGGCCTCCGCGGTATGGGAATCTCAGGATGTCTGTTGTAGCACATATGCTCTCTTTGTGGAGGAATTCAAGCGGGTGTTCGATCATCCAGTGAGTGGTCGGGAGTCTTCCAGGCAACTACTCACCCTTAAGCAGGGATCACGTAGTGCTGCAGACTTTGCTATAGAGTTCCGGACCATTGCATCCGGTAGTGGATGGAACAACGAAGCTCTAATGGCCTGCTTTCAGGGAGGGTTGTCCGGTCCCATTCTGGACGAGCTAGTTACTCGCGAACCCGCGACTGATCTCGAGTCTTTGATCACCATGGCTATCCGACTGGACAATCGGCTAAGAGAGAGAGAGTCAACCCGTCGCAAGACGTCTCCGCCCCGATTGTCTGGAAACAGGCAACCCTATCCTGCACGCATCTCCTCGCCCAGTTCTGAGAAACTCGAGCCCCCGGAGGACATGCAGTTGGGGCGTTCCAGACTCTCCCCTGCCGAGAGGGATCGCCGGATGAGGGAGAATCGCTGCCTTTACTGTGGTGCATCTGGGCATTTCCGTCTCCACTGTCCCGAGCTTCCGGGAAACGACCGTCCCCGCCCAGTTACAGGAGGGCTGTGATGGGGAAGATTAGTGCTCCTCCTCCCAATGCTGTGCTTTCCGTTCCTGTAACTCTCTCCTGGGAGGGCCATCAACATCAGGTCCGAGCCATGATTGACTCCGGGGCCGCTGGCGACTTCCTGGACCATACTCTGGTCAGGAGGCTTGGAATACCTACCCAATTACTTCCTCGACCCCAAACCGTTACTGCTCTAGATGGCAGACCTTTGGAACCAGGCTGCATTACGGAGATCACTTATCCTCTTCGTCTCACTGTTCTCCAGCACCAACATATGGAGGAGTTTTATCTGATTGACTCTCCTGAGTTCCTTGTGATCTTGGGTTATCCTTGGCTGCACCAACACAACCCTTGCATCGACTGGCTAGCTGGAACCATCCTTAGTTGGGGCACTGCATGTCAGGTTACCTGTCCCCTCTCGAGTCCCCCAGCCCCGAGTCCCGAGTCTCAAGAACCCATCAACCTGTCTCGAGTCCCTAGTGTCTACCACTGCTTCCAGGCTGTCTTTAGTAAGTCCCGAGCCACTTCCCTTCCACCACACCGCTCCTATGATTGCGCCATCAACCTTCTCCCTGGCACTTGTCCCACTAGAGGTCGGATCTTTTCCCTGTCTCCTCCCGAGCGTGTCGCTATGGACACATACATCAAGGAGTCCCTTGCGGCTGGCATCATCCGTGCTTCCACTTCCCCAGCAGGAGCAGGCTTCTTCTTTGTGGGGAAGAAGGATGGAGGACTCAGGCCGTGCATCGATTACCGGGCACTTAATAAAATCACAGTTCATAATCGCTACCCCCTTCCTCTGACGGCCTCCGCCTTTGAGCTACTTCAAGGGGCTTCCATTTTCTCCAAACTGGATCTACGCAACGCCTACCATCTTGTGCAGATTAAGCAAGGGGATGAATGGAGGACGGCCTTCAACACTCCCACGGGTCTCTATGAGTACCTGGTGATGCCGTTCGGGCTCACCAATGCCCCAGCAGTCTTCCAGGCCCTAATAAATGATGTACTCCGGGACATGCTAAATAAGTTTGTTTTTGTCTACTTGGACGACATTTTAATCTTTTCAAGGTCTCTCGAGGAGCATGAAGGGCATGTCAGTGCTGTTCTCCAATGCCTCCTGAATAACCATCTCTATGTGAAACCTGAGAAATGTGAGTTCCACGTCACCCATGCTCAGTTTCTCGGTTTTATCATCACCCCAGGTCATGTTGAGATGGACCCCAAGAAGGTCGAGGCAGTCCTGAAATGGCCTACCCCTACTACAGTCAAGGAGGTTCAACGCTTCATCGGCTTTGCTAACTTCTATAGGAGGTTTATCAAGAACTTCAGCTCTGTAGCTGCACCCTTAACAGCACTGACTAAGGGAGGTGTCACCAAGATCTGCTGGTCCTCAGAGGCAGAAGGAGCCTTCCGTGACCTCAAGCGTCGCTTCACATCGGCACCTATACTCTCAGTTCCCGATCCTGAGAGACCTTTTCTGGTGGAGGTGGATGCATCGGATGTGGGAATAGGGGCCATCCTTTCTCAGAGAGGGGAGGACGATAGGATGCACCCTTGCGCCTTCATGTCTCGTCGCCTGTCGGAGGCGGAACGCAACTACCACGTTGGGGATAGGGAACTTCTTGCGGTGAAGCTCGCCTTGGAGGAGTGGGCCACTGGCTTGAGGGGGCTCAACACCCTTTCCAGGTTCTCACGGACCACAAGAACCTTGAGTACCTGCAGCAGGCTAAGCGACTCAATCCTCGCCAAGCTCGATGGTCTTTATTCTTTAATCGTTTTCAGTTCCTTCTGTCCTACAGGCCCGGCACCAAGAACGGCAAGCCAGATGCCTTGTCCCGAGCTTACTCTCCTGAGTCACAAGAAAGGTCACTTGAATTGATCATCCCCAAGGCTAGGATCGTCGCGCCTCTGCGCTGGGAACTTGAAAGGGAGATACGTGAGGCCCAAGCCCAAGAACCGGACCCAGGAGGTGGTTCCCCAGGTCGCCTGTACGTTCCTCGATCCGTCCGAGCCCGAGTCCTACAGTGGGGTCATGACTCTCCCCTGACATGCCACCCTGGTATTGCACGTACCCTGGACTTCCTCCAGCGGCGGTTCTGGTGGCCTTCCATCAAGGAGGATGTAAGGAGCTTTGTGGAGGCCTGTCCAGTGTGCTGCCAAGGGAAGTCGAGGCGCCAGCGGCCTTTAGGACTCCTGCACCCCTTGCCTGTTCCCCATAGACCATGGTCACACATATCTCTGGATTTCATCACCGGTCTCCCCCCATCCCAGGGCAACTCTGTCATCCTGGTTATTGTGGACCGATTCTCGAAGGCCGCCCGATTCATTCCCTTACCCAAACTACCTTCAGCCAAAGAGACTGCTGCACTCCTGATGAATCACGTCTTCAGAATCTTTGGTATCCCTCAAGATGTCGTCTCCGATCGAGGTCCCCAGTTTTCATCTCGATTCTGGTGGGCCTTTTGTAAACTGATCGGGTCGTCTGCCAGCTTGTCATCTGGGTTCCATCCTGAATCTAATGGCCAGACAGAACGGGTCAACCAAGACCTCGAGACCACCCTACGCTGCATGGTGGCCAACAACCCCACCTCATGGTCCACCTTCATTGTGTGGGCAGAATATGCCCACAACACCCTCCGATCATCTGCCACGGGACTGTCCCCCTTCGAGTGTCAGTTTGGCTATCTCCCTCCACTGTTTCCCGAGGATGAGGCACAGGTCGGTGTCCCATCCGCCCAACACTTTGTCCGACGCTGCCAGTCGACCTGGAAGAAGGCTAGACGTGCGCTTCTCCAGACCTCCATGAGGTACCAGCACCAGGCTAACCGTCATCGACAAGGTGCTCCCAACTTCCGGGCCGGCCAACGGGTCTGGCTGGCTACCAAGAACTTACCTCTTCGGGTTGAATCTAGGAAACTTGCCCAGAAGTTCATTGGCCCTTTCCGTATTGCCAGGAAAGTAAACCCTGTATCTTACCGTTTGTACCTTCCTCGTTCTCTTAGAATTAACCCTACCTTTCATGTGTCTTTATTAAAACCTGTTTTGTCTTCTCCTTTTGCCCCCCCACGCAGACCCCCTCCGCCCCCCAGGATCATTGATGGCCAGCCAGCCTTCACGGTCCGCCGGATATTGGACTCTCGACGGATCCAGAACTCCTTGCAGTATCTGGTGGACTGGGAGGGTTATGGGCCAGAGGAACGCTCCTGGGTTCCGTCCAAGGACATTCTGGACCGCAGCTTGATTCGAGAATTTCATGCCCGCAGACCGGGGTGTTCTGGAGGGAACGTCAGGAGCCGTCCCTAGGGGAGGGGGTCCTGTCAGCACTTGGGACTGCTGTTTCCTTAACTCTGCCATTTAGATGTCATGTCACTCACCTGTGGTTTCTCGTTTGTGCAATCATCTTCACCTGCACCTCATTTACCCCTGTGTATTTTAGCTCTGTCCTTGTTCTCCCCTGTTACTTGGTCTTTGTAAGAGATGTCTGCCTGGCTCCCTGAGTTTTTTGAGACCCTGTGACATAGTAAGGCACTTGTTTAAAATATTTGCATCTGTGTATTTTTCTCCCCTCGTGGAGTTTTTTTTTATATACCTCAATCTGAGAAGAACCTTTGTTGTAATTCTTGTGACATAGTAAGGCACCTGTTTAAGATATTTGCATCTGTGTATTTTTCTCCCCTCGTGGAGTTTTTCTTTATATACCTCCATCTGAGAAGAACCTTTGTTGTAATTCTTGACATCATTTTTTGTTTATTAAACTATCTTACCTGAGACCTCGTATCCTGTTTCGATTGGATCCTACCCCAGCTTTCTGGTGGCTCAGTGGTATTACCGCTTAGCTCTTATACCAGAGACCTGGGTTCTAGGCCGGGTTCTGACAATCTTAAAGTGTAATTGTAATAATAATAAATATTGCCACAACTGGATGAAGTGATTGGACATCACTGATAATGATTTCAAGAAAAGCAGTGTACAAAAGTAAGTACAATGACTTATATTACAATTCATTATAACTTTTGACTAATAGTTGGCACTATCACCAAATGTAAATGGTGCGGTCAGAGTGTGGTGACAATGACTCATTCAAAGTTGTCATGTCAATTTGCCAAAGCGTTGCCGAGATACAGCCCGAAACCTTTTAGGAGTCTTGCAGTTTTTCTGTCGAAAAGCTTTTCATAACCTTTTGTCAAGAATGTTCTGAGATTATACACTGCAAATTTCATGCAAATCGGAATTACGGTCTAAGAGTAATTAGAAACAATAGGTTTTCACTTAAATTAAAAATGGCAGACAGGAAGACAAATTTGGTATCATCTACTCAGCATGAACCAAGGAAGCAACAACACAAGTCTCATGACTATAGGCCAAATTATTCAAACGTTATACAAAGTTAAATTTTTTTTTATAACTTTTGACCACAAGACGGAGATGGCCCCAAAATTTACAGGTACCCTCAGGGCATGGTGCTGATTATGCATACCAAATTTCGTAATGGTACGTCAATGCATTCGTAAAATACAGAATTTAAAGACAAAATTAAAAATGTCATGCTTGTGATGACAAAAAGTTTTGTCTCAATATGCTAAAGCCTTGCGAAGATACATCCTCATGTCCATTTTGGTATGATCACCTTAGAATTTGTTAATGTGGTATATGAGAACGGTTTGGTCTATCATCATGAATTATTACTGCCTTGAGTATTATTTAGTAGCAATGAGCAGAAACAGCGGTCCGTAAACTGTACAAACAATACCTTGATACACAAGAATAACACACTAAAATATTCTATCTCTGTCCAGACATTAACTTCTTTCTTGGATCGCGTGAAGGCACAGGTAGAATGTGTGTTCATCTGTCCTTTAACTCAAGGCTCGGGTGATGACGGGACTCTGTCGGTGGGCGGTACAACTGCGGATTCTTGGTGGGCTGCCGGAGAAATCAGCAACGTTGACTTTGTTGAAGAGGGCAGAGAATTCTCCTTTCTTCACTTCTGCAGGCAAACGGATGAAGATGCGAATTGCTCGGCTGTCTCCTTCAGATACTCTGGAACACAGAGTAATCTCAACTCATCCAGCGAGATTGTATGGCCACAGTTTCAAGTCATACGTTACTTCCTTGTGCAACGAGTCTACACCTGAGAGCAGCGATGAGCTACGTCTATGCATGGCAAGCAAAGTTGCTGGAAGTTGCCCAGAAGGATCACAGAGTTATTTCTACTCCCGATGACATCATGGTTGAGGGGCGTTCTGTTGAGCACCTCATCCAATAGGATTTGAGAGTTCGATCCTTTGGAATTTCACACATAGATGTAAATTGAGCAAGGATCATGGGATATGTAATCTGTTTTGTACTCCCTTTGTTTGATTTTGGCTCGGTTTTTATCAGTAAGATTTATGACTGTGTATTTGTGGGTCTCAGTCAGGCTTTACAACTGTGTTAGACTTGCCTTTGTCTTGTATCTACAAGTACATGTGTCCTAAACAAAAAGTTTGTAGTAATGTTTGACATAGCCAATTAAATGTACTTTTTCATTATTAACTGAATCAAAATCATGTGTTATTATTAGGGATGTGCATGAAAATCAAATATCAAAATCACTATTTGGTTATTGTGCACGTGAGGTCTTCAACCCGATCTATGTCCGATGGTACCCGACAAACCAACAGGTTTTGGGCCAAGTTTGGGTCAGTTTTTCAAGTAAGCTATATGACGAGTTACGAGCTGTTCACAAGTGTGTCTGCAGTGATTTTAAATGTTTTTTCTATGTAAAGACTCACTGGACAGACGTCTTTTGATTATTGCACCATGCCACAACTCAGACCGTGGCATTTTTTAGACATTGCATTAAATTATAAAGAACGTTAATATTTATAAACACTTCTTGAGACACCTGTGTTCTGTTTCACCATTTGTTGAGCTGCATCAAGCTTTTTCAGCACTGGTGTCACAAATCAACATTCTGATGAAGTTGAAGTTGCAAAGAGGAATGTTACTGTTACACATTATTCCAGATTGTTTTTCACCTGGCAAAGTTTCAGTGCTTGTTAAACAGTGAGCCAATGCTTTTTCCCCCCTTTTGCTCTGGTGTGCAGGCAATAATTACACAATTTAAATGCTGAATCATTTAGAAAATCAAATCATCCTGAAGAAGTCCTATAAACCGTGATGTTTGCTGCCTCATGGAAAGTGAACCTCCCTGGGCAGAATTACACATTTTTCATTGATTAAGAACAGTCCTACTATGTTGCAGGCAGGGACAGACATTATTTTTGTTTATTGTGGTATTTCAACTCATAGCTAACTGCATTTTATTCACTACTAACCTGAGATTGTGTTTGACTCATCCATGGCAATAAACGTCCTTTATTCCCGAGTCCCGACAAATAACACAATAACCGTTCGTGAACTCTCGCGTTTAACCAAATAGGCTACTGCAAAAGTTTACCATTCACATATTTAAGGTATTTTAGCATATTTCGCTTTATCATTTAACATTTAATGCATGCACGATTTAAACATTTTAAAGTAATTTATACTGTTGCATGAATTCTGTCGCTTATTTGAATTTTAACCAACAGCTTTGTACACAAACAGGGTAAACGGCACCTTATGCTTGTATTTGGAAGCGTCTGGCAAATCAGATGCTGTTCTCTGTAGTCCTTCAAATAAGCACGCTTTACTTGTGAGATGCAGATTCCTTGAGCATGCACTCGAGTCCTACAGAACGCATTCGCCGAACAAATGTTATGGTGCATAATATTTATAGTATGCTGATGTTTATGTGGATTTTTAATATATATCTCAAAATAAATAAATAATTGATTTAGAGCTTGGGGCCCTTTTGGTTTAGAGGCCTCTGGGCCTTACATTTACGTATAAAAATTTGCTTTTTGTTTAATTTTAATGCTTTTCTACTTTAAGCCCTCTCCACATTAAGTTATATACAAATACAAATACAGATAATTTTGCAATTGCAACAGATACAGAGAATGGGTTCATTACACTCACCTCACGGATGGATGGATTGATGGATGGAAGGATAACAAGGATAAACAAGGATATAAATAAAATTAGTATTACTTTTCCTGGTGTGGAAATAACAATTTAAAAATTCCTTGATATATCCAGACTAAGACCATGAATGTACATTGGGGCAGTCTTTTCAGATCAATATGCCTCTTCAAAGCGTAATGCGTAATGCTGTGCAGACATGTGTGTTATCACAAGTTGAGAGAATATGTGAGGGCCCATGTTACAGGGGAAAGAGATTCTCCAGCGCATTGCTACGGCTGATCCTGCCTGATAAGGAAACTAAAGATTAATTTTCAAATCCTTGATAAATCCTTCCATTTCTGTCAGGCAGTATTTTTTATGTTTCTGATAGTCCTGGATGCTGATTGAGTTGAGGAAGGTTGTAAATTCTGATTCCAGTTTTCTTGGCAAGTGCAGAGCATTTTAGCATATGTATGAGCGGTCAGATTTATACATTCATTCAAAGTATGCAGCTCTTCCACATTAAAATTGCAGCCATTAGTGGTTTAATAAATCACTCAAGGACATGTTACGATTTTAATTTGTTTAATTGTCCATTTGTGTGTAAGGATTAACAGAGCATGTGCTCAAAATGAGCATTTTAAAGCAGTCGTGTGTCAGTCATTCTGCACACTGGATTGAGTCAGTGCTCGGTACTACCAGTACTGCAGAACCACTGGTATTGTTACATCTTTTTTTTATTTTAATATCGACTTGGTTCCGATGTACCGGTACTATTGACAACACTAGTAGCATCAATACATTAACTGAAAAATAATTAACCTTAGTGCTAAGTTATAAATAAATGAATAAATGCTTGCATACTCTGTGTCTTTTGGGTGGTAAACTGATGAGAATATAGTGGCTGGATGTTTTGCATCGGTCCATTAAATTATGCTTAGGTCTTAAGATGCAACTATACATTCCCTATGAGCTGCACTAGGGCAGTGAACCTGATTATGAGACTAGGTGGCACTTAGAAAGGTCTGGAATTTTTTCTGAAGGAATGCTCAGGTTTGACATCCAAAGAACTTCCATCTATAGGCCCTATAGTGGATTTATGAGGTATATAAAAGGGAAAGGGAGTACGATGTGTGGATGGGCAGGAAATGTACCCCCTACAATATGCCAAGACACCTTTTTCCTTAATGCCTTTATAATTGGAAGTACCATCTATACAAACCTCTGTTTATTATCCAGATATTACATGTAGCAGTACCAGACATCTCCGAGATTAACATTAATTAGCATCTGCTAAACATCTTAAGAAGATCGGACTTACAAATATTCTAAATCATAAACATCTCAAAGATATCTGCTAAATGTCTCATTGACATCCGAGGCATACTTATTGACATACGTCTTATAGATGTAATGCAGATGAGCAAACAATGTAAAAAATATGTCTCCAAATGTAAACACACATCAAATAGATGTCTGGGTGATGTAAGAGTGCTATCAGGGTCACAAAATCTTATCTTAAAAAACTCCTTTAAAGCTAAAATGTTTTGTAGCCTAGTCATGCAGATCATACAAGATTAAAAAGAAAACAGATTAATGTACAGTATAAGAGTGCAGCACTAGTCAGATTACATTTTTGTAAATAAACAAATTACATTCACAAGCTCTCGATTTGATTTGTGTCAATTCCAGTTATTTTGGGTAGACTATATTTCAGTTATAATGTTAATTTTGCTAACATATGGAAGCAATTTTATGATTATCGATACCAATTTCAATACCAGAACCAAATACCAATTTGCAATTATTCAAGACAAGTAACAGTGAGCAAAAAGTAATGAAATGTAACATGAAACCACTTAAGTCACTGGTCTTTAATGTATGATTATAAAACATTAATAGGCTTCTTTGGTCCGGAGACCAGTGAGTTGTTTTCTTGTTAATGTTTTTTGATTTAACGATAATAATATTAACGATATACAGTGGCAGGACTATTAAGCTTCATTTACATTTTAAGTTTGCTATTTAGATTCAAATCCACTTTTATTTTCCGCTGTTTACGTTTACTTTAGGCCTAAACTACTTATTCATGCGATCATCTAATCAGTGTGGCAGCAGTGCAATGAATAAAATCATGCAGATACAGGTCAGAAATGTTTGGAATTGGCATGATGAGTGACCATAGCATGATTGTTGGTACCAGATGGGCTGATTTGAGTTTTTCTGCAAACTGCTGATCTCCTGGGATTTTCACACACAACAGTCTTGAGTTTACTCAGAATGGTGCCCGAAACAAAAAAACATCCAGTGAGCGGCAGTTCTGCTGACAGAAACACCTTGTTGATGAGAGAGGTCAACAGAGAGTGCCCAGATGGTTCGAGCAAACAGAAAGGCTACGGTAACTCTAATAACCACTCTGTACACTTGTAGTGAGCCGAACAGAATCTCAGAATTCACAACACGTTGAACCATGAGGTGGATGGGTTACAACAGCAGAAGACCATGTCGAGCACTTTATTAGAACCACAGTGTTCCTAATAAAGTGCTCAGTGAGCCTATATAGTATAAATGACTAAATGATAATTGACTCTCACCAAGAGAAATATTTTCACAGATTATTTTACTGTTTAGGTGTGCACATAAAGCAGTCACATATCAGTCAATCAAAAAGCACAAGAGTCAAAATAAGGAGATTTTTGTTATATGTGTAGCTTCTTTCTCAACTCTCTTTTACTTTTACGCTGTTAACAAGATCAAGCAGTGGTTGTTGACTGTTCAGTCGCAATCGACGTAATGAGCACCACTGGTATAGAGTAAAAGATCAATCTTGTGATTTTAGAAATAGATATCATTCAAAATGAAGATTGTGATTAATCAGAAAAATCGATATTTTTACCCAGCCCTATTTCTTAATCAGTATTTTGTCTTGCTACCCAGTACAAATATCTATCCTTAAAACACAATACATATACAAGAAACATAACAATGTAGAATATAGAATTATGCTCATTTTTCATACAATTTCACTTCAAGAAAATGTATCTTTATTTAAGGATGTTTCGATAATTTTACTGGAAAACAAGACAAGAGAACACATTAATGCCACACCGCAAGGACAAGCAGTGTTTAAGCAAAGCAGCAGCGTAGGTTAACTACTGAAATCATTTGTGCTCTGTAACAGAACTGCCGCTTTATACAGAAAATGAAGGGATTTCAGGGCTACGCGAGTAGCGTGAATACCATAGCCTGTTAATATGGGTATAGAAATAAGTACACACTGCTTTTGTGTGCTGTGTGATAAAGGCCATGACTTTTTTTTTTTCAGTGACGTGAACAATCAAATTAGAAATGAACATATTCTGCATTCTGCATCTGATAGAATTGACCTGCACATCCCCCTTTTGAATAAATATCTCCAGGAAAAGATTTTACAATAATAAAATAAAATAAAAAAATCTTTATTTTTTCCATAAAAATGGTATCTTCAAGATTTTGCACAAGCTGAACTCCTCTCAACCCTCACAAAACACTGACCTTGCTGTTCGTCTCCATGGTGGACTGATTTCCAATGCCTGTCCAGTGCCAGGGTTTAAACAAATGTGAAGACCGCTTTGGGCAAGGATGCCTTCTACATAAACCCTGCTGTTGTCTAACCTGTTCTCCTGAGCAGTGCTATCACTCCTACAGCATATATATTATTCAGTCCATCATGTCCTTTTTTGCTGTAGGAGTGCAGATGCTTTGATGTTGTTCCAAAGTGTCTTTTGTGAGTCCCATATGAGGTGAAATTAATGTCTGTAGTGACTGCAGTCATATTGATCTGATGTTTATTCTTTGGTTCTTAGAAGTCTTTTATTCTGTATCAATGCCGTCTCTTATTGTGGCTGTACTTTTTCTCCTATTCAAAACGTTTGTTCAATAATAAATGTTACATAAGCCAAAAATATATTTTATTAAACTTTAAAAAACTTTTGTAAAACACAAATAAACAGTGACTTTGGAATTGGTTGGAGGGCTGAATCTTTTAATGCTGAAACAATACATCTCAAGTGAGTGGGAAAACATTGAATTCAAACTTGTCTTGGGTATAGCTCAGGTTGATAAATAATATCCTATTGATTGTACAAAAGTAATTATTTTAATTATCCTCATTGGCTCACCCAGCTGGTGGCAGCGCCTAGTTCGCCTAAGCCTAGAAACCTTAAGACCAGCAATTTTAGTTTCAAGAAACAAAAACATCAATGCTGTGGGTGCTCTAAAGATACGACTTTACTCAGATAGCAACAGAGTTTGGGACAAAGTTGCTAAGAATTAAGAATAGCGAGGGTAAGAGTTACAAAACCAAAATACTAATGCTCAAATAATAATACTTATATTGCATTTCTCTTGCAAAATTCAGTGTATCAGATTACAGTGCAAAATCCCACAAAGTATATTCACTCATATGAATGAATTGTGTGAACAATCACATTTTGACCTGTTTAGTGACTTTTTCCTTGCAGCCGCCATTTATGACCATCAACGGGAGGAAAAATTAGGTGAATGGAGAAACACCCATAAATCTATATCAAGAAAAACCTAAAAAAATGCTTTTGATCCATGCCAAGTCCCCGGAAAGATGCAGTGCAAAATTATTATCATAATTTCTTTAATTTACGGTAAATTACCGGCAGCTGTGGTTGCCAAACATTTACTGTAAAAATTAAGGTGACCGTGTTTCAGGCTTTACGGGATGTAATTTTATTGCCTGTACATTTTATGGGTCATTACCGTTCATATTATTACTGTATATTTTAAGGTAACTACCCATTAACCAATTTTTTTTTTTTTTTTACTGTAGTAATTTTACAGTCTTTTACCACTCAAATTCCTGACATTTTTTACAGTGTGTATACAGGTCTGAGGTCAGAACAAATAAAGCAACCAAGGAAATTTAGTGTCTTCTTATGGTGCATTTACTGACTAACATTAGTACAGTATATATGTAGTACACACAAGATTTCACTTCATTTAAGCTGAATGACTGACCTTTGTGCGGTTGCCTACTGGTGAACAATGGAATTGCAGTTAAGACATTACTGCTATATGAAGAATACTTTCTCTGTTTAATAACATAGAACATTTGAATAATATTTTACCCTTTAAATTACTCAAAAGCAATCATATACACACATGCTACATAAACAAATTTTCTTTCCACAATGAACGCGAAACTGCTGCATGACTCACAGCCAGTCAGAACATATTTGGTATTTAATGTACAGTTATGAGAAGCAGTGATTTTGCACAACTGTGGGCGGGGCTCCTCAGAATGACACGGCATAATTAGAAATAGAAGCAATCAGTAAAATGTCCTGTCACTCGTTGCTTTTCACGGTGGGGGATGGTTTGGACAAAAACTACGATTTACATGGAAAATATTTTTTTTTTACAGATTAGAAAATATGGACATTATCTGTTACAAAAATAATCTTGTTAAGTAATGAGGAATTTATTACTATGATCATTTGAATATCATAATCTTTGACTCTACATGTTTTACAGCATGTATAGCTTCATTGGAGTTGCATAACATTGTTGTATTTGGAGGTTTTATGACCTACAAACCTTCCTTTGAGTATGTGATTACCCCACCATTGTGAAATGTGATACATTCTACAAAATGCCTACAAGTGCAGTAGTCACCACAATCTGACTGGCAACACTAGTGTCCTCTAGCATTTGCCTCCCACGTCCCACATCAACTACGACATCTGCTCGACTCTCCCCATCCCCATACCCCTCACCCCATCCCTGGGCTGCAGAATACTGTGGCACATTGGCAAATGCTGCAAGCCTCATCTGAAAGCTTTCATCTCTTGACAGCTGACAGCTGACATCCCGCCACAGATGCTACTTTTGCCAGCCATAAATCATTCAATGAGACTTCAGCCTGTCATCATTTAAGTTATTATAGCTTTCAAACAATGTCGATAGGTCATCTCCTCTTTCCCACCTTGTGTCTCCTTTTAAAAAAGACAGGAAAGTTCTCCACATTTCTATGCCATTTTGCAATATAAGTGTAACAGTAGCCAGCTGGTAGGTAGCTGTGCAGTTTATAAACCTCACTCTCCTGGTCTCAAGAGGTGCACTAGCGACTGATGCTTCCTTGTTCTATATAATGTAGCGACTTTATCCTCCTCATAAGCACCCACCTCCCATACCGGAGACGCTGGTTCAAATTCTGCTCGGAGCAGGTTGATTGTAACGATAGTCAGCTGGTAGGAAGCTGTAGAGTGTGTAAACCTCACTCCCCTGGCCTCAAGAGGTATACTATTGACTGATGCTAGAGTCTGAAGCCTTTAGCCTCCTCGTTAGGATGCCAACCTCCCATGCCAGAGACGCCGGTTCGAATCTCGCTTGGAGCGGGTCAATTAGGACCAATAATAGTTGTACCGTGACCCAGATGGGAGTGAGGTTTAGGGGGGTAAGTGCAATGGAAGCCAGCTGATAGGTAGCTGTGCAATGTGTAAACCTCACTCCCCTGGCCTCAGGAGGCACAATAGCGACTGACATTAGAGGTTGTAGCCTTTAGCCTCCTTGTTTGCACACCCACCTCCCATGCAAGAGTCGCTCGTTCGAATCTCGCTAGGAGAGGTCGAGCAGGACCGGTTACATATTTATTGTGATTAATAGCATGCTCACAATTTATTATTATTGTTAACAACATGATAACAAAATCTATGACATATTTACATTACTAACTAAAAAAATGTTAAAAAAAAGTTGTTTAAATTTTTCCGCTTTCTGGATCGGTGGTGACGCACTAGGTATGCTTTGTGATACACATTTAGTACAGTCAACGGCTGCCGCATGTGTTGATGATGTGTACAGGCGAGGATTGTGTTCATGTTGAGAAAATCTGGGCGCGCGGGCAGTCCTTGCAGACTGTGCTGATGACAATAAAAAAAATATTGTGTCAATGTTAACTCATAAGTGAAGGTCTTATAAGTTTTAGAAGAGTGCACATGTGCGTATGTGCTCAACTGTATTGGGGAACCCCGAAGTCTGATGAAGAGGGAAACCCCACTATTGCAGCGCAATGTATCTGTCACATTACATAGTCCACACTTCTTTCATGTCTTCATCAGCTTTTCCACATCAAACAGCTTTCTGATGTACGTGTAAATAAGATATTATAATTTAATATCCGTAGAAGATATTGCCCCACCCCCTGCATAACGTCATTAAAGACAGCTCTATATTGTTGAACCAACATGATTGAATGATGGATGTGCATCCTCGTTACTACAGATTCGGGAAACAGTTGTGACTAGCTAGTTCATTTTCTTCAATGATGCATTGTACTATGGTGGTTAAGCAGCGAGTTACATCGTTCCATGCACAATGCAAACAATTTAGGCTGGTTTAAGATGGATTTTACATTAGGTTTGAGACAGACAATACTTCCAGTCGAAAATTCATACACTAGATGGCCAAGTACATTGTGTATAGTGTAAGTGCACAGTGAATATTACATAATTTGAGAAACGAGTAAGATTTCAGCTCACTTTGGGCATTAGTCTCTGTGAGGGCCTTTTTAGGGAGTCACAGATATTTCCAACCTCCTTAATGCAGATATGCCACAGTGTGGCTGATCCTGATGAAGCTTGGGCTCCTGGTGATAGGTTGAGAGGCTGGATTTGATTGCATGCCACACAGTCAGAGGGGGCTTTGGAGGTTTCCACTTGATTAAACCAGAGCTTGATGCACTGAGTGCTGGCTTTAATTTAAAAGTGGCAAATAGGGGAACGCTGGAAATTGTAATGAGAAAATAAAATGCATAGATACGAAGTAATTGACTTTCCGATCATCAAGGAATCAGAAGACGTTTTATTAGTGGACCTTAATTTTACTTTAATTACTAGATTTAAAAAAAAAAACCCATCCTCATCTTTAGAAAGTGCTGGAATGCATCTTCAGAAAGTTCAAGAATACACTTTATATAAGTTATATAATTAAGGGAACATGAACTTGCAACAAGTTCAATGCAATCAGTTTATTTATTGTCCCCCTTTTTCGGTTCCCATGGGGCCATCAATCCATCTCTAAAGTTTTGGTCATACATTACTAGCTCCAGATTTCATCTCTGTTACGAAAATACATCAGATGCACTCTCAGGTATATCGGACATACCTCAATAAGGAGCTGTGGATGACAGATGTGTCATTGAGACAAATTATGCTGTGAAGCCCAGAGCACTTCACACCTGTTCACAACACTCAACACTTGTGCACAGAATACACAATGGAGGGCTCATAGACATGTGCCTAAGATTATTCACAGTACATTCCTTCTGATGGTACTTCTGGTGGTGGGTGTATCCATCAAACCGTGAAACTTGTTTTTAAACAAGCTGGTTGTGCTCCTTTTCCTCACACAAATGTCTCCTCTGTAGTGACAATCAATGTCCTTTGCAGGTCTACAGCTACATTAAATGCAGAATGACACTTCTTTCAAATGCATCTGAATTAAAAACTTGTGATGGCAGAGGTTGGCTGCTACTTCAGAAAGTATTTTATATCCTTACATTCTCAATGCACCATGGACAGTTGTCAGTTGACAGTTGTATATTAGGTGAGGGAGGATATTGCATTTTTCTGGCATTACCTTGAACCTCTGATAAATTACATTACAGAATTATGTTGTCATGCTTAGGATTGCTTTTGGCCTATATAGCCAGGTTGATGTCATTCGCATTTGTAGATATTTGTATGTTAGGTGTACAGAATTTTTTTTTCTATGTTTGGGTATACATTGAAGCATACAATAGCAACATATAACATATATTATCAAATGTGCTAAATAATCTTCACCATTCCTCTGAAGACTGGTCGAATAAAATTACAATATGATTTAATTCAATTTAATTAAAAATTCAATTGAAATTTGCAAGGTGGCCTGGGTAGCTCCGCAAATAAAGACGCTGTCTACCACCTCTGGAGTCACGAGTTTGAATCCAGGGCGTGCTGAGAGACTCCAGCCAGGTCTCCTAAGCAACCAAATTGTCCCGGTCGATAGGGAGGGTAGACTCACATGGGGCAACCTCCTCCTGGTTGCTATAATGTGGTTCACTCTCAGTGGGGCGGGTGATGAGTTGTGCGTGGATGCTGTAGAGAATAGCATGAAGCCTCCACACGCTTTGTCTCCACGGTAACGCGCTCAACATGCCACGTCATAAGCCACGACTCAGACGCGAAGTCAACTGAGATTCGTACTCTGCCACCCGGACTGATTCACTACGCCAACACGAAGAATTTGCATTGGGAATTGGGCATTCCAAATTGGGGGAGAAAAAGGGGAGACCCTTTTTTTAAATTTGCAAGAAAGAGAAAGAGATTATGCACCAAATCAAGACTGACATGATTCATAATTTAGGGCATCCATCTACTGTGCTACTGACATGAATGTTACTGCACCTTAAATTGTGTGGCTTGATGAGGAGAAGCGTGCTATTACTTTTCTAAGTGATCTTATTTAAAATCTAAACCTGACATATGATAAAAGAAGCCAAAAAGAAATAAAAACCAAACAACAACAACAACATCATCATCATCATCATCAAAAACAACATCAACAAATTATTCCAACAGACACATTGAATGAGGGACCCAAGACATATCTGGAGACTTGTAGGTGGGCTATTTAGACTTGGGCCATAAAGCAACCATCCAGCAACCACTTAGCAATGCCTCTTTGCAAACACCCAGGAAACCCTAGTAACCATAGAGTAGCATGCTATAAACCACTCAGAACACCTTAGCAACCAAAAAGCAATGCCCTGGCAACCACCCACGACACCCTAGCATTGTGGTGATAACTTTGGACAGCCAAGCGTTCACACTTTCTTTATAAAAATGTTAAGTGATGTCACTTTACTATCGTTGTTGCATCTGTGTTGTCATAGAAACCTGGTGTGTCCCCTGCCCGGCATCAACACATGACAATGTGACACATCTGTTTAAGGTCACAGATTTGTCAAAATACACAGACCATATGGAACACACCGTCTATGCACAAATCATATTTTACTTTTTGCAGCCTGTCAGGGACACTGATGGAGAAGTGCTATTCCAGTGGGTGCCACACAGATGGGCTGATCATTGTTACATGTCTTCTACACATGGATGGCTGAGTGAATTACCTGTTAGTCTTGTTTTTCTGTACAAAATAGTTTACTTAATAGGTGTTTACATAATGAGAGTTTCTTCAAATTTAGGCACTTTATGTCCCAGGTTTTTTTTTATATTAATTAAAAAATTAACAGATTTATATATATAAGATCATGAAATTGTATTAAATAATTATTTGGGTTACTTTTGAAATACCATTAATGTAGAGATTTTATTGTTTTACCCATGTACCAATTCCAGAATTTCAATCTTAAAACATGAAAATCCATTATGAAATGGCTAATTATTATTTTTTAAATATGATATTTTAAAGGTGCTCTCATAAATTTTCCTCATTAAAAATATCAGTCATACCAGTAATTTTATAAAAGCTGTTTTATTCTACATGGAGAGGGTCTGCACATGGGGGCTGCCATGTGAGAATCACATGATCAGCCGAATACTATTTGACACTTTCACTCATGGATTAAAGTAATCATGGCTGACTGTGAATACTAAATTCCTTCAATGGTATCTGAAACTGAAAACTGAAACTGAAAAATCCAATGTAAGTGTCAGTGTAAGTCCAAGATGACACTAAGACAAATGTTACTGAGTACACCTTTAAACGAACAGTAAATAAACATTCTCAATATTTATAGCATGAAAACAATTTAGCAATTTTAACACAAATTGTGACTGTTCCTCCATTATGGTGTCATTTCTATAACAAACAACAATTTTGCCACTGATGCTTTTTTTTTTTTTACAAGATGTTTACCAAGGCGACAATAGTATAAGTGAAATGAAATGTAAAGAAATTAGAAAAGTATTTTTATTTAGCATAATTTCTAATTAAGCTCAAAGATTTTGCAAACATTTAGCAAAAAAAACAACAACAACAACAAATTTTTTTTTTTAATTGTGTGTATTTAAGGTACATATTTTATTATAAAATTAGCCATAGTAAAACAAAGGTGTCTGTTATTTTATTCCAAAAATGGCATTTACATTTTTTGTCATTTCCACTACACACTGTAAAAGTGGTAACCTGCAATTGTGACCTTGCCGAGCTATTTCAACCTGATCTAACCTTTAAAATAAATTGTAATGGTGTAAACTAATGTTTTAGGTTGATTCTGTGATGTTAAATAATATTTTTACTTGAATAAAACAGTAAATGTTTTAGGTTCACATTTTTTTGTCAGTTCAGAATGCTACTAAACACATTACATAGTTGAAGATCTGGTGGGAATTACCCTGTGGTGGAAATATTTACTGACACGGTTAGTAGACAAACTAAATAAACAAACGAGAGTGTATATAGTTTGTTGAAACGGGTTCAGGATTGACAAGGAGGCGGGATCCGGCAGAACAGTCAACATAACTTAAATTTAACGTTAAACTGATGTCTCTGGCTCCCCTTTATTATGAGACTCCGAGCCGGCCATGCACCATCACTGCCCGGCCATGCCCTCCTCCTCATCACATGTGTTTTAAGGAAGTTTATTTCCTAAGAGTCCACATTGTGCCTATATTTGAAGAAACACCCTTATTAAGTTTGGTCCAAGTTTTTCTGTTTAGTTGTAATCAGAGGTAATTAAATGGTAATGCAACACATCATAACCACTGCTTGTTATGCATAATGTTTAATGTTCTGTGTCGGCAAAATCAATTTGATGGCTGCCATCCTTCCCGGAGTATCGTAATGAACTTAATCAAGTAAATTAATGTTCTAATTTCTTCAACCTGATTTGGTTGGCAGAAACCGAATGTTGCCTCATGTTTTTTAATTTCCATGACAAATTCTATAGCTGGGTGGTCTTGCCGAGATTTGTGACCTCATTAGCCAACTGTGTTTTGTAATGTTACTCTATAAACGCCTGAAGAATTATTTTAATGGTTGATGTTTTCATTTTTCACTGTTTTGCCACCAGAACTGCTATGTAGTGATGATAAAGATAAGCTAGAAAAGTTCCATGGCTCTCAAGGTAATAGCTGTCAACAGCAATAAAACACTGCAGAAAATATTACACCAAATCACCTCTCATGCCTTGCAGACTATGTAGTACTCTTTGATTATTTCCTGAATATTTAAGCTGAAATTAATTGTAAACTTTCCTGATTAGTTTTTTAATGGCCTTATCGTCTTCACTTCACCAGCCAAGCAGTTTTTATTCCAATTTCCAGGAATGAGGGTATGTAAAAGAAGAAACCAGCACTTCCTTAATGAAGACCAAACTCACCAGTGTGTTTAAAATAAAGCAAAATAGGCATACAGAAAACTCTCACCCCACAATAGAAGACTTTTGAATACATTTTGACTTTGTTTGCTATCAGGCAAAAAAGATTGACAGCCTCAGTCACCAGCATTTTCTGGTAACACTTTAGAATAAGGTTCTCATGGACTAACAAGGAACATTGTGTATTTTACAGCATTTATTATTCTTTGTTAATGCCAGTTAATAAAAATAAAATTGTTTATAGATAATTCCTATGCATTAACCAATGTTAACATATACAACTTTTGATTTTAAAAATGTATTACTATACATTTAAATTAACAAGTTTAATAAATGCTGTAAAACTATTGTTCATTATTATTTCATGCTAAGTAATGTCGTTAATAATGTTAACAAATTGTACTTTATTGTAAAGTATTACCTATGATCTTAATAATTTTTAAATAGTGTTCATGTTCTACAGTGTTGCTCAATCATCTTGTTAAAATTAGGTCTTTTAGAAATGTAGCTTTGGTTGCATTTGATAAATTATATATCTATTTTTTCCTTCATGGGCAAACTGTGACATGGTGTCATTTCAACTAGAACTGAAATGCTTGTTGTATCATTACAGTGAACTCTATTAACCCTGCTCACATTAAATGCACTCCAACTAGATTGGGATCAAATGCCTCACATATGTCTGACGCTGCTTTGAATGTAGTAAGTGCTTGTTATCTCCACCATAAAGGTTTATATGCAACATATACATCATTATGATCTCTGAAAAGTGAACTCTTTAGCATATGATCTCTACTAAAAAAGCTTGGAGAGTCCACTGAATATACTGTAATTGATATATTAAAAATAAATGGATTCTCTGATGCAGAGGCTCTTTGAAAAATAGATAGAAATTAGAATGTGATTCCTCAAATATTTATTTTTGTATCAGTTATGAATTAAAACAAGTCAAATTCATTGAAAAGTTCTTGCCCATAACTGAGTGCTGAATTATGTAAAATAGATTTACATAATCTATTTTAAAGGCCCCATTTCCAGCAGCCATCACTCCAACACCTTATCCTTGAATAATCATGCTAAATTGCTAATTTGGTACTATAAAATCACTTGCCATTATATCAAACACAGCTGAAAGCTTTTTGGATTGTTAAAAGAAGCTTAACATTGTCTTTGTGTTTGTTTTTGAGTTGCCACAGTATGTATTACACTGGCATGTCTTGAGGTCAATATTAGGTCAAAAATGGCAAAAAAAAGAAGCCACTTTTGAAACAGAAAAACAAAATGAAAAGTTTAGAGTGGGCAAAGAAACAGACATTGGACAAGAGATAAAATTTTATGGATCAAAACCCCCTTTGAGCTTTTGTGGGATCAGCTAGAGTGTAAGGTGCGTGAGATGAGGCCGAAAATAAATCTATGGCAAGTGTTGCAGGAAGCGTTGGGTGAAATGTCACCTGAGTATCTGGACAAACTGACAGCTAGAATGCCAAGGATCTGCAAAGCTGTCACTGCTGCATGTGGAGGATTATTTTGATGAGAACTCTTTCAGGTAGTTTAAGAAGTTCAGATTTTTTCAAATTGTAATAGAAATGTTTCATGTTATTAATGTCCTGACTATACATTGTGATCAGTTGAATGCCACTTTGGTGAATAAAGTTACCAATTTCTTTCCATAAGAGCAAAATATGTACATTATTCCAATTTGATTTCATGAGACACATCTGGCTATCAAACACATATTGAGCTACACACTGAGCTATACGTAAACTACATATAAGTGGCACATAGAGTTTATACAGTTGTACACTTGCTGTATTTGGCGGTGGCGTAGTGGCTAGAGCACAGGGCTTCTAATCAGAAGGTTGCTGGTTCGAACCTCACGGCCACCACCATTGTGTCCTTGAGCAAGGCACTTAACTCCAGGTTGCTCTGGGGGGATTGTCCCTGTAATAAGGGCTCTGTAAGTCGCTTTGGATAAAAGCGTCTGCCAAATGCATAAATGTAAATGTAAGTATGTAACTGCTTCTCTGATTTCAAGAAGATCGAATCACTCACAGTCCAGGTTGATAGCTTCATCTTCAGGCACTCCAAAGGACCTCAATTAGTTTACAGATTCTTTGCAGCATTCACACCGCTCTAATCTTAAGAGAAGACTGGTTTACTCATCAAATGCCCATCTGAATTTCTATTCTGTCTTTTCAACTAATCCACCCTACGAATCTAAAATATTGCAGTTCTGTGCTGTTGTTCAGGTGCACTAGGCAATTACCTTGATGAAGTCACACTGCTCAGTCATTCCCCAATGATCACAACCTACTTTCTAGAACTAGGTTTACACGGTTAGCGTTTGGGATCGACAAACCTAACACGTGCAATTCTCGAATTGCTCTGGTCATTCAACAGCTAATAGTAGCAGCTCAAATATTGTCTGTATGAACAAAAAAATCGAAGGCAAGCCCCTTTTTCAATTTCATGATATCTTTGGATTACACCTGTGACCATAGTGATATTTAAAAAAGAAAAAACAGGACGAATTCCATAACATCCTACAATTTTAATATAATTTACATGATAAGCGAGTCTGATTAAGTTCATCCATCAAACTTAATGACCCAACAGCTGCTTTAAATACTTATAACTGAGTGTTGAGTGCAGCATTTTGGCTGCATCCTGACCATATTTGTATGTAAAGTGTTGTTCTATCGTTTGTATAGAACCCAAAACAGAATATCGGCAAATCCTTTAATGCTTGAAGAACTTTAGAGACATACAAAATTTTACAAATCATTTAGGTTTCAAAGAATTGGAAGTTTTGGGACAATTGTAAAAGCACATAATTTAATATTATACCATAACTGTACTGTATGTCTCGAAAGTGGTACAATTGTAACAGCGCTTATGTTTTAGATGCTGTGAATAAGTTTATATTGTACGTTTCAGTGTTTATCCAAATGTACAAAACTGAATGTCTGAATGTTACGTACTGTACTAATATCTATGAATACTAATGAGATCACATTGGGTTGTTACTCTCCTTTATAACTAAACTGTGTGTGACCATAACCGTATTCAACATCTGAAACCAGACTGACAACCATATTCATCTGCTGTGTGAACATAGTCTAGAAGACATCAGCTTTCTGGCTGAAACCTCCTGCTCTACAAGGGCTCTCTCATGCCTCTTTGATCTCACTGAAAGCTCTCACCACACAAGGCTGGCAAACAAACTTGACCTGGTTATCAGGATCTGTGCCACCTTAGAACTTACTGTTAACCTTTGCTCACTCACCCCCTACCGCTCCAGTCATTCACCTACTGCTGTTACCTTTTGGAGTAAAAGTCCATGTTCTTTCATACACCTCTTTATGTCATGCTTTTTTTTAACAGCTCAATCACCCAAACTCTGCAGGTTCACCATCAATGGTCTCTTTTTTTCTTGACTCTAAATAAATAGAAATATCATGTCTTAGTTCATGGCTCAGTTCCTTAGAATCAATGATGTATGGCCAAACAGTGACCTCAATATATATTTGGGCACCTTAGCCATACTTAAAATGTATGAATGCCATTTTATTACAGAACAAAATACAAAATTAAAGCATAGATATTATTTTAAAAGACAAATAGAACAAATATATCCTTTCCGAACAAATAATTTCAAAGAAGTTTCAAGAATGTTTCAAATACAAGTATGATAGGTTTTAAAATGTAAAACAAGAGCTATAGAAAATACAATAAAAAAATTATTGTGGTTACTCTGGGAACACATGAGCAAATCTGAGGGAAATTGACTTCATACATCCAACAAAAATTACCTTGGGACCAGTTGGTTAAAAGAAATAGCAATGAGGTTAAGAAAAGTAAATTTAGTTCTAAAGGAAAGGTCTAGAATCACTAAATTGCATATTGCATATGAATAGTGCACTCAAAAGTGACAATTTTCGCATAAATTCCTCATCTTGATGCCATCCCATATGTTTAAGACATTCTTTCAATATACTATCTTTTATGTGTCACCAACACTTAGAATGTGCAGTACTGAACCAGGTCCCAAAATATTGAAGTTTGAAATAACCAGTCTACTTGTAAATAAATATAGATAACCATATGCAAATAAAAGAAAAGCCATTATATTTCTGTCTAGCTGTTTTTCTTATCCACTTATCTATCTCTGCTTCCAAGATGACAGAGAAAGTCCTTGCTATTTTACAAATATCACAGCATAAAGGTGGCATCTCATCTCCTGAAGCTTAACCCTGACAAAGCTTAGCTGTTCTTCCTCCCTTCCTTCTTCCACGTGTAGTTTACACAAGTTACATTAGTGACATTTTAAAGGACATACATTGGCACAGTCTTGTTCTGCTTAACAAAATGCATGCACTTACACAGCCGTATGGCAGTTTAATATCTTTTTTTATTATTATTATTAACATGAACCTTGAAAATATTAACATGAAAACTCAAAGCAAATATGATTCACTACTGATGTAAACTGATTAATTCTCTTAAAGGTGAAGTATATAATTTCTGGGCGAGTTTATCCATTTGAGTTGGGACAACATAAATACGTTTTGTAGCATCTATGAAACTGGCCAGGGTTTTTCCATGTGCTTTGCATGGGAGTGGATGGGGTGAACAAATGTTAAAAATAGTGTAATTTTCTGCCTTTTTTGAGAAAGAAAAATGGTAAAGATTGGCACTTGTAATTAGGTTAAAGATGGACTATCAAGTTGAGTGATATTTAATATGAATGCTGATTAGCTGAATAGCAGTTGCAATTGCATTGACAGTGCAACAGTTCACTGTCCTTACGCTTGCTCATCTGGCATATACAAAGGATTAATAAAATAAATGAAGCTGGACAAAGATTAAAAAATGATTAGATTGAGTTTGGTTAATAGTTATAGTTATAGTACACTGACCTAATTTAACTAAATTATGTTGGCTCAATGAAAATGACTTAATCTGAATGAACAAAATTAAATTGCACATAAAAAACTTTCTCAAATAAAATTATGTAAAGGTATTGACTTGAAATGGTTATATACATCACCACAACAAATTTAAAGGAGAAATGTAAATAAGACCAAGGGTAAGAGGTCAATTATAGGACATATCCCTAATGGTATTTTTTAAAACAGAAAATACCCACAATTAAACATTTATGGGAACAGAAATGCTTTGACATAGTAATAAAACTGTTTCTGAAATTTCAGTCTGTTTTATAATCTATAGTATATAATATAAGTGTTAAACTTACCAGGGTTTCTATTTTAAGGCAGAAGATATCTAAGTATCCTCTCAATATTGCTAAGACAATCTATATAGTGCACAGTAATTATTTCTTCCTCATTTGAAATAAATCCCTAATTTAAGAGAACACTTTCTACACACAGCCTCTAAAACAGCATTTTGGTTCAGATATGGATTAGTATTAACAAGAGGCAGAAATATCATACACTAACAAAAAGTGCCGTGATTTTTGGACATGGTAGGTCTATCATGGAAAACCTTTTATTTACATTTACATTTATGCATTTGGCAGACACTTTTATCCAAAGTGACTTACAGTGCACTGTAATATTTTATTCTTTGGCATATCTTAGAATACACTGTAAATACTATATAGTACATGAATAAGTTAATCACAAGTACCATGTGTGACAGGGCGGAGGGCTTATCAGGCTAATTTAGCCTCCGAGAGGGATAAAGGCCAATTGCGGATGCTGGTGCGACGAGAGAGGTGTGTGAGTGTGTGTGTGTGTGTTTAACATTTATAAGTTTATCATTAAAATATTATTTATATTGCCAAGCCGGTTCTCGCCCCCTCCATTCCATTGAACTGCGTTACAATGGTGCTGAAACCTGGGAAGGAGGAGGGGTATGCTGTAGTAGAGTTCTCGCCACTACCATCCACCCCAAAAGAGCAGCCGCGAGGGGAGAAGGGGCTCCTAACCGAGCACCTGGAGCGGTAGAACCTCTGCGAGTAAGTGTTTTTTTTTTCATCTCTCTCTCCTCTCTCTCACTGCCGCTCCGCGTTGGCCTTTTCCCTCTCATTTAAATTGTACAATTGTTTTTTTGGGGGGTACTACACTGTTACAGGAAGTACTCCCCCATTTTAATTATTTCAGTTTCCCTCCACTTGTCCCCTCCCTCATCTAGGTAGATGGGGATGACCTGCCGGCAGACGGGGCTTAGGGCACGCCCCTCCCCAGGGAAAGGGAGCTGGGGGCCCCCGGCCTAAGGGAACGAGGGAGGAATGTGACAGGGTGGAGGGCGGGGCCGGGTTGTGATTATACACATCCGGACCCTTATCAGGCTAATTAAGCCTCTGAGAGGAATAAAGGCCGATGGTGTGATGAGAGAGAGATTGTTTACGGCCAGCTGACCGTCATGTGTGTGTTTGTGCTTTTTGTTTAAGTTTATCATTAAAATATTATTTATATTGCCAAGTTGGTTCTCGCCTCCTCCATTCCATTGAACTGCGTTACACCATGGTATACTACTGTGACAGTACTTTTTTTAACCATCTATTTCATCAGAGCAGACATGGACAAAGTACCACCATTAAAAATAAACTGTTAGCTAAATAGACAGCATGCCCCGTTACCAAATCACAATCTATCTAACAGGCCAGTAATATTAATTCAATCAGTAATCATGTGTGTAATGCAACTCACTCTACTGTCATTGCTGTTGTGTAATCCAATATCCACATGGCCTCTTTTTTGCAGGTGTAATTTTCAAATTAACTATTCATTTATATTAAAAGTGGCCCAAACCTGCCACATGTCCAGATCCATTAACCAAGCATTTCACATGGAAATTGGGGTCAGTGCATTTTGATTTTGAGATTAAAAAGGAACGGTGGGAAGAACAAACTTAACCAATTCCACAATTCAGAGACCGAGAGCGAGAAAAAGCAAAGAGAAGCCAATCACCTAAGTGCACTGCTTTTCCAAAGCATAATATCCTGGTGAATAACTCTGTCTTTAATGAGATGTAATATATATTAAACTGAGAGTGGCCTTGTCATACAACACTAAGGAATTGGCTTTTCAGTGATGTTTGAAATTTACCAACACATCTCATTATGCATAAATGGGCAGTGGCACTGAAATTACTCGCTAACACTTCTCCTAATGTATAAATGGGGCATGATGAATTTTCAAGAGGGAACAACAAAAACAAGCAAACATGATAAAACTGTTAAGTGCATACAAAATATTCCCAGCCAAAGGTATAACTCATAGCTCATAAAGGGAACATTGGCAGATGCTACGCTGAATGAGGCATTATCATTCATCAAGCGGATTGATTCACGCAGTCAGCATATCTCAGGAGCTATACTTGAATTATATGAACGATAATTGCCTGATATTAACATCTATCATGATCACTGTGGCACTAGATTAATCTCTAAAACATCATCTAAAGACATTGCCATAAATCCGAAGCTTTGATTTGACTAATTAACTACACACTCTGTTTGGTAAAACTTTTTTGCAGACATCCGCATCACTACCAATTGTACTTAGTGAATATTGAATAGTTTGGCAAATGGACATTGCCAACTGCGTCTAATTTGATCCAAAATGATTTCAAACTAACAACAGCAATGACAAAAAAGCCTAGAAAAAAGTCTTGTCCTAGAAAATAGTAGGGTGCAATGGGGCAAAAGGCACACCTTACTGAAATGTTGCTTTCTTCTGTTCACAAAATATATCAAGATCGAAGAATTGTATTTATTTTTATTGAATATTGATGAAGCAACATAATTTGTGTGGAAAAAAAATTCTAAAAAAAGGGTGGAGCAGGTGGGAGTACAGGTTATAGCCCCAAGGGGGTTTATAGTGATATTGTGTAGATAAAGAAGCAATAGTTATAGTGCATAATTTGTAAACTAATGCAAATTATTTTTGAGTAACAAATTTAGATAATGCTTCCTCAAAATAACTACTTTAGAATAGGGTGCACAACTTCCTCTTAATTTGTCATAACAAATCTGAGACATAATTTCAAAAATTAAATAAAAATGTACTTGACACTCAAACCACTTTTTACGGTGCAGCGAAGATGAATGCATATTTTATTAACTGTACACCCCTACCAAAACACTATACTCAATCCCACTGACATGCACAGAATGTGGACTACAGGGCCCCTTCTGTTCATAAATCTGAAGGTGCCCTTAACAAATTTTACATGTATTTACATTTATGCATTTAGCAGACGCTTTTATCCAAAGCGACTTATTACAGGGACAATCCCCCTGGAGCAACCTGGATTTAAGTGTCATGCTCAAGGACACAATGGTGGTGGCTCGAACACAGCGACCTTCTGATTAACAGTTATGTGTTTAGCCCACTACACCACCACCACTCCACAAATGTAAAGGTGCCCTTTTAAGCGGAGGTGCCTTTAAGAGCGTGGAGATTTAAGTGGTGGTGTCTTTACTACAGCACAGTAAAATTTTAACCTAAAATCTTTATGTTGATAAAAATGTCTATGGACATGTTATGAATCTACTTTATATACACAGTTATTGACATGTTATTACCAATTCATGGTTTGTGTGATTCAACCTTCTGGGATATACCGTTTAAAAAAAAATACTCTAAAAAATGCTTCTGGTTCTTCAACTGCCATCACCCTTCCACTATAAACAGCATACCACATTTAAAATACCACTGGGATCTTGGTTTCCATCAGTTCTTATTTAGCCATCTCCCTCAAACTGATGCTGGAACTCTGGAGACATCCTCAAATGCTATAGCCTTTGTATCACTCACAAAAGCATCATTCACTATGCTCTATGATCTCTTTCTCTCTACCAGAACTGGATTGAACACATGGTCTACAAGACAATTTAAGAAAAAAAGGGAAATTATAAATTATTAAGGCTTACCTTTTAGCATTTTCACGTGTCGACCCATCTGCCAAAATGTCAAATCAACAGTTGTTCACTTTCAAATGAACTAGTGTCCATAAATCAAATCACAAAATAGTAAAAATGTTCCCAAAATAATTAGGTTGTCTCCTCTCTCTTAATTTTATTAGCTGAATTGGTGGGGCCTGGGTAGCTCAGCAAGAAAAGGCGCTGACTACCACACCTGGAGTCGGAAGTTCGAATCCAGGGCGTGCTGAGTGACTCTGGTCAGGCTTCCTAAGCAACCAATTTGCACGGTTGCAAGGGTGGGTAGAGTAACGTTGGGTCAACCTCCTCGTGGTTGCTTTAATGTGGTTCTCGTGCTCGATGGGGCGTGTGGTGAGTTGTGTGTGGATGCTACAGAGAATAGCGTGAAGCCTCCACACGTGCTAGTCCTCCACAGTAACTTGCTCAACTAGCCACGTGATAAGATGCAACCCGGTATCACGCCGAGGCGTGAAATAGACACGCCGGTCCACTCGCGGATGCGTGTCTATTTCACGCTTTGCCTCCTCTAGGCGTGTACATGACACGCGCGCGTCTACGTAGAATACCGGCAGGGGGCGATCGTTTCCTCAACGCCAACAACTGTCCGCGCACCAAAGAGGAAGCGATATATCGCGTTCTCCACTTCCGGGTTTATTTTTGTATATAAATACACTTTTTAAATAAATATATATATATATATATATATATATATATATATATATATATATATATATATATATATATATATTTATATATATATATTTATATATATATATATATTTATTTGTTTATTTACATCAGCACAAGATACTCGACAGCCCACACACACACACACACACACACACACACACGTATAACAACGTTAGGCTACAGCAACGTTAGGATTTCTTCATGAAAGCAGCACTATGTAATGAACCTTTATTTGTCACATATGGTCACAAGTGAAAGTAACCGGCGAAATTGGCCGGCATCCCGCCCGCACGAACGTGCAACGCGACGACAACGGTATCGCTTCCTCTCTGGTGCGCGGAGAGTTGTTGGCGTTGAGGAAACGATCGCCCCCTGCCGGTATTCTACGTAGACGCGCGCGTGTCATGTACACGCCTAGAGGAGGCAAAGCGTGACACCGACACGCATCCGCGAGTGGACCGGCGTGTCTATTTCACGCCTCGGCGTGATATCGGGTTGCAAGATGCGTGGATTGATGTTCTCAGAAGCGGAGGAAAATGAGATTTGTCCTCTGTCACAATGCCACCATGAGGACTTAGAGCGCATTGGGAATTGGGCATGCCAAATTGGGGAGAAAAGAGGAGAAAAAAAATTACTGAATTGGTGTCCATAAATCAAATTACAAAATTTTCCAAATTTCCCAAAATAATTATGTTGTCTTCTCTCTTAAATGTATTAGTTAAGGGTACCCAATATTTTTATACAATGCTGAGCCATAATTATAAAAAATTTAATAAAAATGTACTTGACACCCTAATCACTTTTTACAATGCAGTGAAGATGAATGCATATATATATATTAACTGTACACCCCTATCCAAACACTATACTCAAACCCACTGACGTGCACAAAACGGGGGCTACAGGGGCCCTGCACCTATTGTTCACAAATGTAAAGGCACAGTTAAAAATTTAACCTAAAATCTTTATGTTGATAAAAATGTCTATTGACATGTTATGAATCACCTTTCTATACAAAGTTATTGACATGTTATTACCAATTCATGGTTTGCGTGATTCAACCTTCTGGGATGTACATCCTAAAAAAAAACTCAAAAAAATGCTTGGTTCTTCAACTGCCATCACCCTTCCACTATAAACAGCATAGCACATTTCAAATACCACTGGGATCTTGGTTTCCATCAGTTCTTATTTATCCATCTCCCTCAAACTGATGCTGGAACACTGGAGACATCCTCAAATGCTATAGCCTTTGTATCACTCCCAAAAACATCATCCACTATGCTCTATGATCTCTTTCTCTATAACCCCCCCACCTCCCACAGAGCTCCACCGCTCACTAGATAGACACACCACACACAACTCTCTCTTTCTGACAGTTTTCCTTCCCAGCTTGTCTATCTCGTCCTTTATCACCATACTGCAAGCACAGTGGCAAATAATGACTTACAGTGTGGCATTTTAATTCCATTAACTGATGTTGCATAATATGTTACCTTCTAAGAAGGCAATGCCTTTGAACAGTGGTTTTCAAACATTTTCAGAAACTATAAAGGCGTCGATTTATTTTTATGTAAACCTTTTATTCTGTGCGATATAATGAAAACTTGATGTTTACAAAAACCAAATAAGGTAAGTGCACCCTTTAAACTTTGAAATAAAAAAAAAATTCATATGTTTATTTCTTTTTTTTTTTTAAGTGCGTCTATTTTTGACTGTAGTTCCTTTCAAGCCAATCAGATCAGCCAAAATTAAGTTACGTCTGCCTTTATGCGAGCACTTCCAAGTGACCACAAAGAAGTGAAATTAAATGTTACAACTCTAAGTTTGACAACTCTACTTTTTGTTAACAAATTTTGTTAAAATATATTATTTTTCTCCACAGTCCCCAGTTTAAAACACCTGACTTTGAACAGTGAACAACAGATAAGGAAACATGCTGTAGCATTAATTGAGTGCAAGCCATTAGAGGGATTAAAAGTCATGTGATCTCATTCAGTTTCTAATAACTTGGCACTGCACCACTCTCAGATTAATTAGCATAAAGAATAATTGCTTCTCTTAAGTAAACATATTATCAAAAAACTAACTATACAATAATCAGGCACAAGCTTTAAGACTTCAATTGAACAAAAACGCTGGTTACAATCAGTTTTTAAATACAAAAAGTTGATGCAATGTTATTATTTGCCTGCAGAGGAAAATTTAAAAGGATAGTTCCCCCAAAAATGAAAATTCTCTCCTGATTTACACACTCTCATGCCATCCCAGATGTGTATGACTATTTCTTTTGCTGAACACAAACAAAGATTTTTAGCAAGTGCATGGTGACCAGAACCTTAAAGGTCCTAAAAAGACAAAAATGCAGCATAAAAGTAATCCACACGACTCCAGTGATTTAATCCATGTCTTCTGAAGCGATAAATTAGGTGAGAAACAAATCAATAAATCAATAAATAATCAAAGTCCTTTTTTTTTTACTAGAAATTCTCCTCTCTACCAAAAGGTGATGTGCATCAAGAATGTGAATTGCCAAAAACAAAGAAGAATGTGAAATTGAAAGTAGAGGTTTATAGTAAAAAACAAATCTTAAACATGTACCTGTTTCTCACACACAAATATCATATTGCTTCTGAAAACATGGATTTAACCACTGGAGTCTTATAGATTACTTTTATGCTGCCTTTATTTGCTTTTTTTGAACATCAAAGTTCTGGCCACCATTCACTTGCATTGAATGCACAGAGCTGAGATATTCTTCTAAAAATCTTTGTTTGTTTTCAGCAGAAGAAAAAGTCATACACATCAGGGATGGCATGAGGGTGAGTAAATGATGAGAGAATTTACATTTTTGGGTGAACTATCCATTTAAGTGGGGAAATGTGTGTTGGGGTTTTGGAGAGTGCAGTGTTGTTTACTTTATGTCATCACTGAGGCCAGTTAAGGTGAATGAGCCAAGTAGAGTACTGACATGTCTCCATTGTACCAGCACAATGCGGTTCTCAAGGCATGGGAGGGAACAGAAGAAAGGAAGAGAATGTGCCTAGTGTTTGAAAGAGCAAGGGAGAGCAAGTAAATGGAAGAGCAGAACAGGAGGGAATCTTCCTTATGTTTGATACAACAGGGAAGATACAATGACAAGAATATGCTGTGTTTTGGATACATGTTGGTGTGCTGGTGTCCCCCATAAGGCTACTTCATCTTAACCAGCTAGACAGCCTTGGTCATCATCCTGCTGTACCTACGAAAATTTGTTTCTAAGAAATTCTTTGACGTAATTGGCACGGTGAAATAAAGTGTGCTTATCTATACAGCACATTTGGTTTTGCCCGATAATACAGCTCTTTTCCATTATTTGATCATCATTTGATGAAGCATTGCTGCCATAACCTACGTACATAAATATCTCTCATCAATATATATTTTCTTTTACCTCCTTGAAATAGGCCCCAAATTAAAGATAATTCAATATAATAATGAATAACAATGAAAAATAAACAATAATATAAATAATAATGTATACTGTATATATATATATATACATACAGTATATGTATGTTTGTATGTACATTATATGCATATAACATTTATAATGATAAAGACAAATAATTAAATTTAGAATTCAAAGACCCACAATATCAAGCACTGATTAGACAATATAAAAATAGCCGATGATTTTTTTGCCAGCAGGAGCTGCGCTGACTGCCCCCTGCTAACTTATTAAAGAATTTATGTACCATCACGGGGCATGATAAATTGCATGATTTTTTTTTTGCGAGTTACTTTTTAATCATACCGAATTAATGCGTTAAATCGGCAGCATTAATAATATGCCTAATTTACATAGAATGAAAAATTGTTTGCGCTAAGAATATTAAGGAATGACAAAGATGGGGCCTGGGTAGCTCAGCGAGTATTGAAAATGACTACCACCCCTGGAGTCGTGAGTTCGAATCCAGGGCGTGCTGAGTGACTCCAGCCAGGTCTCCTAAGCAACCAAATTGGCCCAGTTGCTAGGGAAGGTAGAGTCACATTAGGTAACCTCCACATGTTTGCTAATGTGTGGTTCTTGCTCTGGGTGGGGTGCGTGGTGAGTTGTGCTTGGATGCCGCAGAGAATGCGATACATCGCCACACATGCTTTACAAACCATATGAAAAGATGTGCGGATTGAGGGTCTCAGATGCAGAGGCCACTGAGGTTTGTCCAACGTATCCCAGATTGAGGTGAGTCACAACTCTATCACCAGGACTTAGAGTGCATTGGAAATTTGGCATTCCAAATTGGGGAGAAAAGGGGAGAAAAAAATAGAATGACAAAGACGCTGCAACATGTTGTTTCTGAAAGTTCCAGCTCCCTAGGATCGGCCATATAATGCAGACTCACTGATAAGCACCATCTCCTATTAGACATTTTTGCATCGGCTCCATTATATTTACCTTTACCTGTGGCACAACTGGAAGCTGCGTCGGTGACCCAGGGTTCGGATCTCGCATTGAAACCAGGAAGTAATCACGTTTGCATAATCAGTGACGAATGTGATTTGAATAATTTTTATACTCCACTGATGGTTAAGTTTAGGTTTGAGGTTTAAGTTGGGGAGTACGGTTTATAATATATTAGTGCTGTCTTTTTTTAATCGCATAATATTTTGGATTTTTATTTGGAAAGTGCTGAAATTTGACACATTATGTACTTAGTTTCTTGTCAAATTGCATTTATTTCCATCTTAGGAAACAAAACAAAAAAATATGTAGCAATATAATGCTTTCTTTAATGTCCAAACAAAGACTTCCACAATATAAAGACAATGCACTAAAATAGCACCAGTTCAAGTAACATTAAATGTTTCCCAAATTCTAAGTGGGAGTTTGACTAACTGAAATAACTAGTCCCAACATTGATTGCATATTTATTGCAATAGGCCTTAAATCCCTTAAACTGTCATCCTCCACAATATTAATGTTCCGGTAGACTGTGGTTATCCGCTTTCTTACAGCAATCGTGAAGCTGTGTTCATGATTCACGTCAAAGCGGCAACACCAGCGTTATGCACCGCTTTAAACTCACCATGAAAGCTCTTGCAAACAAAAACGCCTCAATCTGCCTTTTGGTGATAGTTAAGATTTGGTGAGCTGTTGTGGTAATTCAAATTTGCCTTACAAAGGCTGAAAAATACTTGATTTCTGTCACAAGTCCCATCTGTGTTTTTTTTTTGTACATTAAATTGTGTTAAGAGCTCCATTCTCCATTATTTTACCACTGACAGGGAAGCGCTGTCAGAGATAATTTTATTTAATGAGATAACAACCTCTGCGTTTGTATTATAGGATAGAGGATATCAATGCTCAACCAGTGTGATAAGACAGTTCCGTGTTATGCTATTTTATGCTTAGCTTGTATGCTCCCTTGGTAGAAGGGCTCTGGCACTGTGGCTTGTGCCTCTGTGTAATGACTCCAAGCATACACATTACAAATGTTCCACCCTTCACATCAATGTTTATACAGTTAATGTGTTAACCATGATTAAGAAAAATTTATGGGTTTAACCTTTTTTAATTAATTACATGCATTAATGCATTAATTCTGACAGCTCTATAAAATATGCATTCTTCTTTACTGTATTACAGCCTAACATTTGAAAATAATTCGCTTCACAACTTGCTTTTTGTGCCCCTCCGTGGACATTACACCTGCAAAGCACATATACACTCAACAACTATTACCGCTTTGGCCACTACGGGCATTGTTTGGTATTTCGGTAAGCACAAATGGATTTTAGCTAAAGAAAAGTCAACCTACTGTTTCTGATTGCACTTTAAGATTAGTCTGGGTGCTGATGTCCTGCTACTGTTAAGTGAATTTGTTCCTCAGTATTTTTAAATTATTTGCTTCACTTACCTTTCTATACTGCATGTTCAAAGATTAGTTTAATATCCAGTAGTCCACAAAACATCGCCATTTAGTCTTTTTTGTGTAGACTTCCTACACTTCAATTGCGAAGGCTTCAGACACTGTTAAATGATGGCACCAACCCAAGGTTTAAAAATCAAAGCAGAGCAATACGCTTACTTGATAAATGGATTTTCTGGTTCAACTTTATTTATGTCGAGTGTGTCTGTGTCAAAGCAATCTTTCTGTAGTTTGAGTATGAAACAAGAGTTTTGAAAAGAGGTCACGCTGCTTGTACATTTTTTAAAGCAAGGCTGCACTATGAATGTCTCTGTGTGTTATTGTGGCATGTGTGATTGGGTGCTGATGGGTAATAAAAGAAGGTGCTGCTTATCTTGGAAGACTTTAATAATGTGATCATACTTCAGATGACAGTATTGTGCAAATACCCTTTTGGATCATTTCAGGGGCAGTTCACCGAGAAGTGTTCCATTTGAAAAATAGACATCTCCCAAGAGTAGCTTGTGGCAACTCCATGCACTTTCATTCAGTCTACATTTATATTTACATTTATTCACTTGGCAGACAAAAGAGGACTACATTATAAGCGAATCATCTTAAGGAGACGGTGGTACGAAAAGTGCCATATTACAAAGTTTCACTAGCATCAGAATAGTAGTATTCAAGACAGATACAAGTGCAACAAGATTTTTTTTTTTTTGGTGACTGGTTAAGTGCTCATGGAAAAGATGTGTTTTTAGCCGTTTTTTGAAGACAGTAAGTGAGTCAGCTTCATGGATGGAGTTGGGAAGGTCATTCCACCAACATGGTATGATGAAACCAAAAGTCTGGGAAAGTGTTTTGGTGTCTCTTTGTGTTGGTACAATAAGGGGTCTAAAAGCTGTTAATGCTGAATGAGTGAGTACTCAAGTCCATTACAAATCACCTAAAGAACCTGAGCTGAAAATCTAGTGTCAGAATATAGAAAAGTTCTTCTTAGTATCTTTATTTTATTGGGTAGTAATATTCTGTTTTGAGGGACTTTAAAGGGTTAATTTAATTGTCACCATTTACTCACTCTTGTGTTGTTCCGAACCCATTTGGGTTTGCCTACATTCAAATGTAGCATGTGAGGATGTGTTGTGCTAGGTTTGACATCGATGATGCCAAATGTTTGATTGTCACATGTACAGAATAGATATATTATATGAGAGCCACAGTGGAGGGGAATATTTTTTATGAATAATGATTTAAATCTCTGCCTTTTCCTCTCACAATGCTATTTTGTCATATTTGGAGCTCAACAGCATTTCACACTATTAACTGGATAGAACAGCATGATAATGTTACCAAACATCTCCTTTTTTGTTCTACGGCAAAAAGTAATTTGGGTTTAGAACATGAGGGTGTATAAATAATGACAGAATTTGTATTCTTGAGATAACTCTGTGGATTGGCAAAGCATCTTATAAATGACTGTCTTTCTATCTTTGAGTTTCCCATGTCAGAAAGTTGGGCCTGCCGTTTCTAATTTATGTTCACTTTGAGCATCAGCATTTAAATATGTCATTTTGGGGAATGTGTTTAAAAAACTGACAACTGAAATTTGAGCAAAAATCCCTTCTGCAAGAGATGCCAGTGGTAGCTTTCCATCATTAATCTACATAGAAGATAAGAACATTATTCAAAAGATAACAGCTGCTTTAAGAGACTTGATACTGAAGCCCTTTTATGCTACAGTCAGTGAAAATGTCTCATGACACCTGCCATTTAGAATACATTAGGTAAAACTGTACATTATCACTCGTTCGGATCAAATAGTTCTCGGTCAGTGACCGAGAACTTGCCAACTGGGAAATTCACCCTTTAGAGTCCACATGTTATTTTGTTTAGCTGGAATGCAGTGATGCTCTGTGAATAATGTCCATCCACCAATATTCTTTAATGACCTGAAGGTCTTCCCAAAGGGTTGACATTCTGTCAATGATGGGGGTGGGAGTTGGGGCCTGATGGGATGGCTGACTGGTGGAGGAGAAAGAACTGATCTCTAAGAGCTTGCTGGTGTCTCATTAGACAACAATATGATTTGACATGTGTTTTAAGGCTTGAACCCCTAACACAAATAAAATGTAAGTCCATGGCTCCGACCACCTACCTCAACAATACCCTGCCCCTTGCATGAACATATTCATGCAAACATGCACAGGCTCACATGCACACACATTCAGAGTGGTATAATCTCATCTCAAGAGGGTACTGGCAAATCTAGTGGGGTGTGCTGAAATACCAAGCCAGTGCATCGTTGTTGCATAAGCATTCATGCATCTGCCTCATTCTCAAGAGCCTGGGATTTGTGAGAATGCTTGTTTGGATCTGTGTATGTGTGTGTGGTTTTACTTGTTCATCTGGGAATCACTAGAAGGATGCCTGCCTGTCTTGCGCAAAAATGTCAGTCTCCCATATCTTAATGAGATAAGTTGAAATGTCAGCCAAAACCGCAGAGAAATAAACACAAGTAATGCATGGGAATATGTGCAGGGATATAAATACACACACAAAAAAATAAAGTTCACATGGTCAGAAAGGTCAAACAGCATCAGATCTGTAGGGCACATGAAAGGACCAATTAAAACTATGACCTATATACTTCTATAAATAGCTATTTTATCACCTCAGTATCATCCCTCGTACATGTACATTGGGGTTCAAAACTCCATGTGGAAGTTACATGTGAAAATACTTACATTTTGCATTTTTTTCTCATTTAAATAAATTTGTAATATGTTCATGTTAAATTGAAGTTAAGCTTAATTGACATCATTTGTTGCATATTGTTAATAATTTAGTCGAATTTATCATTTGTTAAAAAAAATTAAAAGTACAGAAAAGCTTAAGTAAGAGCTTTATTTGTAAAAATTTACAGCAAAAGCATTTAAAATAGAAATAAAAGGGTCCATAAAAGTTAACATACATACTGTTTCAAAAGAATAGCCATAAAAAAACATTATACATGTTACCATTACTTTAGTGTAATAAAATGTACTGGCATTACAGAATTCACCAGGGTTTACCAGTGTTAACAAAGTTGTAATATTGAATATAACTTTAAAAGATAAGGCAGTGGAATTTAATGTAAATGGACTGCAACCATTCATTTCTGTTGTAAGTGCCTCAATGTAACCATGATTTTTTCTTTCTTAAACAAAAACATTGTTGAGCTTAGCTTTTATTGAACATGAAACATTCCCTTAGGTGATTTGTTTTTCATTGCAATTTACTGTATTGAAAAACTAACACCACACAAGTTTGAGGAAACCTTATGATCCATGCTATCCAGCATAATTTGAAAATGTTTTAAAGAGCATTTTATGCATTTCAATGTACAACTTTCTTTATTTCCAGGTTTAAATTACATTTTAAATCCCAGATTTTTAATGTGGACTCCAGTGGTTAAATCCATAACTTCAGAAGCAATATGATAGGTGTGGATGAGATTTTTTCTATAAATTCTCTTCCTTTCCAGTAGGTCGCGATATGCAGAATCTGCTGAGATTGGAATAGCATACAACCCATACTACTCTTACTACGTTTGCCATATCTATGGCAGAAATAGTAAGAATAGTATGGTAATATGCCATTCGAACTCACATCTGGGATGGCATGAGGTTCAGTAAATGATTAGAGAATTTTCATTTTTGGGTGAGCTGTCCCTTAAAATTAAGTCATTGTCTTTCCTTGTCAACACCTAATTTTATGTAAAAAAAAGGCTTATAATAGATTGTGCTTAATTCACAAAACTCTTTGCTATATGTCACGCGCATTAAGCAATTACCGCCCAAGGAAAGCAGGTGGTAAACTGAATTGTATTTAAAAGAGATGTTTGTGTACATCTTCAATCGATCCTGGCAGTAGAAATTCATCAAATAATGATCAAATGAAGAGAAGGGCATTTTTACCTGTCATATAGTCATGCTGCGTGTAGTCAAGCACACTTATGGCATGTTAAAGAGAGGATTCATGTGTCTGGATCACAATAGTGGAGTAATGCTGAACAGTCCCGGCAGAGTGTGTCAGATCATGGTAGTGTGCTGCATAGTCCTTAATACAGCACTCAGAACCTGCCTGAAAGATCAGAAATTGTGCTAGGGCAAATTGCGTTTGCCACAGATTTTATGAGCAGGTTTGCGCCATTGCCAAATCTGCAGAATTCTTGATGTGAATCGGGTGCTAAACCATCGCTTATAGTGCATGCAAATAAACATCTCTTTTACCGGGTGCATTCTTTAAATTAAAATATTGATTTAATTATTAATTCTTATTTATTTCTATTTAAACTTAAACCACATCCCAACCGTCACGAGACATGAATGAAATAACACAATCTGGAAAAACAGACTTCTGGCAACATGAATGTTATTTCCCCACACAGAAGGGAATATATTGTTCTGGGTAAAGGAAGCGCTATACAGTATCGAACAGAAGGAGGGACAGAGGGAGAGTGCAGGTCTGTTTATGTGTTTACCCTCTCAGTTTGCTGTCCTTAACGTTTAAACTCTGTAAATGAGTACAGCCTCTTGGGCTGTAGGGGTGATGGACTGCAGTAAAAAGTAGGAGTAATCTCCAACTCTCTGATAAGAGCCCTGCGAAGGAACAGTGACTGTCTTCCTACCTCCCTCTCTCTTTCTCTCTTTATGTCCGTGCCACCTTAGCTGCCACAGCTCATGTCCCCTGGCTCTGTACTAGCAGCTAAAAATAGCTGTGCTGGCATGTGTGTCCATTGAGCTACAGTTCAGAACTTAATTTCTTGTTTTATTTATTAATTTTTCATCTCTTTGTGAAATATTCACTAAGAATATATTGTGTCTGATAGGTATTATCAGTGGGCACAATCCATTCTCAGTGAATGTTTTTGCACACTGCAGTCTGCATTGTTTTAGCACCTCATTCTTTGATGGAAATGTGTTAATCAGGTAATAGCACAAATGCAAGTCTGTGTTGAATGCAATTTGCACAGCACAATTCCCCATCTTCGGGTTGGTTCTGAGTGCTAGGTTATAAAGGATAAAGTAGACTACTGCTATCTAGCAAACTTTGCAGGGACTAGAGTATCACGGCAATTCAGATTCCTGAATCGGCACTTTAAAATTCAAATGTGAGGTTATATATGCCGGTTAAGAGCACATCTCAAGGTTTTTAGGGGAATATCTCAGCTCTGTAGGTCCATACAATGCAAGTGAAAGGTGACCAGAACACCAAAAGCTCCAAAAAGGAGATAAAGTGAGCGTTAAAGTAATCCATAAGACTCCAGTTGTTTAATCAATGTCTTTTGAATTGATCCAGTTGGTTGTAGGTTAGAACAGACCAAAATATAACTCTGTACACTGTACATCTTGTCATTGCAGTCTCCAGGCACGATCACGATTTCACTTCCTAGTGCTTGATGCATGTGCAGTGCACTAGATGGCACTATATGAAGCTTGAAATCATGATCGCCAAGGAGACTGCTGTCAAGATGTACAGTGAAAAAGGAGTTATATTTTGCTTCGTTCTCACCCAAAACCAACTGGATTGCTTCAGAAGACATTGATTAAACCACTGGAGTCTTATGAATTATTTTTATGGTTACGATGCCTGATCACTATTCACTCGCATTTTATGGACCTACAGAACTGAGATTTTCTTCTAAAAATATCTTTATATTTTTCTCTTTCTTCCTCTCCTCTCCCCAGACTAAATTTTGTTCTAAATGGACATCTGTTCACAAGTAGTTTTTTCTGAGGAGATAAAAAAGAGCTGATTAACTGAGGATGAAACATTCTCGAGAGAAAAAGGAGGGATAGGCAGCACACATAAACAAAGAGATGAAAGGTTCCACTGTGAGGCCTACAGGTCAACTGCCAGAAGTCACCGTAAATAATTCAGTGAGCCAGACAAAAAAACAGCATTTGGTATATTATTGACACCTTTGGAAATAAACAATACGAAGTTGTCCTAAATGTTTTATTAATGCTTTCCTATGCTGTCTACTATGTGGCTTCCCTGGTGAAAAGACCAGCTTAACCAGCATTCAGTTACTACAGTTTGTCTAGGCTTGTTAATACTGGTTTGGTGTTGGTCTAGCTGTTGGTTTAGCATAGGCATGTTGTTCACCAGCAAAACAGCTCAAACCAGAAAAATGGTCAACCAATATTGTTTTTCTGATAATTCTGGTTAATCAATGAAGTTTTGCTTGGAAAAGCACGTCAAAATGTCTTATGCGAACAACAGCACAACAGCATAGGCTGATAAACAATATTACTTGGGGGAAAAATAGTTTATTTGATGTATTATTAATAATTATTTAACTATGGTGTCTTTCATTATAATACTGTTGACATCAACGTGCCGCATCAACGTGGGTGGGATTATAGGCTGATCGTCATAGTTGTGGCACCTCTACTGCTGTGACAAACTGACCAAAACAATAACAAAACCGCTAGCTGTTAGCAGTTGTGCTGCATAAAGCAGTTGTTACACAAGTGTAACAGTTAAATTGGCCTGGTTGTTTTAGAAGTAAGCTTCCAGTAGCTGGTCAACTAAATAAAGTGAAGCTTTCAAGCAGAGTATAGAGTTAACATAACAAAATGTACCATCCTCCATCGTGGATCAACGCTTGGGACTCTCCCTCCCATTGCTCGCCGGTTTAGATAGTGTCCATTTGGTCGAACCACATCCACTTTTACCTTTTTTTTAGAGGTTTAGTTTTAAAAAAGTCTTCTTTTTTTTTTTTTTTTACTTTTCCCTACTCTGTTGGTAGGTCCGGTGGTAGCCGTGTGCGGCCAACAGTGGAGACACTTCCTGAGAGACTTTATCGTTTAGCTAATCGCTAACGACTGGACCGTCTACATCTCGTTTATTGACAACGGCGTGTTTTTGCACACAGCCATTTATTTTTTCACAATTCGAAAGTTGCGTGAACAAATGGTACTGCTATCGCTGTTAAAGTTTAAAACAAGTGGGTTGATGTCACATATCGGAAATCCAGTGACGCTGGTAGTGACGATTCTCCCTGACCAATTAGTGATCTGCAGGATTTTGACTTCACATTTAGCATCGACTTGGCTCGCTTGGAACCTCAACCGAGGTGGTACTAAAAAGGTACCAGGTACTATCCAGAGTGGACAACCCCCAAAAAGCAAGCTGAGTAGAAAACTCAAAATCAAAAGTAACAGTCAGTATCTGTAGTGGCCACCAGCTGCATTAAGTACTGCAGTGCATCTCCTCCTCATGGACGGCACCAGATTTTCCAGTTCTTGCTGTGAGATGTTACCCCACTCTTCCACCAAAGCACTTGCCAGGACATTTCTGGGGGGAATGGCCCTAGCCCTTACCCTCTGATCCATCAGGTCCCAGATGTGCTCAATGGGATCAGGGCTCTTCGCTGGCCATTTCAGAACACTGACATTCCTGTCTTGCAGGAAATCATGCACAGAACGAGCAGTTTGGCTGGTGGCATTGTCATGCTGGAGGATCATGTCAGGAGAATGTCTTTCCTGTAATGCACAGTGATGAGATTGCCTGTAATGACAACAAACTCATTCCGATAATGCTGTGACACACCGCCCCAAACCATGACGGACCCTCTACCTCCAAATCAATCCCGCTTCAGAGTCAGGCCTCGGTGTAATTCTCATTCTTTCCACGATAAAAGCGAGTCCAACCATTTCACCTGGTGAGACAAAACCACGACTCTTCAGTGAAGAGCACTTTTTGCCAGTCCTGTCTGGTCCAGCGAAGGTGGTTTTGTGCCCATAAGTGACGTTGTTTCCAGTGATGTCTGGTAAAGACCTGCCTTAAAACAGGCCTACAAGCCCTCATTCCAGCACCTCTCAGCCTATTGCGGACAGGCTGAGCACTGATGGAGGGATTGTGCATTCCTGGTGTAACTCAGGCATTTGTTGTTGCCTTTCTGTACCTGTCACGCAGGTGTGATATTCGGATGTACCAATCCTGTGCAGGTATTGTTACACATGGTCTACCACTGTGAGGATGATCAGCTGCAATTTATTGCCCTGGCCACATCAGCAGTCCTCATGCAGGATGGCTAAGGCATGTTCACACAGATGAGCAGGGACACTGGGCATCTTTCTTTTGGTGTTTTTCAGAGTCTGTAGAAAGGTCTCTTTAGTGTCCTAAGTTTTTATAACTGTGACCTTAATTTCTTACCGTCTGTAAGCTGTTAGTGTCTTAACAACCGTTCCACAGGCACATGTTCATTAATTGTTTATGGTTTAAGCATAATTGTTTAAGCATGGAAAACATTGTTTAAACCTTTATAATAAAGATCTATGAAGTTATTTGGATTTTTACAAAATTATCTTTAAAATACAGTGTCCTGAAAAAGGGACATTTCTTTTTGCTGAGTTTATATATATATATATATCAGTGCACCAGTAAAAAAACATTAATATACGAGAAAATGTAACCATATATATCTAGCTAAATTCTAATATTTTCACTTATTATATTATATATTTTCTTTCTGTGTAGCATTAACTTATAAAAGAATATTGTTTTCTGATAAGGCTCAGAAAGCTTTTCTCCTCCAAAACAAGGCCTACTGTTCCTGTTTGTCATCTAATAAGAATGAATGGAACTAGCCATGCTGAAAATATGCACCAGCACTAATATTTATAAAATAGCTGCAATTATAATCCATACAGCAGCACCCAGATATGACTTGCATGAACCATGATTGCACTGCAAGTATTTTTTGTGTGAGGATTTATTTGTTTGTTTTGTGAAGCATTTTGGACCATAAATATTAAGAACAGAAACTACAAGAAATTTAACAATTCTGATTCCACATATCTTTTTGGTTTCATAAGGATTCCAACATGATCACACAGGAAATCGACAAGTTTCTTCTGTGATTCATGAGAGTGATTTTAAAATGTTATTGTTTATTCCACTGGAGTTAATAAAATATGCGTTCCTGTTTACTGTATTACCTAAACTAAAATTACAACTAGCTAGCACCACCCAGAAAATTTAACTCACATGTTCCCATACATTCAACAGTGCTTCCAACTTTGGCCACTGGGGGCAGTACTTCAAATTTCAGTAAACACAGATCAATTTCAGCACCAGAACTTTAGACATACTGTTGCCGAATACACAGTGAGATCAGTCTGATGATTCCTTTAACCATTGTTTAAAGCTGAAATGTGTCATTTTTGTGCAACTAGCAGCATCCACCGAAATTGCAAAAATAAACATTGTTTTCAAACAGCTTTTCCAAATATTCTCCCTGTCTATCATTAATCGGAGAAAGTCCTGCCTCTAACTCACATCATTGGTTGAGCCAATGTTGCTATGCTGGTTGGTTTGGAAGTTCAAATATTTAGCTGGGATATGAGAAAATGTTACATACTTCAGCTTTAATACTAGTTTCCTGATGACAGACTTTGTTAAAGTATGAATGCGTGTGTGGATATTTCAAGAGATTAAAAAAAATGATTTTCAGAAAAAGCACAATTGACAAACACCACAAAAAAACTGCTTTAGTTTCTTTGTCTTGGCAGTGACTATGTCTTTAGATCTTACTTGGTTGAAACAACTATCACGGCACTGGTACTGTCTGGATAAAGCTAGTCTAGCTCAATTAATTAGCCAGTTCTGTCTTCTCATTTCACCCCCTTTAATTAGTTGAGTTAATGAGCTCCACACTAATGGGAGTGATTCCTTATCAATTGAATAGCTTTCAGCAATTAAGGCTGTCTCAAATTAGCAGGTAAGAGTAAGAGAAGAATTAAAAAGGCCCCAGTCTCATGTCCTGATATTGATTTTGACAAAACATGGTGATGATTCAAATAGACTTCATAGACAGTGGAGACCATTAGCACATCTTTAAGTGAGACACAAATCACACAGTCCTCAATGAATGGAAGACATTTTAGTGGCACAAATTCATTGCTTTTCAATGCAGAAGAACAGTGAGCAATGCTGTTTACTAGTGTGCCATGCTGTTTCTCATACATCTCTCAATGGCGTCACCTTTTTTCCACTGTTGTTTGTAGCGATGACACATGTAAGTACACATCTGTAAGTAAATATGCTGTGTTGCATTTATTTGACATCTTTCAGCACATAAAGAAGCATCTTATAAGCCAGATGCCACATACTTAAGTGGGTGTCATTATCAGGCCTTGTTTAGGGTTGACAAATTTCATGAAGCATTCCTGATGAAAGCATGTTTTTACTTTTTTTTTCACCCCACCAAACGGAGTACAGTACATGTGTCAATTCAGTCTGCAATTTGCCATCTAATTTGCCTACCTCCACTTCAGCACATGTGCACTGTGGTGGGGGATATTGGTAAGCTTTGCATGCATTTCATGCCTTTTTGATCTAAGCACTCATTTCTGTTTGAAGAAGTTGGAATTTAATTCAAAGTGCCATTCTCGTAGCTGACAGAGTCTGTTGTTTTGAAGTATTACTTGTGCGCTGTCAGATAAACATCCCGGCTTCTCTGATTACTTATCTCAGAAATAAATTTGGCTTGTCATTACGTGAGGTTGTGATGGAGTAGAATAAGAGAAAATTATTTTGTTGATGCAATACGCATTATGGGCTTGCAGCTGCACCATTATATCTAGTTCATTATTGAGAATCACTGATGTCTGTGGGAATGGAAGAGATTGAGAAGAACAGGTTTATAAATATCTTGTTTATAAGGAATTCACTTTTTATGGCTGGGAAAAGTGGCTTTTTTCTTATTTCTTGGCATACTTTGTTAAATGTTTTTGGCCATTTCCTATTAATGCAATGAATGTGCTGGAACTTCCTTGGAATGACATAAGACTGTGTGTCTAAGTATTGTATTATATAATTTATAATAATATATAATACTTAGGGCTGGGAAATTTAACACGTTCCTTTCTGTGATTTAATAGTAAAAAAAAATAAACAATAACACAATTAACACAGTATCCTTTTTTTTCATCTGAATTATCACTAATGTTTTTCCCTTCTTCCTGTGGCTAAAATTGTCATTTATAAACCTCCAGTAGGTCCATCATAGCACAGAAAACGATTGTGTGGAGCAGTGCATGCTTATTTATTATGCGCCTTGCATGCATGTCCTGAGACTTCACCTGGAAGTGGTGAGCCAGGTTTGAGAGAGATACGAGATCCAGTAGATATCTTCTGTCCAAAATGTTCACTCGCTCTCATCTGAATCAGTGTCAAAAGCGAAATCGCACGAGAGACCCAGCATGTGCGCGAAAGAGATATAACAGGCCAGAGAAACAGTTTTTAAGATTTTAAACTTCATCATTCAAGTTTCTACAAGAAGCATGTTGAATTCAGTGTTACTGTGTCAAAGTTCAAAATCTTTAAGCACTCACATCTAGATAAAGTACTCACATGCATGACTTGGTGGGCATACAGAATAATATTTAGCATTTTATTTGATTGCCTCAATTTCTCCTGCTCTTGTTTTTGCGTACAGTTCATTAAATTATGAATTGCATCTCTTGAGCTTAGCAGCACGATACAGCACAGAGAGAATATTAACTCCACCCAGAAGATGTGTCAGAGATTTTGCGATAGCAAAGTTTTTTTTGTTGCAACGCTGTCAATATGTTACATTTGTGGATTTTCCAAGATCTAAACAAAACTTATCGCTCGCATGTGAATGGGTTCAAATTTCTAATCCAAGTTTTTAAATGCAGATGTGAGTGCACTTCGCAGCTCTGGGCCTCGTTTCCCAAAAACATCGCAAGCCTAGATTTTAGAATACTTAATAACTTAAGTAGTTCTTGAAAATTTGTTTTGAGTGCTCTGGAGTAATCCTGCTGAGTCAATTTAAAGTTGTCAATTTTATTTGTATTGCGCCTTTCACAACACACATCGTTTCAAAGCAGCTTTACAGAAGATCAGGCATTAACAGATGATAAAACTGTAATGTCTATAATGTCGATGAATCATGATTGTGTAATTAGATAAAATACGATTGTTTATCGTGTTTAAAAATAAGTAATTAAATAATAATATAAGTGACTGTGACAAGAAACACAAAACTCCATAAGATGTCTTGGGTTAACTGCAGAAGTTCACATAGATGCAATTGTCCTTGTTAATTGGCTGATGAAGGCTTTTGTTGGCAATTGTTAGTCTATGCATTCCATTTCAAGATCGTAATCCATCAATAGACCGAGGTGATGCAGGCAGAGATCGGGATGTGAAACGCAGTTCAACCTGGCTGGTAATTTCGGTGAGGTTCGGTGTGGTCCATCCTAAATCCAAGGTTCAGACAATGGCATATGGAGTATCCCATGTCTTATGGTTGGAGTTGGCATCAGTTCATCCTCTGAAGTCCATCATAATAGACTGAAATGTTTGGCTGGCACTGTCTGCATTTAGTCATCATCATTCAGCAACACGTAGCAGTGGAGTCCAACACGAAGCAGGAATGGTGCTGGATCCAGCCAGATCTGGTGACCTCAGGATAGGAGTCCCGAGGTTGAGACAGGGAAACAAATAAAATAATATAAGCATAAATGCAATTCAATTTATTGCAGAGTTATAAATCATGATCAATGTTTCTGGTTCCAGCAGATCCAGCTAAAGCAGCCTGTGGGTTTGAGGATAAATTAGGTGTATGCCTGGCTAAATAGATGAGTCTTTAGTCTAGACTTAAACTGAGGGAGTGTGTCTAAATCTCGAACAGTGTTAGGGAGACTATTCCATAGTTTAGGAGCCAAATATGAAAAGGATCTACCTCCTTATGTGGATTTTGATATTCTAAGAACCATTAACAGGCCAGAATTTTGCAATTGTAATGAACGTGATGGAATATAGCATGGTAGAAGGTCACTTACATACTGCAGAGCTAGACCATTCAAAGCTTTGTATGTAGTTAACAGAATTTTAAAATTAATATGGAATTTAACAGGTAGCCAATGTAACGATGATAAAATGGGGCTAATATGATCATATTTCTTGGTTCTCGTTAGCACTCTGGCTGCTGCATTTTGAACCAATTGAAGTTTATTTATTGATCTTGCTGGATATCCTCCCAGTATGAACGCATGAATTAGTTTTTCAGCATCAGCAACAGCGAGCATGTGCCTTAATTTAGCAATATTTCTTAGGTGGAAGAATGCCTTACAAACATTGGTAATTTTATTTTCAAAGGACAGATTGGTATCAAATATAACACCAAAATTATTCGCTGTTGAAGATGATGTAACAGTACATCCATCGAGAATCAAATTATATTGTAGTGGCTTATTTTTAAGTTTGCAGTGGCTTATTATAGTGAGTTTTTTTGGTCCAATAATTAGGACCAGAGCTAAGTGCATCTTAATAGACAAGGGTTGGGTTTCCCAATAATATTGCAACTTAAGCATTAACCATTATCTTAACTAATGTCGCTCATTATTTTACAATTGAGTAATGCCCATTTCCCAAACCAGCAGGTAGATTGCCAACACACTCTCATGGCGAAATCGTCAGGATTCATACAGCTTTTCTAAATGTAGCTAATTAGTATGATATCGTGCTACTGCACTCGTTTGAATTTCTATAACTTTCACTGCAGCCAGTGACACCGCTGAACATCGTTTCCATCTAATAAGTGACAATTACTTGCTTCTGTCACACAAAACATCTGCCTTGTAAAGACTATAGGCGAGCCGATTTGAACCACCCATTGGAGGAAGGAAGAGAGAAAGGGAATCTCTTATTTCACACTCTCGCTCTAATCTCTTCAGTTAACCATATTTTAATTATTTATTTAGGCATATTTACTTAATTTTTAAACCACATGGTCACATTATTTACAGACGTCTTAATCTGTTCAATAAGAATATATAGTCTTTCTATTGCCATTAAAATTATGCCATTTCAAAGAAGGCTAATATAATGTTGCACTGTATTACATGTCTTGTAAATTTAGACCTATCACGTTGCATGCACAGACTGCGGAGACTGCCTATTGATTTCATAGCAATTTTTTCAACACTAATGTTTATCCTCTGAGTAGATTACAATGGCTCTCCAATGATCAAAATATGAATACAACTTTGATAAACTGTGAAAGGTGCCAGAAATATGTTTAAGTTGCACTTAATGGACTTTACTCATGTAACGTAACGTATTTATGAACTACTTTAGATAACAATGCTTTTGGAAAATGCGCCTTAGAGATTAAGTACTACTTAAGTGCTACTAACGTCCTAGTGAAACCCAGCCAAGGTTAATAATAATAATAATAATAAAGCATAAAATAGATAAAATAAATTCAGAAAGAGCAGAAAAATGCCAATGACTTTTCTCATAGTCTCCACTTCCTTTCTGACACCCAAGGGCGCTCTCGCCTGCACCACGCGTTGTGCAGCACCACAGTTCTGCCACCATTATCACAACGAGACACAGCCCAAGATTAATAAATGCTGTAAAAGTAATGTTTATTCATGTTAACTAATGTTAACAAATGTAACCTTATTGTAATGTGTTACCATCTTTTTTTAATGCTTTACCTGTGTGTCGCCATAAAGTAATGCATTTTAATGATCTGGATTATAATTTTTTATAATAAATATAACAATAATTCTTTAAATATAACTATGTATAATGATTTAATTAATATATATTGAATTATTGCTTTTTGAGGGGCTTTCTCAGCAATATTTATTTATGCGATTAATTGTGATTAATTTAATCAGCATCCCATGTAAAAAAATCTATTGATTGACAGTAGATTTAAAAGGCTAGTTTTAATTTAAACTAAGAGTACAAAATCGAGTCTTACAAAACATACAGAGCAGTGAGGGAGGCAAAGCGGCACTATGGGAAGAAATTGGAGTCACAGTTTCAAAAGGGTGGCTCTAGAAGACCGCGGTATGGACTTAGAATGATAATGGACCATAAAACACCATCCCCCAAAATCATGGATACTGATCCTTCTCTTGCAGATGAGACACTTTTTTTACGCTCACTTCAAGGCTGCAGTTTACTACACTACTGCGTAGTGATAACAGCTGCTTGTATGCGGAAAGCATTAACGCTGGAAACATGTTCACCATCACAGAGTGCGATGAGAGAAAGGCTTTCCGGAGAGTGAACATCAGGAAGGCAGGAGGACCAGATGGAATCTCAGGTCGGGTCATCAGAGTCTGCACTGACCAACTAGCAATTGTGTTCACAGAGATATTCATCCTCTCCCTGGAACAGTCAGTAATTCCAATCTGCTTTATACAGTCCATCATTGTTCCTGTCCTGAAGAAACCACAACATTCCTGCCTTAATGACTATTGTACTGTAGCACTGACCTCAATTGTGATGAAGTGCTCTGAAAGACTGATCAGAGACTTCATCACCTCCTGAACTCCTCACTACCTGACACTCTGAATCCCTTACAGTTCACTTTCCATCCAAATCGCTCAACGGACGATGCCTTCACACATCTCAACACAGTCCTAGATCATCTCGACAAGAGGAAGGGAAATTATGTTAAAATGCTGTTTGTTGATTACAGTTCAGCTTTTAATACTATAATTCTCTCTAAACTCACCGCCAAGTTGGAGGACTTAGGATTTAGCCCATCTCTGCATCAGTGGATCTCCAACTTCCTGACTGACAAGCCACAAGCAGTAAGGGTGGGTAGACATGGCTCCCCCCAGGGTTGTGTTCTAAGCCCCCAGCTGTACTCATTGTACACTTATGAATGTGTGGCCACTTCCAACTCCACCACCATTGTCAAGTTTGCTGACAACACTGTTGTGGTGAGCCTGATCTGTGATAATGACAAGAGGGCCTATCTGCAGGATATCAAAGACCTGGAGGACTGGTGCCAGGAAAACAACTGCTTTTTGAATGTCAGCAAGACAAAGGAGCTGATAGTGGACTTCAGCACAAAGCAGGCAAGGAACTACCACCCCATTATGATCAACGGGGCCACAGTGAAGAAAGAGGACTGTTTCCCTTATCTTGGCATACTCCTCTCACAAGATCTGTCATGGACCTGCCACATTAACAGCATGGTGAAGAAGGCCCGTCAGGGACTTTACCACCTCAGGTGCTTAAAGGACTTCAAACTGCCCTCTATGGTGCATTTTTTTTTTTTTTACTCCTGCACCATTTAGAGCATCCGGACAGGAAACAGCCTGGTTTGGAAACTGCACAAAACAAGATAGAGTGGTGCGATCATGTGATTGCATCACCTACATCAAACTCCCTGACCTGCAGTCCATCTACAGCAAATGAAGCTGGACCAAAGTCAGGTAGATCATGAAAGACCTCAGCCATCCTAACAATGGACTCTTCACTTTGTTGCAGTCAGGGAAATGCTTCCGCACCCTGATGGCCAAAACGGAGAGAATGAGAAGGAGCTTCTTTCCCCAGGCCATCCGTGTCCTGAACCAAGGACAACACCAGGACTATGTCCCCTATTCAACACCACACACTTGAAGCAATATTAAACTCTGCTCCTCTATAACATCAGCCTGTTGTAGGTCAACATTACTGCACAATTGCACTTTACCTTGCACAATGTACATACTGCCAGTCAAACTGTTGCTACTACCACCTCTACATCTGTCATTATGCACTCATATTCATATACATACTTCGTACATACAGTATATTTCCTCATCAATCTGTCTTTCTGTCGTTTTAGTGTAAACTGTATCAAGAATTTCACTACATGTTGTACTGTGTATGGTTATTTATGTGACCAATAAAACTGGGAAAGCTAGAGTTTCAAAGTAGCTCCAAAACAGTGGTTTCAAGGCAGGCCTCAAGGGGTTTCTGGGAGTCTTGTGTGGCAGTGATTTTTATTTTTGCAAAGGAGAGGAAAGTAGGGCAACAGTGGAGGAAAGAGTGCTTGAGAACAGTCATTGTGGGCAGGGGCTTTCTCTTAACTACATTCAAGGCCAAGAGAATAAAGCTTGTTAGAGAGGTCATAAAAGCAAATACCATAGCAAAAAGAGATTTTCCTTCCCAGCCCAGACATTTTCTCATTTAGACGCATTTCTGACCAAAGGTATTCTCATTTAAAAGGTCTTCCATGTAAAAGGGCATCAGAATTAAATTAAATATGTGAGAGAGACTGGGGCAGATTATCTTGCTTGTTCTAAGACCTTCATAGGTCAGCATCCTCAGAACACCGCTCTACTTGACCTTGGGTAAAAACACTACATGTTGGTAAATGTGACAAATGCCCAAAGGACAAAAACAACCTACACTCCCTTTCTGAATTGCTTGACTGAAATTAGCTAAGAGTTTTCAAGACATTTACAGTAATCTGTTAAAAAACAGACTCCCTGACTAGGCTATAGGCTAACTGAACATAACCGAAATGGAGCCAGATAGGTGACTGAATTTAACACATTTTTATAGGCAGCTCGGTGAACAGTTACTCATGCACTAATCACAAATTGTGCCCTTCACATAGAGTGTAAAAGAAACTATGCTCACATTTGTTTAAAAAAAAAAAGAAAGTCTGACATTAGCTTGTTGCCAAGCTAACTACTTTTTTTTACATTAATTTATTAAATTTATTATTATTTATTACAAAATTCAATAGCTCATTAATGTTAATTAGTTTGTTTCCATAAAAAAAAGATGCAGTGTTTTGTCTGGAAGGTGTAGCTCCCACACCTAAGCATATACATCGGGGTCAGTCTCGGACTTTGTTTCAATCTCTCTCTCTCTCGTGTGTGTGTGTGTGTGTGTGTGTGTGTGTGTGTGTGTGTGTGTGTGTGTGTGTGTGAGCAGTGATTTGTGCATGATCTGCACTGTGGGTGTATTATGGTCTCACCCCCTCATTTATCTGTGCGTGTGTTCTGCATTGTGGTTGATGTATTGATTTTATTTGTCAAAGTTCATAAAAGTGCTATGTGTTACAATGTGTGTGTGTGTGTGTGTGTGTGTGTGTGTGTGTTGAACTCTGGATGTTTTATTCGGCTAAATACTGATTCAGGAAAAATATCAGTGCTGGTATTACTCGATCTCAGTGCTGCCTTTGACACTATTGAACACAACATTCTCCTAGACAGATTGGAAAACTGGGTAGGGCTCTCTAGGATGGTCCTAAGCTGGTTCAGGTCATATCTTGATAGGAGGGGTTACTATATGAACAAAGGCAACTATGAATCTGAAGTGAACATACATGACATGTGGAGTCCAACAAGACTCAATTCTTGCACCACTCCTGTTCAACCTATAAATGCTTTTTCTAGGCCAAGTTATGAAAAAGAACCAAATTGCATACCGTAGCTATGCAGATGACACCAATATTTACCTAGCCCTATCACCAAATGACTAAAGCCCCATATACTCTCTTTGCAAGAGCATTGATGAAATCAACAGTTGGATGTGCCGAAACTTCCTTCAGTTAAACAACCTATCGATTGCTTCTCAGGTGTGCGAGGTTAGGCGTTTATTGAAAGAATACTTTTGTAAAAACATTATGGAAATGTCCAGGAAAGCAAGAACATCCAGCATTACAGGTACACTGGGACAATGTCCAAATGTAATATGGTAATCATGACACTGACATTTAGTTAGAGTTGATTCCTAATAATGTTTTGGAAAGGGCTTTTGTCTCTCCTTGTAACCTATATACCACTGTCTCTCCACAAACTTGATATTGTTGTAAAACCTCATTGAATAAGTCAGTCACAGCATTTTTCAAAGTATTTGGTTCGTGATAAGTGACGGCACTCTAACCACATTGTGTCAGTTTCCAGGATGCTGATCTAGGAAGTGGCTGATGTAGACTTTTCAGATACAGTTGAAACAATGTACACATTAATACCTCAGTGCACACAAGTGTCTTTCTGTTTGCTTTCATCAGAGATGGGGAAAAGGGGGTGACCCACTTACTGGAAACCGGAGGATATGGGTCAGGAAACTGACAGTGTCGTCTACATACAAGACACGTTAACACGCCATTTTTGAATCTGGACACAAACACAGGCTAGATGTACACCTTTGCAGAGGGGAAGATTATCAGTGAATAACAACTTAAATTTCAACCTGTTCTTCACAAAAAGCTATCATATGGCTTCCCGAAAACTTGGGATATTGCAGTCAAGTCATATGGACTACATTTATGTTTTTATTGTACATGTTTGTTGATTTTAATGCTTGAGAGACTTGGTCACCTTGATGTATCTCAATGAAATTAGCTGTCTAAAGATAAAAAAAAAAAGTTCTACTTTTGTGTTCCACTAAAAATAATAACAGAATGGTCTGGGCAAAAAAATAGATGTGTAATTATGATTTTTATAATTTTTTTTTTTATTTCATCAATTCAAAATCGCTCTCAAAAGCTATGGATCGACCTTTTACTTTTTGCGCAACCCTCCACTACAATGAGAGGAAGTCGAATCAGGAAATCCGTATCGATACCCAGCCCTTATACTGTAACAGCATACAGGTTTGAAACCACATAAGGCTGAGCAAATAATTACATTCTTTTCATTCATTTTGGGATAAAATATACCTTTAATTCCTGGTTTTAAGAGCTTCCGGGTAGTAACAGACCAAAGACAGCTGAATGTATGTGGAATTTTAATCATTCAATGATGAGACAAACAAATCAATGGATTTTTTGGAAAAAATAAAGAATGTTGCATCTGGGAAATGTGCCAGAAACATTTAAAGTCTAGCACTTCCTCCTCTTAAAACCCTAAACAATTAAAACCCACACAGCGGAACTGTTATATGGGTGACAATTCCATACCCTTTCTTGTTTGTTGCATGTATCCATTCCAAGTCTTTGATGAAAAAGAGTGTGTAGCATACATAATTTAATACTGGGTCATGCCTCATATAGTGTTCACCGGATATCTGCTGCTTCCTTGGTGCCTTTGGTATCACTTGATTTTCAAAGCTTTTGGGAAATTCCTGTGAGTGAAAAAAAAAATACAGCTTCAGTCAAAATATTACTCAAAAATGTAAATTATTGCTGTACTTCTTCCAAAAACAAACCTGTAAAATGTATATTTGACAGGAATCGCTCTCCCTTTCCCCAATGGTGTGGTTAATAATGCAGTAGTGTGGCGTGTAATCTTGCTGCTGGTTGCAGACAAACAGATAATCAAAGATCAGGTGTGGCTGAGGGCGAGGCGTCTACATGGCCTGGATTCTACAGAACACATTACGCTTCTGAATCAGAAACTTTTGAGGCTTCTTTGTCTGGAAGACCATTACTAAAATCTGATGTATGTAATGTCTTGTATATTTATTTATTTTACATATAATTACAAATACAATCTTTTCCTCACTCTCATGTTTTTCCAAAATCCATTTGAATAATTTTCTTCCATGTAGTACAAAAGATGTTTTTAACAATACAAAGAAAGTAAATCATTATTGAGGCAAAGATTCTGCAAGAGTTTTTATTTTTTTGTTCCATGGAAGGAAGTCATATGGGTTTGGAACAATATGAGTGTGAGTAATTATTAGTTTTCATTGTAATTAATTTCAATAATAATACATTTTCATTTTGGTTGAACCAACCCTTTAAAAAAACTATTTGTCTTTTGAACACATTTCACATTAAAAATGTCTCTTTATATATATATATATATATATATATGCAATTTTTCTTTTACAAATATTACAGTTGATATTAGGCTAGATGACAATTAATCGTTATTTCACATGTGTATCGATTCCAGTTTAGATCGAAAGACTGATGTAATGGGATGTGATTCAATGTCTCACCATACAATTATTCTGAACTCCCATGTGGCGTTCAGCTTCAGTGTTTTTCCGTCTACTGACAGCCACAGAAGCAATGGCAGCCATGAGTGAGGACATGACCTGTGGGGGAGAAAGCATAAAACGTGTAAAAAAAACAAAAAAACATGGAAGACATGCCTAAAGCAAGATGAAATTACATCCTATTCTAGTCTCAAATCTTTGCATGGAATATGCTTATGTCACTGGATATAATTATAGGTGATTGCTAAGGGAGTTTCAAAAATCCTAACAGACCCCAGATTATTTTTTTTAGGTAAAAAAAAAAGAGGACATTTCCGGGAAAGAAGGACGTATGGTCACCATAAATACAGTCATCAGGGAAGCATTCTTTTTAACCCAAACCTTAAATATAACCATCAGAGGATTTAAAATATAATTTTAGAGGGAAAATGCAACCTCGAAATCAGTAGCACCACAGAAAAAGGCAACTGCATTTGAATTGATGCAAAAATGTGTGATGGAGAATGGTGGTTGTCAGTAAATTTCCTGAATGGGGTTCATTTCAGTGTACTAGAATATTCAGTGGCATGTAGCATGTTGTGACTTACACTGAAAAAGGAAAGTTATATTTAGGGACCAGAATATCTTGAAATTTGTCTTGGGACTGTAAGTGACCACATAGCAAACATACCAAAGACCTATAGCAACACCCCAGAAAACACCCTAACAGCACCTTACGGTAGCATTGTGGCAATGGGTTTTGCACAGGCAAGCACCACTCACATAAACTTCAGAAAATAAATGAAAATAAATGGTTCAGATTGTAAATAAACCTGCAAAAAAGAAGTGATATAAATGAATGTCTTCACAAGGGTCACAATATTGCAACAGATATTGCGATATTGTGACAAGGGTCACATCAAACTGAGATAAAATTTTCTTTCCTTGAGTGACTGTCATTAATTGGTTAATTAACTGTGCTTAGAACCAAGTTACTGATAGCACGACGCATACAGGCACATTCAGGGCCATGTATGCGCCATCGCGTCCGGACCCAGGGGGGCTGGGTGACTCAGAAAGAAGTAGAGGGGACATCGCCTCTTCTCAGACAGCGCAAAGAGGTCCACTTCTGCCCTGTATAATCTCACCCAGATTTGCTCTACTACCTCGGGGTGGAGTTTCCACTCCCTCATCACTAATTTCTGTCTGGACAGTAAATCTGCTCCCACATTCAGGCATCCAGGGATATAAACTGCCCTGAGTGACAGGAATTTGCCCTGGGCCCAAAGGAGAATCCGACTCGCCAGGGAATTCAGCTGGCATGAACGTAGACCTCCTTGATGATTTATGTAGGAGACTGCTGTTGTGTTGTCCACCCGCACCAAGACACGGCAGCCTCTGGAGGAAGTATTTCAGGGCCAGAAATACAGCCATCAACTCGAGACAGTTAATGTGACAATCGAGCTGATGACCCTCCCATTCCCCTTAAGCTGGATGACCACTTAAGACCGCTACCCAGCCCGTCAGGGAGGCGTCTGTCGTTAGGAGCCTGCGATGACAAGACACACCTAGAGTGGGACCCAAGGTAAGAAACTGTGGTCTGAACCACATAGAAAGGGAACGAAGCCTGAGACACGTAACCCTTATTTTCCTTAGGGGACTGGCCCTTGGAAGAACCCCCCAGGCTTTTAGCCACAGCTGGAACGTCTCATGTACAGAAGGCCCAAAGGGATCACCGTGGATGCAGAAGCCATGAGACCTAGTATTCGTTGATACTGACGAGCAGTGCAACCTTGACCTAGCCTGACTTTGCTCAGGGTGTTCTAAATGGAAATGATTCGAGCGGGAAACAAATGTGCCCGCATCGTGATCGAATTTCATATAACTCCCAGATAGGTAATTCCCTGGGTGGGAGAGAGAACGCACTTTTGACGTTGAGTCTCAGACCCAGAGAAACCAGATGAGCTAAGACGATATCCCTGTGCTGAACTGCCAGTTCTTGGAACTGCGCTAGTATCAGCCAGTCGTCTATGTAATTCAGAATGCGGATACCCCGGAGTCACATAGGAGCCAGTGCTGTATCCGTGAATTTCGTGAATGTGCAGAGTAATAGGGCTAGGTGAATGGAAGAACCCGATACTGGAAGGCTTCGCCCCTGAAAGCGAACCTCAGGAACTTCCTGTGCTGTGGCAGAATTTCTATTAGAAAATATGCGTCAATGAGATCAATCGTGACCAGCCAAAACGTGATGTTGGGCTTGTGACACGACCGTCTTGATAGTTAGTATCTTGAACTTGAACACCCTGACTGAGCGGTTCAAGCCTCGAAGATCTAAGATCGGACGCAACCCCCCACCCTTCTTGGGGACCAGGAAGTATTTGCTGTAATAGCCTGACTCTTTCTCTGGAAGGGGAACACGTTCTATGGCCCCCTTTGATCAAGAGATTTTGCAGTTCTTTCCACAGTAGACATGCCTGCTCCGGTTTCATGGAATTGGAGACCACGCCGTTGCAACGCGGAGGATAGCGAGAGAATTGAATTCTGTAGCCTCTTTCTACTGTTCTTAGGGCCCACATAGAAATACTGGGCAGAAGTTTCCACGCTGCCAGGTTTTCTGAAATGGGTATTAATTTCAACACTTCCTGTTGAGGGGATGTCGGGTGTTCCTCGTCCTGGAATAAGGCAGGAAGCAGCGGTACACCCAAATTTTTGTTGGAAGCCTCTGCCTCCTGAAACACTAGAGGCGGTGGGAAAGGAGAGGATTCGTGGAGTGAAGTGAATGATACACGCGCCCCGTCCCGAGGGGAGCTACCCCCACAGGGATAGGCACAAGACCGTCAGGGCTTTTTCCTTCTAGAAATTACTTCCCTGAGGTCTTGCTTTGGGGGCTGCTGAGGGCGACGAACTGGTCCCGTCTTTACGAGGGGGAGCACGATTCGCCACGCCTAGTTTTTGAGCCTCCCGTCTAGGAAGACTGGGATGGGGCTGGGTGGCCGACAGCCCCTCCCCCTGAGTGTGGCGAGGAAGAAATTGCCCGAAGGCTTCCACGTGACTCTTTGCCTCCAGTAACCTGGTGATAGCTACATTCATAGCATCACCAAATAAGCCAGAAGGAAAAACCGGGGCATTGAGAAGGAAAGTTTTGCCCTTGTCTCTGATGCCCGATAGGTTAAGCCACAAGTGTCTCTCTGCCGAGGCGCGCGTCAGGCTTATGAGGATCAGCTGGATCTGGGGAGAGAGCGAGCGAAAGGGAAGAACCTGTCTCTCGCTTCTCAGCCAGATCCATACGAGAGCCCCACAAATGAAGTGTGGGCGCTGGCACCCGGAAGTAAGCAAGGCAAGCTGAAGCATTTTGCCTGAAAGCAGATCGCAATGCTCGCACCTGCCCCACCCCAACGCGAGAGCAGCATGCTCTTCCCCCAAACAAACAAAACAAAACTGACGCGTGTCCCTCTCGGCCATAGAGCAGAGACAGGGGAACATGCATCGTTTGCCTTGATTTTCAGTCATTTTTTATTTATTTTTTTAGAGGAAAGAGAAAGGAGAAAAGGTTCACTGCGTACTGCCTAACAGAATCTAACTCCTAACAGAGGAAAGAAAGTTTGACAGGCTCGTGATAGCACACAGCACAGAATGGCTCTGAAGACAAAAAATCTGATGATGCACCGGTGACACATCTATTTTATAGCCACTGTGCCAGGTGCGTCCAATGATTACACCGGCAGAGGCTATAAATTATGGTCAATGTTCATTGACGTGTTGCATACATATTCACAGCTGGTCACAACTGAGACGTGTTCCCAAAGTGGTCTTCATCGCAGCATCATAGTGAAGCTTTTTGTAAAGGGAACACAGATATTCGACAATAGATAATTGGAAAAGAGTGTTATGGATCTTAACCCCATTGAGCTTTTGTGGGTTCAGCTAGACTGTATTGTGCGTGAGAAGTGCTTGAAAAGACAGCCACATCTATAGCAAGTGCAACAGGAAGCATGGGGTGAAATTTCACCTGAGTATCTGGACAAACTGACAGCTAGAATGCCAAGGATCAGCAAAAGCTGTTGTTTCTGCACATTAAGGATCAAATTGTAATAGTAATGTTTCACGTTATTAATGTCCTTACTTTGTGATCAGTTGAATGAACCTTTGGTGAATAAAAGTACCAATTTCTTTCCATAAGAGCAAAATCTGCACATTATTCCAAACTTTTGGCTGCCAGTGTATATATATATGTTTATATACAGTAACTCACAAAAGTGAGTACACCCCTCACATTTTTGTAAATATTTGATTATATCTTTTCACGTGACAACACTGAAGAAATGACACTTTGCTGCAATGTAAAGTAGTGAGTGTACAGCTTGTATAACAGTGTAAATTTGCTGTCTCCTCAAAATAACTCAACACACAGCCATTAATTTCTAAACCGCTGGCAACAAAAGTGAGTACCTCCCTAAGTGAAAATGTCCAAATTGGGCCCAATTAGCCATTTTCCCTCCCCTGTGTCATGTGACTCATTAGTGTTACAAGGTCTCAGGTGTGAATGGGGAGCAGGTGTGTTAAATTTGGTGTCATCGCTCTCACACTCCCTCATACTGGTCACTGGAAGTTCAAAATGGCACCTTATGGCAAAGAACTCTCTGAGGATCTAAAAAAAAGAATTGTTGCTCTACATAAAGATGGCCTAGGCTATAAGAAGATTGCCAAGACCCTGACACTGAGCTGCAGCACAGTGGCCAAGACCATACAGCGGTTTAACAGGACAGGCTCCAATCAGAAAAGGCCTTGCCATGGTCGACCAAAGAAGTTGAGTGCACATACTTGGCGTCATATCCAGTGGTTGTCTTTGGGAAATAGACGTATGAGTGCTGCCAGCATTGCTGCAGATGTTTAAGGGGTGGGTGGTCAGCCTGTCAGTGCTCAGAAAATATGCCGCACACTGCATCAAATTGGTCTGCATGGCTGTTGTCCCTTCTAAAAAGATGATGCACAAGAAAGCCTGCAAACAGTTTGCTGAAGACAAGCAGACTAAGCACATGGATTACTGGAACCATGTCCTGTGGTCTGATGAGACCAAAATAAACTTATTTGGTTCAGATGGTGTCAAGCGTGTGTGGTGGAAACCAGGTGAGGAGTACAAAGACAAGTGTGTCTTGCCTACAGTCAAGCATGGTGGTGGGAGAGTCATGGTCTGGGGCTGCATGAGTGCTGCCGGCACTGTGGAGTTACAGTTCTTTGTGGGAACCATGAATGCCAACATGTACTGTGACATACTGAAGCAGAGCATGATCCCCTCTCTTCGGAGACTGGGCCACAGGGCAGTATTACAGCATGATAACGACCCAAAACACACCTCCAAGATGACCACTGCCTTGCTAAAGAAGCTGAGGGTGAAGGTGACGGACTGGCCAAGCATGTCTCCAGACCTAAACCCTATTGAGCATCTGTGGGGCATCCTCAAACGGAAGATGGAGGAGCACAAGGTCTCTAACATCCACCAGCTCTGTGATATCATCATGGAGGAGTAGAAGAGGACTCTAGTGGCAACCTGTGAAGCTCTGGTGAACTCCATGCCCAAGAGGGTTAAAGCAGTGCTGGAAAATAATTGTGGCCACACAAAATATTGACACTTTGGGCCCAATTTGGAGATTTTCACTTAGGGGGTGTACCCACTTTTGTTGTCAGCGGTTTGAACATTAATGGCTGTGTGTTGAGTTATTTTGAGGGGTCAGCATACAAGAGTATGAGTGTTTTACAAGCTGTACACTCACTACTTTACATTGTAGCAAAGTGTAATTTCTTCAGTGTTAAAAAAAGTGTTAAAAGATATAATCAAATATTTACAAAAATGTGAGGGGTTTACTCACTTTTGTGAGATAATGTATGTATGTATGTATGTATGTATATATTATATACACTACCGTTCAAAAGTTTGGGGTCACCCAAACAATTTTGTGTTTTCCTGAAAAGTCACACTTATTCACCACCATACGTTGTGAAATGAATAGAAAATAGAGTCAAGACATTGACAAGGTTAGAAATAATGATTTGTATTTGAAATAAGATTTTTTTTACATCAAACTTTGCTTTCGTCAAAGAATCCTCCATTTGCAGCAATTACAGCATTGCAGACCTTTGGCATTCTAGCTGTTAATTTGTTGAGGTAATCTGGAGAAATTGCACCCCACGCTTCCAGAAGCAGCTCCCACTAGTTGGATTGGTTGGATGGGCACTTCTTGCGTACCATACGGTCAAGCTGCTCCCACAACAGCTCAATGGGGTTCAGATCTGGTGACTGCGCTGGCCACTCCATTACCGATAGAATACCAGCTGCCTGCTTCTGCTCTAAATAGTTCTTGCACAATTTGGAGGTGTGTTTAGGGTCATTATCCTGTTGTAGGATGAAATTGGCTCCAATCAAGCGCTGTCCACTGGGTATGGCATGGCGTTGCAAAATGGAGTGATAGCCTTCCTTGTTCAGAATCCCTTTTACCCTGTACAAATCTCCCACCTTACCAGCACCAAAGCAACCCCAGACCATTATATTACCTCCACCATGCTTAACAGATGGCGTCAGGCATTCTTCCAGCATCTTTTCATTTGTTCTGCGTCTCACAAACGTTCTTCTTTGTGATCCAAACACCTCAAACTTGGATTCATCTGTCCACAACACTTTTTTCCAGTCTTCCTCTGTCCAATGTCTGTGTTCTTTTGCCCATCTTAATCTTTTTCTTTTATTGGCCAGTCTCAGATATGGCTTTTCTTTGCCACTCTGCCCTGAAGCCCAGAATCCCGCAGCCGCCTCTTCACTGTACATGTTGACACTGGTGTTTTGCGGGTACTATTTAATGAAGATGCCAGTTGGGGACCTGTGAGGCGTCTGTTTCTCAAACTAGAGACTCTAATGTACTTATCTTCTTGCTCAGTTGTGCAACGCGGCCTCCCACTTCTTTTTCTACTCTGGTTAGAGCCTGTTTGTGCTGTCCTCTGAAGGGAGTAGTACACACCGTTGTAGGAAATCTTCAATTTCTTAGCAATGTCTCGCATGGAATAGTCTTCATTTCTAAGGACAAGAATAGACTGTCGAGTTTCAGATGAAAGTTCTCTTTTTCTGGCCATTTTGAGCGTTTAATTGACCCCACAAATGTGATGCTCCAGAAACTCAATCTGCTTAAAGGAAGGTCAGTTTTGTAGCTTCTGTAACGACCTAAACTGTTTTCAGGTGTGTGAACATGATTGCACAAGGGTTTTCTAATCATCAATTAGCCTTCTGAGCCAATGAGCAAACACATTGTACCATTAGAACACTGGAGTGATAGTTGCTGGAAATGGGCCTCTATACACCTATGTACATATTGCACCAAAAACCAGACATTTGCAGCTAGAATAGTCATTTACCACATTAGCAATGTATAGAGTGTATTTCTTCAAAGTTAAGACTAGTTTAAAGTTGTCTTCATTGAAAAGTACAGTGCTTTCCCTTCAAAAATAAGGACATTTCAATGTGACCCCAAACTTTTGAACGGTAGTGTATATATATATATATATATATATATATATATATATATATATATATATGGTAATTTTTTTCTTACAGTGAATTGAATTAGATATATTGGATATTCATGTTGATAATTATTAACTAGGAGCTGCCTTCTGGATGTGCACACTGCATCTGTCAAAGATGAACAAGCTGCCTGCCACCAATGTTGGGGGTGGTTATGCTTGAAAACATGCCAAAAATCGAGACCTAATTTTCGAACTAATGAGATTAAGGCATTTCAGCCTGTGAGGTACATGTCATGCTCTGTACTTAGCTACTTAGACAGTCAGAGCTCAAACACATTTTCCTCAAAAATTCTTAAAGGAATATTCCCTGTTCAAAACAAGTTAACCGTGGCATAATGTTGATTCCCACAAAAAATGTTTTAGACCTATCTTCTTATCTTTTTTTTAAAAAAAGAAGCAAAAATCGAGGTTACAGTGACACACTTACTATGGAAGTTAATAGGGCCACATTTTTGAGGATCTAAAGGCAGAAATGTGAAGGTTATAATTGTATAAAAGCACTTAGATTAATTATTCTATTAAAACTTGTATATTATTTGACCTGTAAATTTGTTAAAATAGTAATTTTTACTGTCCATTTAGGATTACATCATTATGTCATGATGGCAACTAATTTATATAATGAGTTTTACACAAATGTAAGTGATTTTATCATACTAAAATCATGTAAACATGCATATTGTTTAGGTCTTGCGGCTATACTTTTACTTCCATTGAAAGAGCCTCATTGTATGGACAGAATGTAATATTTGTCAACATTATTATCTTCATATTTATTATTCTAGTGTTATCTTTTTCTTGTCTCAGTTTTTATTTGAACTGCACAAAGTTAAAATGTTTTTACACAGGATTGGAAAAAAAGGAAAATAACCATTTTAATTGTTGAGAAAAGTTAAGGGGGAAATAAACATGCTACATACTGTAACATAGCATACTACATATTAGATTTAGATTGACATATTGCATACTGTTCCACATGCAAGTACTTAGTCGGCAGAATACATAAGCCTACATTTATTGTGCAGTAACATCACATAAACACAAGAGGCTAAACTAACGTTAACAGTTGATTCTAAGATTACAATTACACCAAAATATATGGCACACTACACACAAATAATTTATGTGAAATATGCCTGCATTTACATCCAACCCTGCTGGGATGTGGGAGGGGGGGCACATAGCATAAACCAGCCCAAGGTGATTTAGTTGGTCCAGGCTGGCCAAGGGGGTGTTCAGCTGGTTTAGCTGGCTGGCCAGCTGGTTTCAAACCCCAAATTGCCCCAAACCCCTCTAAATCCACAATTTTACTGACTAGTTAAAAACAGCTTGATGGCCTGCTAAGACCAGCAAACCACCTCTGGCTGGTTTAAGCATATTTTTTGTCAGCAGGAATTAGATTTTTTCACCAAGCTCATTGAAATGTATTATGGAATCTGATACAGCCTTAAAGCTGAAATGTGTAATTTCTGCAGCCCTAACACCACGAATGTACCCAGTGCCTCTGTATTTCCAAACCCTACAACATGAGACAGCCTACCTTGTTAGGCAGCTCTTTTGGTTTCAAAACAGAACTCATGTCTCTTTTTAGTCCAATATCTTTAACTACGTCTCCACCGACAATCTTGGTAATGTTCTATTGATAGTTGTGCATGTTGGGAAGGTTTATCATGGCTAGACGCAATAGACAGCAACTGCTCTGCCATCTTGAGAACTTCCTCCCCCGGCCTGTTATGAGCTTTTGCACTGGGTAAGTCATGCCTACGGGTCTTTGTTTGGTGACAGTTTGAGGCCTACTCACATACTGGCATGGTGGTGGGTCTGTGTGTATATTGGCTTGCAAGCTTGGCAGTGCCATGCATGGATGAATGCCTTAGTTGAGGTCATTCATCCAAGCTGTCTGCTGTGTCCCAGAAAGATGAACTGAAAGAAAGATAGTCTGCCATAAAAAAGGAGAGGGAGGTTTGATTTGGGCTGTATGCATCTGTATGAGTCTTTCACAAAGCATGTCATCCAAAAATCGGATTATGTGAAAACAAGCAACAACATCTCTGAATCTGAATATATCGCTTACTATGGTAGGTAATCAATTACAAGGCTTATGATATACAGTATGTAACACAGGGTCATGTCCTTAATCAAATGTAACTGTTTTTATTTAAACTATTTGAGGTCTTTAACCGCCTGAATCTAATCTAGCTGGTAGATGTCACATACAGTAGCATTTACAAATGTATAAGTATATTTAGGAGCTCTCAAGTACTTTAAATTAACCCCAGTTAGATACTGAGTTCCTATTGGCACATTTGGCATACTATATGGATGGATATGATTAGAAAAAAAGTACCAAAAAAGTACCACAGCACTATAATAATTTTTGGACATCCTGTATACCAATGGTATTTTGGGGACTGTAAGAGAGTACCAAAAATACCACGATAATTCCATGTTTTTTTTTTTTACTGTGAGGGTACTTTTTTGAAAAGATACCATCTGTACCATGTTTCTACCACAGTACTTTTTGTTAGAGGCATGTCTTGGAGTGCCATGCAAACACCATGAATATTTGGTGCGATGGTCAGGATTGGGGAGTAACGTAATGCATGTAATGGGATTACATATTTAAAATGCAAAATATGAGTAACTGTATTCCACTACAATAACAGTTTGAATAATTGGTAATCAGAATTCAGTTACATTCAAAAAGTATTTTGATTACTGAAGATATTACTTTGCATTTTATTGTCATTTCTTTCATTTAATGTTGAAACTATTCAATTGGAAAACATTTATCCATATAAACTATGCAATCTGAGGAGCTTTCGAACAGCAGTGAAACGTCTCGGGTTACTTAACAGTAACCCCTGTTCCCTGATAAAAGCTGAACGAGATGCTGCGCTGAGTTAGCGCTTTGGGAACAACTTTAGGTGTGACCATCTGTGAATATGTGTGCAACACGTCAATGATTATTGACTGGAATTTATAGAATCTGCCGGTGACATCATTGGATGCACCTGTAGCAGGGCTATAAATAGATGCATCACAGGTGCATCGTCAGGTATTTTATCTGAAGAGCAGTCCTGGGGCATCCCAGTGCGGCAATGAAGTGCAGGAGGCCTCAGTCGTATAGCTCCACAAATGAAGCAAGCAAGTAGAGGATACCATGAGACCTAGTAGTCATTGGTACTGATGAACAGTACAACATTGGCCTAGCCTGACTTTGCTCAGGGTGTTCTGAATGGACTCGATTCGAGCGGGAGACAATTGTGGCCGCATTGTGATCGAATTCCATACGATTCCCAGATAGGTAGTTTTCTGTGTGGGAGAGAGGATTCTTATCTTGGCGTTGAGCCTCAACCCCTGAGAAACCAGAGCTAAGACAATATCTCTGTGCTGTGATGCCAGTTCTTGTGACTGTGCTAGTATCAGCCAGTCGTCAATTTAATTCAGAATGCGGATGCCCCGGAGTCGCAAAGGAGCCAGTGTTGCATCCATGAATTCCGTGAATGTGTGGGGTGATGAGGCTAGACCGAACGGAAGAACCCGATATTGGAAAGCTTCGCCTCCAAAAGCGAACCTCAGGAACTTCCTGTGTTGTGGCAGACTTTCTACATGAAAGTATGCATCCATGAGATCGATCGTGACCAACCAATCGCGATGTTGGATTTGAGACACGACCGTCTTGATGGTTAGCATCTTGAACTTGAACGCCCTTGGAGCGATTCAAGCCTTGAAGGTCAAAGATCGGACGCAACCCCCCATCCTTCTTGGGAACCAGGAAGTATCTGCTGTAGTAACCTGACTCTCTCTCTCTATGGCCCCTTTGACCAAGAGATTTGCAGTTCTTTCCACAGTAAACATGCTTGCTCCGGTTTCACGGTAGTCGTAACCACGCCGTTGAAACGTGGAGGATGGCAAATGAATTAAATTCTGTAGCTTTTTTCTACTGTTCTTAGAACCCACATAGAAACACCTGCAATAGTTTCCATACTGCCAGGTTCTCTGAGATGGTTATCGATTCTGACACTTCCTGTTGAGTGGATGTCGAGTGTCCCATGTCCTGGACTATGGCAGGAAGCAATGGAACACCCAACATTTAGCTGGAAACCACTAACTCCTGAAATACCAGAGACAGCGGGAATGGAATGGTTTCGTGGGGTATCGGGAGGGTACAGGTGGATGTTTCACGTGACCCGTCCCAAGGTGGGGCTACCCCCATAAGGCTGGGCGCAAAACCATCAGGGTTTTTTCCTTTTTAGAAATAACTGCCCTGATGTCTTGCTTTGGGGGCTGCTGAGGGTGACGAATCGGCCCCCAGTCTTTACGAGGTCTAGAAGGACCGGGGCGGGGCGGGGCTGGGTGACTGAAGGCCCCTCCCCTGAGTGTGGCGAGGAAGGAATTGCCCGAAGGCTTCCTTGTGGCTTTTTTGCCTCCTGGATCCTGGTGATAACTACATTCATAGCGTCACCAAATAAGCCAGAAGGCAAAACTGGGACATTGAGAAGGAAAACTTTGTCCTTATCTCTGATGCCCAAAAGGTTGAGCCATAAGTGTCCCTCTGTGCTGACTAAAGCAGATATAGAACGGCCAATGGCGTGAGCAGTCTGCTTGGTCACACGGAGATACAGATCCGTGGCTCAACGAAGCTCAGAGAAAGCCTCTTCGTCGACAGTGTTGCCCGCACTCAGGTCCTTCAACAGATCAGCCTGGTATGCCTGTAACACTGCCATAGTGTGCAGGGCAGCACCAGCCTGACCTGCTGCCTGATAAGCCTTCCCCACAAGCATGGAGGTGGTCCTGCATGGATTTGTGGGGAGAGTGAGTCTCTTTATGATGATGTCGAGCCAGGCGAGAGATAACCCACAAATGTCTCTTCTACCAGCGGCATCAACGAATAGCCCCATGTCTCAGCATCTACGATATTCGAATATGTCGACGTCGAGGGCACGAAGACACAGGAAGTAAAAATATTCCTCCATGAACGAGAAAGCTCGTCATGGAGGTCATCAAAGAAGGGACTTATATAGGGTTCCCTTCCTCTTTTTTTTTTTTTTCTAGTTTTGAGCATTTGAGGGGGGTCTCTTGTTCACACAGCCAGTCTAGCTGTAGTCTGGCCACAGGCCAAGTAACCACCTCGAGTAATTCCTCAGCTGCTTTATTATTGTGTGTGGAATGTACAGATGTTCAGCGTCCCCCTCGTGAACCGAAGAGGCGCCGAGTAGCGCTTCAGGCTTACAACAAGGATCAGCTGGATCTGGGGAGAGAGTGAGCGATAGGGACGGACCCATCTCTCGCTCCTCAGCCAGATCTATGCGAGAGCCCCACAATGAAAGAGTGGGCGCTGGCTCTTGGAAGTAAGCGAGATGAGTGTGAAGCATTTTTATTCGCACCCGCCCTGCCGCAATGCAAGAGCAGCATGCTCTTCCCCTAAACACACAAAATAAAAACTGGTGTGTGTCCATTTCAGCCATAGAGCGTATACATGGGAACACACACCACTTGCTTTGTTTCAGTCATTCTTTTTCTTCTTTTTTTCTTTTTTTAAAGAAAAGAGAAAGGTTTCTGCGCACTGCCTAAAAATTCTAACTCCTAACAGAGGAAAGTAGAAAGTTTCTGACAGGCTCATGAAGCACACACACACAGAGTGATCTGAAGAAAAAAGCTGTGATGATGCACCTGTGATGCATCTATTTATAGCCCTGCTGCAGGTGCATCCAGTGATGTCACCGGCAGAGGCTATAAATTCCAGTCAATTTTCATTGATGTGTTGCACACATACTCACAGCAGGTAACACAAAGTTGTTCCCAAAGCGCTAACTCAGCACAGCACCATAAGTGAAGCTTTTTGACAGGGAACACTTCCTTAAGATGTGTTACATTCATACAAGTTCATACTGTTGTGAGTGAAAAGGTGGATATGATGTCATTGAGGAATTCATTAAGCTTGAGAGCTTAATAGAGGAGCTACATCATTTTTCTACAGCTTAACAAGAAAACAGTAAGAAACTCTTTGACAGATGAAACAAACCCAATAAATACATGATTACATGCCTTGTCAATGTTTTTTGGGAGGTTAGGTTATTTTTACAAGAAATGCTAACCAATGTAGCCTTTAAAATTGTATAGAAAGCTACAACCAATATACTGTGATGAAAATGCATGTTGGTGCATAACAATTTTTTTTATCTAGCAAGACCTTTGACATTAGAGCAAAGATTTACTGCAAAAGTCTTATTCTTAATGAGAATTTAAATATTGTTTTTCTGTAAAAATATATATAAAAAAAATCCTTAAAGCGTGAATTATGAATAAGTGAATTTTCTTTATTTACCTATTTATAGTCAAAACAAGTCAAAAATGTGCCAGTACTGAAGAAGTAATTCAAAGTATTTAGATTACATTACTAACTTTGAATAATCTGATGGAATACATTACAAATTACATTTTACAGCATGTATTCTGTAATCTTTAGCAGAATACTTTTTAAAAGTAACCTCCCCAACCCTGGCGATGGTATATAGCATGTCATGGTACAATAGTAGTATTACCATATAATACGTGATTCTGCAACAGTATATTTTTTTAAGTGTTAGGATGTACCAATTTGCATACTATGTAGGATGTGTAGTATGCAAAAAGCATTTAACCAGTGTGCCTTTTTGTTAGTTTTTCTGTCATCCTGAATTATATTGATTACCACAAAATTTATTTTTACCTTACCCTCATTTAAAAAAAAAATAGGAGAAATCTGGGGGGTACAATGAGGCACTTATGCTGCATTCCATTCAACTAGGAAAGATTGATTTTCCAACTTACCACAAGAAAAAGTGCAATGGAAAACCACTTGAAGTCGGAATTCCAACTGGGAAACTTGTGCGGAAATGTTCGACTCCAAGATGCAGGTGCGTTACGCCAAACAATGTCGGTACTCAGGGAGATATAAAAAGTAAGTGATAAACATGAACTTTTATTAAGTATATCGATAAATGAGTCAAAGTTCCAACATTATCTGATGTTAAAGCTTGTTTAACAAACATCTGCCGAAACAGGTGTATAAAACATATTATACTCTCTTTTCATAATCGCTGTTTATCAGTTGGGTTGCTAGGAGACATCTCTGGTGAGAGTTAAACACCTGTTAAGCTAACGGTAGCATTGTAGTTTTTTCCTTGCACGTCATCTTCCAAGCATCTGGCAATGGAATGCATTTATGGTTGGAGATCAGAGATATCAAATAGGAATATCCCACATCAGGCTTGAATGGAACGCAGCAAAACAATGGAAGTGTATGGGGCCAATCTGTAAACGTCAAAATACTCACTGTTTCAAAAGTATAGCCAAAAGATGGAATCAATCTGCATGTTAACATGATTGTAGTGTGACAAAATCACTTACTAACCTTTTATGTGTGAAGTTATAGACAATTTTACAACTTTGTTGCCATGACGATGTAATGTCAACAAACCCTAAAATGACTTGAAAAAATTAAATTGTTAAAATTACGATTTAAACAATTTTACAGCTTAAATAATACAAGAATTTTCAAAGAAGAAATACTGTATGTGCTTTTATAAAGTTATACGTTTCAAATTTCTGCCTTTAAACACTGCAAAAATTGCAGTTGTAAGTGCCTCACTCTAACCTCAATATTAACTTTTTTTTAAAAGTTACAAGTCTAAATAATTTGTGGTAATCACCATTGTAACTTGTATTGAACCTGGAATATTCCTTTAATAGCAGCATGATAGCCTCTCCAATTATAATGAGCTTCTAATTAATTAAGACTCAACTCATCCAAATCTCTCATATCAATGGAAATATTAAGTATCCCTCATATGGTTCATTGTGTGATGGATCATTGCAGTATTTTCAAATCTCAAGATATCATCATCAAAGAACAATGAAAGAAACAAGTATGAAAATGGCTAGGGGAGAGAATATATAAGTTTTTTATTAAAATAACAATATTTTAAGGTATCTGCCAAGTACTTGTGATCAGATTTCTGATGGATCTTCACTAAGAAAAAAGTACCCATTTTATTATTATTATTATTATTATTATTATTATTATTATTATTTTATTTTGGAAAATGTTGTGTTTACTATGGTAGTATCATGGTATTCTTTGAAGAACCTAATACAGTTATACAGCTGAGGCCGTAATTCTAAGGGTAAGTAGCCTAAATGATTACAGAATTAGCATTTTTTGGGGTGAACTATCCCTTTAAAGTAACATGCATTTCATGTTTCATTAATATTTTAGTCAGTTAGTACCATGGTTTATATCAAAATACCATGGTATTACCATCTGTTACCATCTTTGTACCATGGTACCACCAGAGTACCTTTTTTAAAGGATGCAAAGGTCATCTTTTAATCAATTCTAGAAATTAAGATTTGTTTTCACAATGTGACTGTCAGGTTCCCTTCGAATGTTGTTAAAAATGTATTGGGGATGTCACTGTCAACAAAATACCTTTCATTTTTCTTTATAAATCATTTTAGCTGTGCATCATCAGCATACAGTAGCACTTGCTGGTGAGAACATTTTCTACAAGCATCTGATATACTGTTAATATTTTTTAATTTTTTAATTTTTATGGAATAGTGTCTCCCAAAGGAATTTTCTCAGAAATGTGTTCAAAAGACAAGTGAAGCAACACTGTCAGGTGGAGGTAAAAAAGCTGTCTAGCTGACACCCAATCACAAACAAACATGTCAGAATTCATCAGCGTCTTACAGAGTAAAATGATGATGTCTTGAATGCTGGAAATATAATTGCAGGAGACAGGTGCTGGGCCCTAATGACCAACATTTGAGAAAAAGCACAAAGCTTTTTCACTTTCTGTTTTGGTATTAGTGGGTGTTGTATATTAAGAACCTAAAAATGAAATGAAAAACTGTTTGTGGTATCTGCATGAGGATTAATGGAGTAGTAGTTCACCCAAAATGAAAAATATGTCATAAATGACTGATCCTAATAACATTTGAAACTTTCTTTAACATTTTAATGAATATCCCAGTTTGACTTTTCAATAGAATTGCCGTTGATAGCGACTCCCCTAAAGCTTGAAAAGCACCCAAAATTATAATAAAAGTAGTCCATGTGACTCATGTGTCATATTCCAAACCTTCTGAAGGCATACGGTCGGTTTTGGTGAGAAACAGCTCCAAATATAATTCATTTTCAAGCATGTTCACAGAGGCTATCATGTTAGCACTAAACAACGCAAGTTCTCACTTGGATATGTGAGCCACTGTGAACGAGCTTCTCTCATTCTCTCATAGTGCATATGAGTCAAGAACATCTGAAATGAGTTAAATCATTGACTGTGTGTGTGTGTGTGTGTGTGTGTGTGTGTGTGTGTGTGTGAGCGTGTAATCATCACTTTGTGGGGACCAAATGTCCCCATAAGGATAGTAAAACCCGAATTTTTGACGTTGTGGTGGCATTTTGTCGGGCCCCATGAGGAAAACTTATAAATCATACTAAATTATGTTTAATGTTTGAGCAGACAGTTTTCTGTGAGGGTTAGGTTTAGGGGTGGGTTTAGGGGATAGAATATAAAGTTTGTACAGTGTAAAAACCATTGTCTATGGAAAGTCCCCATAAAACATGGAAACCCAATGTGTGTGTGGAGTTTTAGCCCCTATTTTGGTTTCATGAGCATAGGTAGTGAATGTGATGGAAACGTAGAGTGCTGTGACAGTGAAGTGTCTTTGAGTGTGTCTTTTAATTGTGCATAAAACAATTATACGCTCACTTGAGATTGACACATTTCTTTCGATAAGATGAAATGCGCATAAACTATGATGGAAACACATGTACCGAATAAACTCCAAAAATACTCCTAGAATAAAAGATGATAATCAAAAAGGTCATGTGACTGAAAAATTCATTTCAGTCACATTCATTACTGGACTAAATGGTGGGCTAATCATCACATGTGAAATGTTGCTCTGGTCATCCTGAAATAACGGTGTCTAGAAAATCCAAAGCCTACAAAGAGTTTGCAGAGCAAATGTAGTCGAAAACAAACTTAAACTGTACAGAAGAGAAGGTATATTGGCGCTTGTGGCAGGGCAGAGGGCGGGGCTGGGTCGTAAATCTGCACGTGCGACAGAGAGAGAGATTTACAGGCAGCTTTCTGACACCTGTGTGTGTGTGTGTTTGTCTTTTTGGTTGAATTTTATATTAAACTATTATTTAAAGCCGGTTCTCGCCTCCTTTCCATTAATCCCTTTACACTGGTGCCGAAACCCGGGAAGGAGGAGCGACGCGCCATAGTGGAATTCTCACCGCTACATCCACCCCAAAGGAGCAGCCACGGTCATCCACCGGAGGATGGAGGAGCCCGGCCACCTGGAAGTGGAGGAACAGCCGCCGACCTAGAGGGGAGGAGGGGCTACCACCTGGAACGGTTTTCACTGTCAGGGGCGGGGGAGACCCCTACCATCCACCAAAAACGCGCCGGGGCGTTCCTTCTGACAGGGGCCGGAGGACAGCCTCTGATCCGCCTTGGGAGGTGCGGCTGTCATCCATTAGTGGGTGGAGGAGTGGCCAAGCTACGGCGGATCGGAGAACCTGCGAGTAAGTGTCTCTCTCTTTTTTTTTTGTTTCTGCCCCCGCCTGAGAGAACGGGGAAGGAATGTAGCAAGATGGAGGGCAGGGTCGGGTCGTGATTCTGCACAGGCTAATTAGCCCTCGAGCGGGATAAAGGCAGACCGAAAACGGTGGTGCGACACAGAGCGAGATTTACGGGCAGCTGTCCGACACCTGTGTGTGTGTTTGTCTTTTTGGTTCAGTTTTATATTAAACTATTATTTATATTGTCAAGCCAGTTCTCGTCTCCTCCTTGCCCATCTTAACCCCTTTACAACGCTTTTGAAAAATATCTTATAGATCATATATAGTCTCATATAGTCATAAGGATGGATGCACACACATATATAGTGCTCCCAAAAGTGTGTGATGTGCTGTCGCTCCCAAACATGAGACAAATTTATTTACAGTGTTTTGTCTGCATGCCCTAAACCGCCAGCATTTTGTTCATAAAACAATCACTGTGGCTACAATTTCTCTGGAATTGACGATTTCATCCTTTTGAACACCTTTGGATGGAAACACGGCTTTATTCGCACATTGTTTCTGCAATAATATGGTTTTTCGCATAAATTAAATTTGCAACTTGGATGGAAACATAGATAGTGTGTGCATGCATATGAATTTGCATGCATATGCATGCATTTAGCTCTAGTCAAGAGTGTGTGTGTCTGTGTTCAGAGGTGTTGGCCTAATTCAAATAGTCAGCTGGGGAGGCAGAGCTTTCCGCAAGGCACTAATCATGGCTTGCAATCAAACACCTATCACTGGGGTAAATCCACGAGTGCAGGCCAGCACAGGTACACCAAATCGCATTCATTTCCCCTGCAAAGTGTCAAACTGCAGCCAAATCCCAACTTTCAGGTGCAGTATGAAATCTTATCTGTGATCGTGCTATGAGAAAACCATTAAATTATAAGATGGTTCTGAAATTAATAGGCATTGTCAGAGTGCAATTCATCGAGCCACTAATGTTTGTCAATACATAATATAATCAATATTCCCCCAACAAATTACAATTCCGTTATTTACTCACTTTCGAGTTCCAAACCTGAATCCTGTTTTTGTTTTGTTTTTTTTTCTGTGAAAAATGCAATTTTTTAAAATTTACATATACACTCACCTAGCACTTTATTAGACACAGTCAAAATCACTGAGATCACATTTTCCCCATTCTGATGGTTGATGTGAACATTAACTGAAGCTCCTGACCCGTATCTGCATGGTTTTATGCATTGCACTGCTGCCAGATGATTGGCTGATTAGATAATAGCACGAATATGTAACATTCATTATGGGCTGTCAAGAAAAAAAAAAATGACAAAACTGCACTAAAAACATCACACATGTGCCATAGATGCCATATTTGATTTCAGACTTGCAGTGGATGTGAAAATTATCACTGAATAATGACTTAAATTTCTTTCTATTCCTCACATAAAGCTATTGTATGGCTTCAAAAGACTTGAAACAGAGGTTATATGGACTATTTTTTATAATTTTTTTGTCCTTTGTGGAGCTTGAAAGACATGTCTATAAATTGCTGTTGTATGGAAAAGATCTATGTGAAGGTTTGGAAAGACCTGTGAAGAGGGGACCAGTTCCTCATGCAAGTATAATGGAACATTCACCAGCTACATGTCTATGCAGTAACTGCTGTAACAATGTGTAAAGGATTTAGACGGGCAAGGAGGAGGCGAGTATCAGCTTGACAATATAAATCATATTTTAATGATAAACTTAAAGCAAAGGACAAAAAAAAACACATGACGGACATGTCCGTAAACGATCTCTCTCTCCTGCACCACCGCCCACAATCGGCCTTTATCCCTCTCGGAGGCTTAATTAGCCTGATAAGGGACCAGGTGTGTATAATCACGACCCGGCCCCGCCCTCCGCCCTGCCACAAAGTATAAGGATGGTCAAGGAGGAGGCAGGAACTGGCTGAACTTTCAACATAATGAACTTAAAACAACATAAAGCATAAACAAACAGACACACATGCAGCGCAGCCAGGTGCGTCTGCGCGTCTCTCTCTCTCTCTCTCGACCCGGAGGCTTGTCTTTATCCCCCTCCCGGCTGATTAGCCTGTTTCAGGGCCGGCTGCGTGTCATCACGGACCGGCCCCACCCTCCTCCTCGTCACACTGGCTTGTGTAGCTGGTCTTATGCAGTAAACGTTGCTGTGTTAAAGATTCATTATGACCTCGGCATGTGTAACCATATGCATTGACTCTAATGATGTCTCGCCTGTTGCTTGGGAAAAACAGCAATCTTGCAAGGGGGAAAGGCACTCGCATCACCGTTATCAATATTCAGATTCACATACATGGCTGCTCTGAGTGCATTAATTAGGATGTTAGAAACAGGCTGCAGCACTACAGTGAGCTTAGGGTACTGATCTATTCTGAGTCACAGTGCATTTGGCTCCCCAAAGCCGAGGATCATGACAAGCACTTCTGATCCATGGGCTCTCTCATGCCTTACGGTGGGAAATGATGGCACTTAAAGATAACAATGGCCACATTCAGTCTGAGAGATTTTATAATGGTGTTTTGAATGGATGGTGTTACCTTTTTTCAGGATATAGACAGTCAATTATGCTGTTTGGCAAAAGGTTTCCTGTACTGCTTGCTTTTGAAATTTCTCTCTGTCTCTTTCCTTCATTAAACTGCTTCAGCCTCAACTACTCCATATTGCCAGCTTAAACTGGAGTAAAATGCAATGCTATGATCAAAGAGATTGAAATGACAGCATTGTGGAAGTATGAGGTTTTTTGTGATACGTTTGCTCAGGAGTTTTGCTGCCTTTGCTGCTTTCCAAACAAGCAGACATCACAGGTCACCCAGTCACATCCACACTGCCTGTCCTGTCACTAGAATTCTGTCACTGCACAAAAAACACTTCATATATTTATATTTACACTATACTGAATTTAGGTATAGTTCACCCTAAAAATACTATTCTTGCATTATTTTCTCACCCCAATGCCGCTCTAAACAATATTGGCTTTCTTTCTTCTGTTGAACACAAACATATTTTTATATAAATATATGTCTACACCAAAGTTGTTTGACATATACTGAATGTTAATAGTGACTCTTGGCTTGATTAAAAAACAAGCATAAAACCACAATATTTAGTACTTACCATGTCTTTGAAGCTAGTCTGTCCCAAATTTTCTGTCCCAAAAAGTCTGGCTCTGCTTTCTTTGTATACTTGCATTATGAGGTCTTCCTTGCTCTATATGTATATCATTTGCCATATCCACCTTTCTCCTGAACACAGAAACGTTTTCCAGGCTCCAGTGTTTTCACTCGCATTGGCATGCTATTAGTTGATATTTTGATTCTAAGTGTTTTTAGTTAGTTAAAAAAAAAAAAAAAAAGAGATCAGGCATAGCGGGAGGTTCCTGGAAGAACGCCAATGGTTGTGTTGATGATCGCTGTGATTACATAGACATTCCCCATCAGTACCAGCCTAATCATTTAAATCCATCTTTGGGATATCAAGAACCCTTCCGTCCTCGGCACCCCCAGTTAGTGCCATATTGTGGATCTATGCCAACCATCCCAGATTTTGTACACGATGATCCATGGGAGTTCACTTGGCTTAAATTAGCTCCGGACAATGTACTGCCCAAAGATGCCTCTGAATCCTTCAAATTCCAATTACTGATTAATAATTTAAGTTGGAAGATGCCCTACTCATTGCTGACATATATAGTCACAGTCGGTTCCCATTTAGTGACACAATGTGAGTGCATCCAGACATGTACGGGCAACCACATCAATTGGCCTTGAAGCAGATCACAAACTTAATGGAGACTAACTTATTTCAAGAGTGGAGACATTAATGCTTTCAAGGGATTTGCTCTCCTGGTCTGTGCATTAGTCAGGAAGTTAAATCAATTAGGCAGCCCATGCTGTACTGAGTTGAAGTGTGGCTTGCATGCATCTCGCCATTTAGCTAAGTTGCACTACGTCCTCAGAGCCAATTTTAAGAGATTTGTGAACCCTCTTCAGACTCTGATTCCTACCCTCCTTGACCTTGCGGATTGGCTCGAATATGAGGTCAGCGTGCCAGTAGAAGTAATGCAGTACTGTACCTAACCGGACCAAGAGAAACAAGGCCCTTGCAAAGATAAGTGGACTGGATTTGTGCCTCGTAAACCGTCTACTGTTTTGCATGGCGGCGAACAGAAAGGTGGGCAGGCAGAGAATTCAAATACCACTACATCTGCCACAGGGACAAAGCAGGAGAAACCCAAGAAGTATTGCCCATTCTGCGACACTGTCCAACATTATATGAATTAGTGCACCAAATTCAAGCTCTTGACTAAGGGGTAAAGAGAAAACTGGATCAAAGCAGGACATCGATGTTGGAGATGTGGCCGCTAGCATCAGAACTCAAAGTGAACACTGTTTCATGTGCGAGAAATGCGGCAGGAAACATCTTGTGGTTCTTTGTGAGGTTAATTCTGACCCAGATTTTGGAGGAAAAAAGCAGAATCAGAACAACAGAAAAAGTGTATGTATGGTAAGTTCCACATCAAAGACACTGTTTTTTGACAGCCTAACAAATAGCAGACAAATGCTACTGAAACTGATTCAGGTTATAATTTGAAGTGGCGATAGGTCACTGGAGACCTATGCAGTACTGGACAATGGATATGAACGGACCATCCTGCTTTTGAAGCTGCTCAACGTTTAGGTCTCCAAGGTAAAGCAGAAGACCTAGCTCTTCGTACTGTGGGGCAGGAGTTTCACACCATACATGGAAGCTCAGTATCCTTACCTATAGCTTCCATTTCACAACCTGACAAACTCTTCCAGATACACAGAGCCTTTACATCAGTTTCTTGCAACAGAAGTACACAACAAAGCACAAACACTAGTGTTTTTCAGTTTGGATTATCATCACCTGATTATGCCAGTGGAACCAGTGAGATTGGGACCTCCTGGTGAATCAGCCACCATACACACTTGCCTTGGGAGGAACTTGCAAGGCCCTTCAAGGTTTTTGCAGCATCGTCTCCTACCCCAGGATTGTCTTTTTACTTCTTGCATCTCTTCAGATGCTGAACTCCTTAGCCAAGTTGAGAGATTTTGAAAACTGGACATTTTGCCTCATCGACCAGATAAGATGGTCACACATTCATGACAATATGCAGAAGCAGTCTGTATCCTGGAAGAGAAGAAAACAGGGTTGAAGAAGATGGAATCAGACATTATGCTACCCCATTACTCTGGAAGGGATCTGTCCCCCCATCGAATACTCCAAAAGAAGATATCCTAGGTCTTCTATGTGTGACAGAGAGATGACTAACCAAAGAACCTCATAGAGCTGCAGTTTATAATGCAAAAATACAGATGCTGCTAAAGGCAGGTTATGTCACCCCACTATCGCCAGCAGAGTGTGATCTGAGCTCCTAGTCATGGTACACACCCCATCACAATGGGAATGACTGTATTGTCTTCAATTGCTCTTTTTTTATTCAATAGCCAGTCCCTAAATGATATGTTACTTGGGACTACTATGGGAGCAAGCCTGTTGGGAGTCCTTCTCCACTTTAAAGCGTACCCCATAGCAGTCTTTAGTTATGTGAAAGGCATGTTCCAACATGTCCATCTGCTTGAAGACAGCTGAGCCTCCCAGTATACCAATGAGAAGTTCTACCATTTGGGGAAAATTTGAGCACTTTTTGTGCTACCTTTGCTCTTCGGTTGCATGTCCAGAACCACCATGGACCTAAAGAGAACATGCGCCAGTCCATTGAATGCAGTTAGAAAACAGTTTGCAGTGTGTCCCAACAGAAGAACAGGCTGAGAAGTTAATGGAAAAGTTGCAATGTCTCCTCATAGAAAGTTGATTTGAATTGAGCCAGTGGGAAAGCAATGTTCCCACTAACCACCTGCTTACAGAACTGAAATCAAAGAGCAGTGAAATCTGGTTCAGTTAGGAGAAGACCAGCCCTCAAGAATGCACCATCTGAATCATATGGCAGTGCAAACCTGACACCTGTACAAAACCATACTAGAAAAAGCTAAGGCCATTTTGCAACTGCTGTGGGACAAAAAACAAGAGTGGGATGATCCTTGTCTCCCAGATTATCTGTTGTCAGCCTTGCATCAATGGGGAAAGTGAACTTCCACAGTGGTCCCGAATCTCTCTGTCAAGATGCTACAGCAGTGGCATCCAGTGTGCTGTCAAGAGTTGCGGTATTCCTGTATTTTGCAATGCCTCAGAGTGAGCTTTTAGCTCAGTAATATATTTATGCACTGAATACACCCAGAGCAATTGTCATATGGCCTTCTTATCTGCTAGATCCAGGTTTGTTCCAAAAAAATCTAAATTCCAAATTGAACTTGAGTAACTGAAATTTAGGAACTATCTGACTATCAGCTTTGTGTTATATCTACTTGATGGCTAATCCTGCTGATGATATCATGTAGGGCTTGTCCCTAGCCCAATTAGCAGGAGAGACATGTTGGAATCCAGGTCCATCTTTACCGAAGCAGCCTGACTGCCACTGGCCAAGGGCACCAGAAAGCCAAACAGAAGAAGTTCAGAAGTTAAAGAGACCTGTGTTTTGTGGCCTACTGAATGAGACCACAAATGCTGCTGTACCTGATGCTCACCAATTTGGTAGTTATTAAGAACATCTGGAAGCTACAATGCTGCCCTTACATGTGACGGCTAACAATGCTGATCAGCTTAACGCTGTAGGGCCTTGCCCAATCAAAATGGCAGCGGTGACCGCATGGCCCTTTGTTCTATGATCAAAGGTGAAACATTGAACTCAGTTTCCCAGGGTTCTTCACGGTTTCACAACTGGATGTGACGTCTCCCGCCCATGGACCCAATCTCAAACGCCATTGGTCAAAAAGTGGCTTATGACCGATGATGTCATCTTGTCAACAAAACTAGCAGACAGATTTGAGTTCAGCCTCTCTGCGTCCAGCTTCTAAGCCAACGGTTTAAAGAGATCACATATCTACACATACGAAGGAGTTTTCCCTGCTTCTGGACAAAGGACAAAGAGAGTCCACGTTTTTCTAACCTTACCATTTGGCCACGGTAGAGTAAGATTAACTTAGCTTTGTTCCAGTCTAGTAGTATACTTATTATAACCGGTTCATTCATTTTCAGTTCAAGACAACAGTTAATTTATTTAGAAAACGGAAAGGTGACCAGCTTCCCTTCTCCCTCATTTTCTATCAATGTTGACCAACGCCTGCATTTCTCTCCATTACCGTACCCGAAGAACAAAGCAGAGACGTGTATTTTCGCTGACAGGTGTAAGACAAAGGACCGATTCCAGATCGTTTTCTCCTGACCGCTCAACGCAACAGGAATTCAAATGGACAAACCTGCTGAAATCACAAAGGATTTCCCAAGTAAGGCTTGATATCTGGGCAGATTTATTTTAGAAACTGTGACTTTTCTTGTACAACTCAATCGTATGTTTGATGTTTTGAGTATAATCTTGTTTAACTCTGATTGCTGTTTTGCTGTTTTGATTTGTGAGAGTCAATTTTGGGTGAAATGTTGTTTGAGTGATCTGACCTAGAGATTCAGTCCCGCTGTTACCAGCGGTTGTACTCAGTTAAATTGCATGTGCCCCTGTTTGTTCGCTCTCTCTCTCTCTCACAGAAATTCACGGAGTGAGCAGCACCACGGTTTATGTCCGACTCAGGCTGGTGTTTCATATTCTCCCTCCTTTTTTGTCAGTTCCTTTGTATGACTGTTCATTTCCACCTACACGTGGTATTAGCCTAATTGCTCTGGATCTGAACCAGCCATTTTTCTTTACTCCCTTCCCTCCAAATTCAAATGATCGTTGGCTCTGCCTTATTGATATAGTCATCCATTTTGAACCTGGTTCTCCAGCTTGACCTGATCCTTCATTTTGAATATAGTTTCCATTTTGAATCCAGTTCACCATTTTGAACCTAGTTCTCTATGTGGACCTGATCCTCCATTTTGAACCTGGTTCTACATGTTGAAACTGATCCTCCATTTTGAAATTAGTTCTCCATTTGGAGTTTAATCTGCCATTTTGTTTTTGTTACCGAATCTAGACACCCCCCCCCCCCCCCCCCCCCCATGCATACATACTGTACATACACTATCATATAGCTCCACTATTTAGTTAGGATTTCCATGTTATGTTTTTGTATTATATTCATATAGGTTTGGCAGTGTTCATTGCTGTTTGATTATAATAAATCTGGTTATATTGTAATGAGAAGTACTCCTAGTTGTTTGTTGAATATTGTGTTGAAGCCAGCCTCTGCCACGTCAAGAACTCCCCTATTAAGTGTATTGTTATTTTGTTGTTGTTAGAACCCAGCTGTAACCAGATTACTGTTGGATTTGTATGGAAATAATTTGACTAGTTTCTCCCCTTCTTGATTATTTTGATTATTAATCAAAATACTCAACCTTCAGGGTAGATTTATATGAGACCCGATCAGTCCCTTACAATCATTTTTCTCTTGTCAAAAAGTAGTGCCCCGAGGATAGAATTTAATGAACAAAATAATATTATTTAATTTAATTTGTAATTAATAGTTGATCATTATTAATTGTTGATTATTTCTGTTTCTAATGAAACTGATCCTAACAACCAGTAGCACCTTACAACGCTGATGAATTTCACATAGCAGAACTGGCTCTTGTGAGCCACTGTCAGATGCAGGATTTCCCTGAAGAGTTTGAGTACTCAAGGAGGGAAAGACTGTCCTGACCTGACCCACAGTCGATTAAAGCAATTTGTGCCAGAACACAACAAAGACTCTGACTTGATCAGAGTAGGTGGCAGACTCAGATCCAGTAACGCCAAACTCTTGTTTATCGGGCAGCCCGACTCAACAACTGCACAAGTTGAGCTTGAACTAATTTTTACATATAACACTTAAAATTGTTGTTGTTCTCCATCAAGAACACTCATATTGGTAGTTTCTTTTGGAGACCAGAACCATAGTAATAAAAGAAAACTGTCAATAAATACAGTATTTACCTCTTGGAACTCAATGTGTCTTAGATTGATTGAATAAAATTCCAGAGTCTTAATTTTTACACATCTGTTAGTGTTTTCTTAACCCCAAGACCACAAGATATGTATGCCAAATGCTTGGAATTTCTTCTATACTATACTTAAATAATTCAATATTTAGATTTTTAATAAAGATATGTACACATTGCTCATGTACATGCCCATGAAATTATGTCGATCATCAAAAAGTACCAAAAAGTTTTTTACAACTTCATAATTATTTCCTATTTTACTTATTGAAATCTATGGCATGCTGCACACAATGGCATTTTGTATTGAACACATGCAACCTTTTAGCGATCACTCCAATAAAATGCTGTCTATGTAAACTCTGACATTTTCGTCTACGAAATGGTGGATTTTATGAATCCACTTGAATTTTTGACTTGAATGCCAATGACTCTGCTGTTATTTTGTTTTAGGTTTTTTTTGCAAAATGTATAATTCATGTATAATTCACGTCCGAGTAATGCTCGCTTGAGGCTTTTGTACAGAACAGTGAATTAGACTGTAGCCAAAGAACATATTAACATATGTCAACCCTTGGGATCTGTGTTTGTACTATTCATTTCAATGCAAACCTCTGCCAGTGCCCCTCTTAAATGTTAAAAGCCTTTTTAATTTACGAGCAAACAATATCATCATGTAGCTTGTGAATACAACTTCAGTGCCTAGATTTGCAGTCAGTATAATTTTCATTACCGATATGTTTACCCACTTGCTTAGTGTCGATGAATATGTGCATTTAAAACATGATCAATTTGAAGTTCATGACAAGACATTTGCATTCCATTAAATCATTTCTTACTCATGTAACCATCATGTGATATTGCGTGCATATGTCTATCAGTTGTGGGATAGATAGTCCAACAAAGTGGTAAGGATTGGTAAACTCAAGCACATTTGGTGTAATTAAATTGTAATTTTTCAGGAAGTCTAATCTTGGATAACTTGCTCTAGAAATGTGTCTTAATTAAAAGGAGTCACCTTTATATATGAGTTTATGAAGATACAGTATATGAATATATTGGGATAGAATGTCATATGGAATTCCGGGGTTGACTGTTGTGTGTGAAATTCCCAGGAGATCAGCAGTTACAGAAATACTCAAACCAGCCCATCTGGCACCAAGAATCATGCCACCCAGAATCAATGAGATAATGTTTTCCCCTATTCTGATGGTTGATGTGAACATTATCTGAAGCTCCTGACTAATATCTGAATGATTTTATGCATTGCACTGCTGCCACACAATTGGCTGATTAGATAATCGGATGAATAAGTAGGTGTACAGGTGTGCCTAATAAAGTCATTATGAGTGGATCAAAGTAAACATGAATTGGAAATCACAACCATAATATTACATATGAACCATAATATTTCCATGTGAAACTGGATTTACAACAATAAAAAAGGAGGCGGGCTTAATGTTCCCTTTACAAAAAGCTTCACTATGATGCTGCGCTGCTAAGCGCTATGGGGAACAATCTTATTGTGAGCTGCTCTGAACATGTGTGTAACACGTCAATGAAAATTGACCGGAATTTATAGCCTCGGTTGGTGAGATCATTGGATGCACCTGTGGCCAGGCTATAAATAGGAGGCGTCACCAGAGTGTCGTCAGACATTTTTCTTCAGAGCTTTCTCTCTGTGTGTTTTCACAAAACTCTTTGTTAGAAATTTGTTAAAAACAAAGTCTTTTTTTTTAAAAAAAAAAGAGAACTTTCCTTTCCTTTCTTTCTCTATATATGTGAATATATATATATATATATATATATATATATATATATGTGTGTGTATATATATATATATATATATATATATATATATATATATATATATATATATATATATATATATATATATATATATAAAAAAGAGAAAGAAAATGGCGGAGAATCAGGGCAAACGATGCGTGTTTCCTCGTCAACGCTCTATGACTGACAAGGACACGCATGAATTTTGCTTTGTCTGCTTGGGGGAAGAGCACGCTGCTCTCGCGTTGGGGCAGGGCGGGTGCGCGCATTGTGACCTACTTTCGGTCGGGATGCTTCGCGCTCGCCTTGCTTACTTCCGAGAGCCAGCACCCACATTTCATTCGTGGGGCTCTCGCATGGATCTGGCTGAGGAGCGAGAGACGGGTCCGTCTCTTTCGCTCACTCTCTCCCCAGATCCTGCTGGTCCTTCGCGTGATCTTGAAGCGTGCTTCGGCGCCTCTTCAGTTCGCGAGGGGGACCTCCATTCTCTTGATACAGATTCTGAGTTAACCACATCCGAGCACTCCAATCGCGATTCAAAATCTTCGGAGGAGTTACTCGATGTGGTTACTCGCGCGGTGGCCAGACTTCAATTAGACTGGCCACGCGACCAAGATCCCCCCAAGCGCTCCAAGTTAGAGGACAGATTTCTGTCTGGTGACCAAGGGAAGGGAACGCCTCATCAGTCCCTTCCCTTCTTTGATGATCTCCACGACGAGCTTTCTCGTTCGTGGAAGAAACCATATACCTCACGCGTTCACGTGCCCTCGACGTCGGTGTATTCGACTATCGTGGGCGCTGAGGCGCGAGGATATTCAAAGATGCCACCGGTCGAAGAGACATTTGCGGGTTATCTCTCGCCGGGTTCGGCATCGTCTCTTAAAAAATCTGCTCTCCCCTCTAAGCCATGCAGGGTTACCTCCATGCTGGTCGGGAGAGCTTATCAAGCGGCGGGTCAGGCTGGTGCTGCGCTGCACACCATGGCTGTGTTACAGGCATACCAGGCTGACCTGCTAAAGGACCTGAGTGCAGGAAGAGACCTCGACGACGAAGCTTTTTCGGAACTTCGTCGAGCTACGGATTTGTCTCTCCGTGCCACCAAGCAGTCAGCCCGTACTATTGGCCGGTCTATGTCCGCTTTGGTCAGCACGGAGAGGCATTTATGGCTTAACCTATCCGGCATCAAGGATAAGGACAGAGTTTTCCTCCTGGATGCCCCAATTTCGCCTTCTGGTCTCTTTGGAGACGCCATGAGTATGGTTATCTCCAGATTCCAGGAGGCGAAAAGCCATGAGGAAGCCTTTGGGCGGTTTCTTCCTCGCCGCACTCAGGGGGCGAGGCCGTCGGCCACCCAGTCTCGCCCTGATTCCGTTAGGAGGGAGGCTCAAAAGCAAAGCGTGGCAAGTCGTGCTCCCCCTCACAAAGATTGGGGACAGGCTCGTCGCCCTCAGCAGCCTCCCAAACAAGACCTCAGGGCTGGTATTTCTAAGAGAAAGAAGCCCTGACGGTCTTGTATCCAGCCCTGTGAGGGTAGTTCCCTTCGGGACGGGGCGCGTGTATCATTCACTTCGGCCCTCACGAAACCTCTTCACTCCCGCCACCCTTGGTGTTTCGGGTGACAGGGGTTTCCAACAAAATGTTGAGTGTACCGTTGCTCCCTGCCATAATCCAGGACACGGAACATTCGACACCCCCTCGACAGGAAGTGTTGAAATTAGTTCCCATCTCAGAGAACCTGGCAGCGTGGAAACTTCTGCCAGGTATTTCTATGTGGGTTCTAAAAACAGTAGAAAAAGGCTACAGAATTCAGTTCGCTTGCCGCCCTCCGAGCTTCAACGGCATGGTTTCCACTACCGTAAGGTCGGAACAGGCGTGTCTACTTCGGGTAGAACTGCAAAATCTCTTTGAAAAAGGGGCCATAGAACATGTTCCCCTTCCAGAGAAAGAGTCAGGCTATTACAGCAGATACTTCCTGGTCCCCAAGAAGGGGGGGGGGGGTTGCGTCTGATCTTAGATCTTCGTGGCTTGAATCGCTCGGTCAAGACGCTCAAGTTCAAGATGCTAACAGTCAAGTCCGTCGTGTCTCAGTTCCAACATCACGATTGGCTGGTCACGATCGACCGGTCATGATCGACCTCATGGACGCATATTTTCATATTGGAATTCTGCCACAGCACAGGAAGTTCCTGAGGTTCGCTTTCGGGGACGAAGCCTTCCAGTATCGGGTCCTTCCATTCGGCCTAGCCCTATCACCCCGCACATTCACGAAATGCATGGATGCAGCACTGGCTCCTTTGCGACTCCAGGGCATCCGCATTCTGAAATATCTACACGACTGGCTGATTCTAGCCCAGTCTCAAAAACTGGCAGTTCAGCACAGGGATATCGTCTTGGCTCATCTAGGTTCTCTGGGTCTGAGACTCAACGCCAAAAAGAGCGTTCTTTCCCCGACCCAGGAAATTTCCTATTTACGGGTCATATGGAATTCGATCACGATGCAGGCACAGTTGTCTCCCGCTCATGTCATCTTCATTCAGAACTCCCTGAGCAATCTCAGGCTAGGTCAGGGTTGCACTGTTCTTCAGTATCAATGAATATTAGGTCTCATGGCGTCTGCGTCCACGGTGATTCCTTTGGGCCTTCTCCATATGAGACTGTTTCAGCTGTGGCTAAAAGCCAGGGGGTTTCATCCAAGGGCCAGTCCCCTCAGGCAAATAAGGGTTACGCGCCCAGCGCTTCGTTCCCTTTCTATGTGGTTCAGACCCCGGTTTCTCACCTTGGGTCCCACTCTTGGTGCATTGTGTCGTCGCAGGATGCTAACGACAGACGCCTCCCTGACGGGTTGGGGTGCGGTCTTAAGTGGTCGTCCAGCCCAAGGGGAATGGAAGAGTCATCAACTCGATTGGCACATAAACCGCCTTGAGCTGATGGCAGTATTTCTGGCCCTGAAATACTTCCTCCAACATTTGAGAGACTGCCATGTCCTTGTGCGGGTGGACAACACAGCAGCAGTCTCCTACATAAATCATCAAGGAGGCCTACGTTCTCGTCACCTCAATTTGCTGGCACGTCGGATTCTCCTTTGGGCCCAGGGCAAGTTACTGTCACTCAGGGCAGTCTATATCCCTGGATGCCTGAATGTGGGAGCAGATTTTCTGTCCAGACGAAACTTACCGACGGGCGAGTGGAAACTCCACCCTGAGGTAGTACAACAGATTTGGGAGAGATTTTACAGAGCGGAAGTGGACCTCTTCGCCTCTCTAGAGACTGCGCAATGTCCCCTCTACTTCTCTCTGAGTCACCCAGCCCCCCTGGGTCTGGACGCGATGGCGCATACATGGCCCAGAATGTGTCTGTATGCGTTTCCCCCAGTTTCTCTGCTCCCGGGAGTCCTGGCCAGAGTTCGCCAGCAAGGGTCTTGCCTCTTACTGATAGCGCCTCGCTGGCCGAACAGGATTTGGTTCTCAGAGATGATGTCTCTCCTAGACGGCTCGCCTTGGGTGATTCCGGACAGGAGGGACCTTCTGTCTCAGGCACAGGGGACAATATTTCATCCCCGGCCCGAATTGTGGAAACTTCATGTTTGGCCCCTGAAGGGTACCAGCTGAGGGACACAGGGCTGTCGCTTGGGGTTATTGAAACCATTCTTAGTGCTAGGGCTCCCTCCACCAGAAGAATTTACACCAATAAATGGGGTGTCTTCGAAAGGTGGTGCAGTTCACATGGTGCAGATCCAGTTAACTGCCAAATTGTTTCAGTTCTGGATTTTCTGCAGGAAAAACTGTCAGCAGGCATATGCCCCGCTACTCTCAGGGTTTATGTGGCCACCATTTCGGCTTGCCACACCTTGATTGACGGGGTGCCTTTAGGGAGGCACCCTCTACTCGCTCGCTTCATTCGTGGAGCCAAGCGACTGAGGCCTCCTGTTAGGATCAGAACTCCTTCATGGAACTTAACAATAGTCCTGGAGGGTCTGGTTGAGACCCCTTTTGAACCTCTGGAGTCAGCGTCTGACAGACTTCTGACTCTCAAGATGGTCTTTCTTATGGCTATTACCTCTCTTAAGAGGATTGGGGATCTACAGGCTCTGTCTATTTTGCCGACCTGTTTAGAATTTGCCCCAGGTATGGCCAAAGCTATTTTGCATCCTCACCCTGATTACCTTCCTAAGGTTCCTTTTTCGACAATACATCCTGTCACTTTGGAAGCCTTCTGCTCCCCGCCGTTTCTAACGCCGGAGCAGGAAAGACTTCACGGACTCTGCCCAGTCCGTGCCCTTCAGACTTATGTCCACCGCACAAGCCAGTGGCGTAAATCAGGGCAATTGTTTGTTTGCTATGGGGGCCGCAACAGGGGGGCGGCCGCTACTAAGCAGACTATGTCACATTGGGTGAGGGATGCTATTGCCCTGGCCTATGAGGCGCGCGGTCAAGCTTTGCCAGTAGGTGTCAGGGCTCACTCCACCAGAGGGGTCGCCTCCTCTAAAGCCTTGGCTAGAGGGGTCCCTCTGCAGCAAGTTTGTGATGTGGCAGGCTGGTCCTCTCCGCACACATTCATTAGATTCTATAGTTTGGATGTTCATGCTACTCCGGGCTCTTACGTCCTTGAGTCGACATCTCAAACTCATGCCGGAACAAGTTTGTGACGCGGCGGGCTGGTCCTCTCCACGCACATTCTACAATTTTCTTCATGGGCTGGATGCTCTGCTACCCCGGACTCTTATGTCCTTGGGTCGACATCTCAGGCTCATGCCAAATCAAGTTCATGGTACGAACTTTTTGAGTTAGATGCTTTACCCCGGACTCTTATGTCCTTGGGTCGGCTTCTCAAACTCATTTCTGACTTTGTGGGCTAGATGCTTCGCTACTCCGGACTCTTATGTCCTTGAGTCGACATCTCAAGCTCATGTCTGAACAGGTTTGTGATACGGCAGGCTAGTCCTTTCTGCACACATTCTTCGGATTTTATGGTGTTAGATGTTTTTGCTATTCCGGGCTTTTATGCCCTTGAGTCGACATCTCAAGCTCATGTCTGGGACCTCTCGCGTTTTGTGAGAACACTTCACAACGGTCAGGGGTCCGGACAGCCCCAGTGCGGCGGCGTGGGCATTGCATTCCCCATAGCGCTTAGCAGCGCAGCATCATAGTGAAGCTTTTTGTAAAAGGAACGTCTCGGGTTACATGTGTAACCCTTGTTCCCTGAAAAAAGCGGAACGAGATGCTGCGCTTCTTTTGCCGCACTGGGACGTCCCAGGACCGCTCTTCAGAAAAATATCTGACGACACTCTGGTGACACCTCCTATTTATAGCCTGGCCACAGGTGCATCCAATGATCTCACCAACCGAGGCTATAAATTCCGGTTAATTTTCATTGACGTGTTACACACGTTCAGAGCAGCTCACAATAAGATTGTTCCCCATAGTGCTTAGCAGCGCAGCATCTCGTTCTGCTTTTTTCAGGGAACAAGGGTTACACATGTAACCCGAGACGTTATCCATCTTTATCTATTTAAAAATAAATAGGGTCATTTTTCCATTTCTTTTTTGATATTATGGTCAAAGGTCACATCAAACATACTTTTTCTAGATATTTCTGAAATAAATATATTTTTTGGGAAATAAATATATTTAATGTTTTCACGGATAAAAAAATACAAAAACTGTTTCAGCAAGTAGAATTGACTGTACTTTTATCCGTCACAGCCTTGTTTTCATTTGCTTTAAATTAAATACAGCATTTACACCAAAGTTCCATAGCAGTCAAATTATATTGAGACAGTTCACAAAAACATTAAACAGGCCTACAATATAAAGATTAAGATCATTTTGGCCTGGGCGACCAGCAATATAATTGTGGCCAGGTTGGTCCATGACCAGTTGTGCAGAGCAGGTTTTGTTATGAGAGGGATTGATAAAGAACCATTCAAAGGTGGCCTTTCCAGGACCTATTATTTTCTGTTGTTGTTGTTACGACTCAGTGAATGGCTTTAATTTTCTTCTGCTTTAATGGTCATCAGACAGATGATGTGAGAGGTGTGAGTAACACAATGGAACTAATCACACTGTGCTGGCCATCAGTGTGACCACCAAACATGACAACCAGATGTCCTCCATGTATCATACTGTCCTGGTGCCTGATTAAAATAACTCAAATAATAGCTCTCTCTCAAAACCAAGTGGGCTGCCTTGCTGTCTAGCTGCTTTCTAAGGCAGCCACCATCCTAACTGAAATAGAACCTGATAAGTGACTGATTTGGAGAGCTCTACATTGAAAGCAACTCAGCACATCACACAAATAGGCTAGATCTCCTCAACTGAAGTGCAAAGGAAACTCTACTCACAATTAATTCCAACAGAGCTCAACATTAGCATTTTGCCAGGCTTACTCCATTTTACTCTATTTTTACATGATACTCCAATGGGTATAAAATACATAGTAAAGAGATTATTGGGTAACATTAGAGTTAACTATTTTTAGCAATACTTTTGGGTATTAAATGAAAAATGGAATTATGGAATATTTATAATTGACATTTCTCTCGACTCTTAAATCATTTTGAATTAAATTGACATTGTTCTTGTCGCAGTGCATTCTAGGATTGCCTTCTCTATGAACAAAACATTTGATGCCTTAAGACCAATGCATGGTCCGGTTGAACATACTTAATGTGCATTCTTGCGTTACCACGGAAGGAACAAACCTCAGTACTCAATGGGGTAATAGGGTTACTTTAAAACATGTGTGTCATTAAACTGTGTTATTAGGGTAAGTTGTTATAAATATATTGAATTTACCTCATTTGCTTAGCAATATTATATTCAAACTGTGGCTCCACCATGACATTAATTGGCTTAATAGAGAAAACTCACTGTAGAAAATGTCAGTTTACACTAGTCTTACTATAGTGCCCCTTGTGGCAGTGTTGTGTTGTGAATTGTGGTCTGACACATTTTTGAATACAACCATGCACGCAATCCAGCTTGCGTAGCTAGATGCATCTGCGTATATAAACTTATGTAGAGTATATGTTGGCGCCTAATTTATACAATTGAAGAAACCAAACTTTTTCTCCTGAACAAATTAAAGTACTGTAGGCAAACAAAGCCTAGTAGAAGATAGTAACCTAGCTAGCCCCAATTTACTCAGCTGGATCATGTGATTGTTAATACAGAATGCCACCGAAACATCAGCGTTCTTCAACTAACTGAGTTCTCCTAGGTCAAGAATTTCAAGGATGTGCGCATAGTAATTTTACCAAACAAATACCTTAGCAGAAATAAAACATAAGTGCATTAGTCATAAGTTAATTAGTCACAATTTTTAGGCAAACTTCACCCAGTAAGTATAAATTAGCCTTTAGAAAGCACATGTTTGGAACATGCTGCCTATGATGCCTTCAAATTCCGTCCAGACAGGCAGCACACTAGATTTTGGAACAGAGCTAATATCTGATGCAGTCAGCATTGCTCATTCGACTAGAGGTGAGTCTAGAACAACATTTGTAGGTTATTCAAGTATTTAATGGAAACACAAAGGTTGTGGGCTCACTCTGAAATCTGAAAACCATTCATCATTCAAAAGTGAAGGGAGTATAATGACTACATCATTTAACTGTCAAGCACCAAAGGGCTTATTTGAACCCTAAGTAGTGCCCTTGTCTGACTGCTGAATGTGAAAAGAATAGTGTTGTGTGAAAATGAGCCCTCCATCAAGAAGTCTTTGGCTCCCTAACAACATCCTATCAGTGCCTGTGGAACTTTCACTTAAAGAAAGTTTGTGAAAATATTCATCAGAAAGATTTGCTGAACCGCCATCCAGTATTAAAATGCATCTTGAGAAATCTTAAAATAACTTCTGTAAAATGGCAGCTATTTCTTATTCCTCTCCCTCTCAATCTTTTTTCTTTCAGTCTTTATTAGCATGAACAGCTGGTGTTTCCTCACACTCTGAAATCATGCCCAGAACTGCTAACATGCTGAATGGTGGACATGTGCCAGAAAATGTGGACCAATTAAAAAAGAGCAGAAGTTTGTATTGATCTGTCTGTCCAGGTTAAGTTAATTTACAGTCTTGCTTAGCATTTCTGAGAAAATATGTAACAATCAAAGGAAAGAGGATAAAAAGGCATGTGTCTTGTGATCGTCGACTTTTATCATGACTATCAGCATCATCATTGCTGTTGCCATAATTTGTGGTGCATGATAAAGCTATTACTATTGCTCATTTCCCTAAGTATCAATTTCAGTCTGTAAAGAGGACTTTCACACAGGATGTGTTCTTAAAAACAGAAAGACTAGCACAATGGAAACAAACAGAAGGTGCGTTTATAGGTATAGTAACTCCCATACACCACTGCTAATTTAAACTCTCAATATGCTTGTCATATGTAAATATGTTTATCCCACCCTCTGATTCATCTTGTTGGTTTAAACTGACATTAATGTGCTGTGCTGCATATAAAAAGTACTTGACACAATGTCTTAAAAATATGGCATTCACAGAGTGTGATACTAAAAACAAACACGAAGACATGTTGTAACAGTCAAAAATATCCATCAAGCAAGAATGTACTTAGACCAAAAATTAACAAATTGAGCTGATGAAACAAGAACATTTACAGTTTGTACAACGGACAAAAAATGATACCCTGGGCTGTCCCAAGCAAAGGGTGGCGCCCATGGCGATGTCGAATGCGGGACTCCTCTGAAGCAATCCCATAAACTTACATTGACCTGAGCCATATCTAGGGATATTATATACAGAATAATATAAAGACTTGCATCCACAAAGAACAAACTTGCAAACACATAACAAACACCCACAACACCCTAGAATCATGGCTAGGAAATATAAAATTCTAGTTATCATCATAATTATCATAATCCTCATCCTTCAGTTCTGTTCAATATTAGCATGAACACACTGAATAATAATAATAAAAAAACATTATATTTGTACAGCTCTTTCCTTGTAACATTCCTCCACCTACATGTTCCTACATATCAGAAATTACCAATTTCTCAGCCAGGAGAGGGGTTAAGGGTGCTTTGCGCTGTACACTTGTTCTGTTTAACAGTTCTTTGATCTTTGGTGGGCTTCAATATGTTTTATTTTTCATATTACGTTATCTGAAAATATATCATTACTTTTAAAATATGTTCAGTGGTAGCTTACCCACTGTCAAAACTTCAAAGGTGTAAATGTATAACACCTGCTGTGAGAGAGGATTGACATCAACATAGTGGAGCTCAGAACTAACTCAGTTATGGCAGCTATGTGAAAGTAGTAAAACAAACAAATATGTAAGATCTTGTCATACTGTATATTCATTTGATAAATGGCACACCATTACCGTAATAATACTTCAAGCTTTGTGGCCCAATTTACATAATCATATTTAATTTGAATTAAGTTGTGCAGTGTCTTTCAAACAGCATGATAAAACCCTGAATTGAAAGCATTTTCATTTTGTTTGGTAAGTAAAATTTTCATTGGTATGGAATGGAGGGAATGAAATGCACTGTGTGAAAATCTAAATAATATCCCAGAAATTTTCTGCAGCTACTGTTCTTTCCATCATGTTGTCCAATCTTATTAGCTTATTCTGAATGTGTATTTCTAAAACACTAGTAGTAGATTTTAGTTTGTTAACAAATCTCTGTTTTTAAACAAATATTTAAAGTGAACAAATTGTGGACAAGTCATGAATGAATCACATTAAGAATGAATCTAAAGCTAATCTTTTGGCCCAAAAATGTTTATCTGCAGAATTGAACTAATGGGTATAGCTGCAGATCTCCAAATAGAGCCGGAACCTACAAAAGAGGGTGTGGTTTCTCCAGAATGGGGTGGGTTTACTCCAAAATGGAATCGCAATAACTCCAAAAGGGGGCTTCACTTTCACTCATGGTAAAGGTTAGGGAAAAGGTTTGGTTAGGGGCTCCCAATCCGGTTTGTTGCTCCCACCTCTTTTTGGAGCTCGGCCTGCAGCTATATCCTTCCCAAATAGAGCGCAATATTGCTTTACCCACCCTTTCAGCCGTCTGGGTTCCGGAAGTATTTTACCCACTCATTTATCTCAATAGGATTTTCATTAAGACCTTTCATAAAGGAGTTCTAAGCCATATACCAGACCAACCAGCTCTGAGGTAAATCATAACATTACAAACTTTGATTTGAAGCAAAAATGTATTTGAAAATCTGATAAAAAGACAAAAGTGCAAGAATGTGTTCTTACCATATTTCACAAGGATAATGACTACAATCCCATGAAGCATCGCGAATGACATGATTGAATAAAAAAATATGTTTTTTTTTTAACTCCTATTGATTTTAGGTTGTTGTTTCTAAGTATAAATACAGTTTTTTGGGTGTAGTTTTTCTCTGGAAAACAAACCAGAGAAGCAGGAGAGCCCCGATCACACCGCCTGCGACATCACGTGAGAAAGCGTCAACATCTCAGAAATATTTAATGAGAGTGACTTTCGGAGACAAGAGCTGTCGCGATCATTGGCAACAGAGATCGCTGTAGGGAGTGACAAGACAAGTTGCGAAAATGTCAACTTTATGCAAATGACGAGTGGCTACCAATGACAGAGACAGAGGAGCTTACTTCATCTGTCTCCAGGCAGGTTGAGATACTGGAGTCAAAATGAGAGCAGACAAGATGGAGAAGTTAAACTCTTCTGTGAGCGATTACACTGTTCTATATAATTTGTCTTTAACCACATACATAGTTATGGCCAAATAAAATGATGCATGGAAACCCGTGTCGGCATTCTGAGTGAGTTTGATTTATATATTGATATAACGTTCAACTTGTTTAATTATATGATGCACTAAGCATTGCTGCAGGTTATATAAAACACTCCCCTGCAGAATGTGCATTTTTGGAGACAAAAGAACTGATTCCTTGTCAAATTAGTATGACATCTTATCAAATACTGCCAATTAAAAAAGATATTGCCAATTAAAAAAGATGATACTGCCGCTAATATCGGCAGTATCATCTGTAAACAGCATTTCAAACATTACTATGGCCAGCTATGCAGTCCACCAATAATGTTAGAGTTGCGGAAGCAGGAGGAATGCCCATCAGTGACACAGATCACAAAGTCTTAATGACATGCCGCCCGCGGTCAATAGTATAATCCCCCATACTAAAGTCTCCATTTGCACTCCATGTAATCTCATTGCTGTCTAGGGAGAAACAAGTTGGATATTAAAGAGATTTTTATTTCTTATGGGATGCTACAGTTTATCTTTTTGTAATCTTGGTAACCCTCCACCTAATTTATTGCTGTCCTTTGCTCTTTGACCTCCGTCATGTCTGTCATCTTTACTGGTATGGCTAAACACAAGCAGAACAATATGTGTGTGTGTGTGTGTGTGTGTGTGTGTGTGTGTGTGTGTGTGTGTGTGTGTATGTTATACTCACTCTCTCTCTCAGTGAATATGATTAGCGCTGTGGGGACCGAATTTATGAGAGTGATTCAATTTGTTTGTTATTGACACTTGCGTTCCTTCCAGCAAGAATCCTTCCTTTTTATCGATCCAGTGTTTGTTTATGTCCCTTTGGGTTCACAGAATTTTGAAAAATACTGGTACCCTATGACCCTCAGCTGAAATTTCAATGTCATCACTTCTGTTGTGTCTTGTTTAACACAAATGACAGGAGACAAGCAGCACTGACCTTGCAAATAGAATGCAACGTTTTCCTTGTATGCCCAAACCATTTCTGCCTCAGTCATTTATTGCAGTGTAGTGGAGAGTTGTCAAATTACCTTTGTTTATATGTGCATATAATTTCGCTGATACTTTCATTTATATTTATTTATTTGGAAGAGACTTTTTATCCAAAGTGACCTACATGTGCATTTAATGTGTACGGTGCCCCTAAGGACAGAGAGGGATTATTAAGTTTACCCTTTAAATTCAATTGGAATTCTCCATGAATGTTATAAAAAATTACTAATATTAGCTGCACACAAATTATGCACTCAAAGAAAAGATCAGAGGTGCTCACTACCCATTAAAGTTAAATTCATTTTTAATGAATTTCTTTATAAAACTGAAATCATCAGAAAGGCAGTTAAAGTTAAGCAACTATTTGCCACATCACCTCAGAAGACAGTGGAAACTTTTTTTAAGAGCGCTAGAGCTAAGCACAGCACTATGCCATATGTCATAAGTGCAAAGTCAGTGGGCATGGCCATGAGTTTTCGTGCAAGCATGCGCTAAGTCTAGGCCTACGTTTTTCTGGCATATCAGTCCACTTGGAACACTCCTGGGAAGCTATTTCCAATCTTTAATGTGCAGCTCCTATCTACTTGAATGGGGAAAGACTGAAATCTCCAAAATGGTTTGTCAAGATTATAATTAAAGAACATATTTAAAACCAGAAGTAAAATCGGACAAAACTGGTATAATAAATTTAGCTTCTTTACCACAGATAATAGAGGGGAAAAAAAACGCGATTTCTCCGGCTTGTATAGCTAATGTGTGTTCTTGAGCAGACTGACATGTGATGTCTATGTCTAAAAGGTGATTGACACTTTTACCTGTAAGGCAGGGCTTCCTTTCATTTTCACTTCCAGGACATCTGTTTATCATTGGGCATTCCAAATTCTCCCATTCATATGAATAGAAGTGGCCGTCTCTTTCTTGGCACAAGTTGGTTTTTCGAAATTGTGCGCAAGGCGCTAATCGGGTCAAGTGCAATTTAAATCAGGTTTTTCTCCACCACCGTCTGGGTCCTGTTATATACTCCATTCCCTGTCACCAGCGATATAAACAAATACAGCACACTCATAAAAAGTTGGTAGTGTAAATGGACTGGATGCAGTAAATTAGAAGAATAGAAATATGGGCTAAAGTTATTTATTGCTGGCACTATCATTAAAATTTTAATTAACTAAAAATGTTGCACACTGTGTAGTTCTGTATACTGTGTACATTTGTACAACCCTAACCTAACCCATTTTGCATACTTTCTTCTACATTGTATTAATTTACCTTATATATCTTTATAGTCTATATTTTATAAAAAAGAAAAATTGCATTATGTGGGTGTATGCCCTTAGTTCGTTGTAGGTTCTGTTTGATGTTGTTATGTAGGATGAGGAGCTAAGGAAACATATTACACTACATTACATCACATGTATGTAATATGTATGTGACAAATAATAAACCTTTAACTTTGAACCTTTTCTGTGCATTAACATTTTTTTGGTGTTCTTATTGAAGGTGACATCCTGGTTTTATACACATGGAAAGTGTGGTTCAGGATATGGATAGGCAAGGCTCTGTTAAATTATAGAGAATGTAAGAATTAATCATTTTCATCTACTGACTCACAACACATGGCTAGTTTTAACAGTGATTGTATCAGCATGCACTTTAATTCCCTATCTGTCACTCACTTGACGATGTGTTGAAGTAGTGACACTAGGGGTCACTCTTGAGAGCCTTGAAACCCCTCTGATCTTTGATAAAATGCCAATGGGAATTGGCAAGTGGTATTTGCATGCCCCTCCCCCGGACATATGGGTATAAAAGGAGGGGACGTGCATACCGCTAATTAGATTTACTCTTCGGAGCCGAACAGTCGATGGTTCAAGCTGTGAAGCAAGCAATTTCCATCCCTCACCTCTGCTGGATCCTTACGGCGCATTACAGTGGCTTTTTCCCCTCTCTGCACTGGTGCACTTCAGAGATCGCCCCTGGGCGGAAGAAAGCAAGCCACCCCAGCAGCTCCCTCCCTCTGTCCTTATACCTATGGGTATGAGGCCAGCGCAGCGAGCACTGGGGGCGATTCAGTGACCTCAATGGGACCACCTGCGGAAGTTAAATCCCTGCGGACCTCCCAGGCAGGCTCGTTTGCCCCGGTTAGGCATTCGGATGTGTGCGCCGGCTCGTCCCAGGGCGAGTTCGACCTGTTATTCAGTGCCCGTAAAAGTGATGAGCTTTCGAGCGCAGCATTGGAGAGTGGGCCTGTCCTGTCGGATGCGAAAACCTCCGCTGGGCTTCCCCCCTCGGGTGTGGTCGCCCAGTCACAGGCGGACATGGAGATGACGTGGACACGATGGCTTTCCCGGGCCACCTTCCACTCTCCCCTGAACTCTCATGGCTGAATGATTGGTATCTGGGCTCGCGGCGCTGCTCACAACCGCGCCCCACCCCAGTGCCCTTCTTTCCGGAAGTGCACAATCAGCTGACGTGTTCGTGGGGGGCACATTTCTTTGCCTAAAATTTTATTTCATATTTCATTGTTCAGTTGTCTTACTGCGATTTTAATGTTTCTATTTGTCTTTCAGCCTGTATTAATTTGCTCTTGTTCATTGTTTTATTATGTTTGATGTGTTTTATGTTTTAGTTCTTCTAGTTTATAGATTATCAAAAGTTTATAGTTTATAAAAAGACAAAATAAAATGCAAAAGCTTTGTCATCATTGTAAACTTAGCACAGTCTCAGGCCATTTTAAATGAAGAACTTATTATTTTTTTATTTTATTGACCATTTTGAATTGTCCTCTCAGGGACAATTCTCAAGTTCATCAGTATGACCAGCAGCACCAGCACAGACCTTGGTAATGTACAGCCAGCAAGTGCCCTGCCAAGTGACCCTGTAGACTGGCCTTATGTTCCTTTTCCTTTTATATATTTATATTTGGCATCTTAGATACCGTTGGCTTATCATCAGTATAACAAGGAATACATATTAATGTTTCTTAATATCCACTCTCTGTATGATTTTTTTTACTTCGAAAATGCTCTGCGAGAAAGGCTTAAGGGGTGGGGGGATTGTTTTTGGGGTTCAGAACACACTGACGGTGGCCCCTACACAAAGTTTTGCTTAGGGCTCCAAAAAGGCCAGGACTGGCACTGACTCTATATAAATAAAAATGACTATTAACCTCAGTACTAACACCCCCATGGTTTATTTTGCCCTGCGGTTATTTATCACAGAGTACTCAATGGAATAACTGGCACAATCATTTGTAAAAACAAGTCAGTCCTTTATATTGAGTAAAATAAAGTTATTTAAAATCATGCATTAAGTAAAATGAGAGATGATGTGACTTGTTCCAAGTTTTTCAGCTGCAAAATGTCCTTGGATTGTTTTATTGAGTTATGGATTAGCATGTCATGGCTAAGGACATCAAGTTCAAGGAAACCTACTTTTGTCTCTTTCAAAGTGCTGCAATGTGTTTTTATGCTGCCCAAGTACCAGTCACCCAAGATTAAGATGAATAGTCGTACTTGTTTCTGAGGAAACAATATTTTTTTGTTTGTCTTTTATGTGTTGCTCAAACACCCTGCTGTTTTGTACAACAGATGAAGGTGGTACTGTACTGACACATACAGTATGACCTTCATTATGAAATCACATTTGCCCTTAAGCAGATGTAACAGACCTTGAGTGAATTCGTAAGGGATAAAATTATCTCAAAGAGACATCCAGCATTTGAATGGCTAAAATCGTTCTGGTGCCAATTAGACATACAGTAGCTACCCATAGAAAAGGAAAATCGCAATTGTGAATTCTCAGTTCCCTATCAAAAAGCTACACTTTGATGCTGTGCTGATTTAGCGCTTTTGGAACAACTTTAGGTGTGACCAGCTGTGAATATATGTGCATCACATCAATGAAATTGACTAGAATTTATACCCTCTGCTGATGACATCATTGGATGCACCTGTAGCAGGGCTATAAATAGATGCGTCACAGGTGCATTGTCAGATCTTTTGTCTTCAGATCATTCTGTGTGTGTTTCTTGACTGTCAGAACTTTCTAATTTCCTCTGTTAGGAGTTAGAATTGTTAGGCAGTGTGCAGAAACCTGTCTCTTTCTCTTTCTCTTTTCTTTAAAAAAAAAGATGAAAAAGAATGACTGATAAACAAAGAAAGTGGTGTGTGTTCCAATGTTTGTGCTCTATGGCTGAAATGGACACACCGGTTTTGTTTTGTGTGTTTGGGGGAAGAGCATGCTGCTCTTGCATTGGGGCAGGGCAGGTGCGAGCATTGCGATCTGTTTACAGTCAAAATGATTCACACTCGTCTCGCTTACTTCCAAGAGTCAGCGCCCACTCCACGGGTCCGTCCCTATCGCTCGCTCTCTCTCCAGATCCAGCTGATTCTTCTCATAAGCCTGAAGAGTGCCTCGGTGCCTCTTCGGTTCACGAGGGGGACACTGAACCTCTGAACATTCCACGCACAATAATAAAGTGGCTGAGGAATAAATCGAGATGGTTACTCAGGCTGTGGCCAGACTACAGTTAGACTGGCCACACGAACAAGAGACCCCCAAACGCTCCAAAATAGAAGAAAAATCTTCTAGACATAGTCTGGTAGCCAAAAAAAAAAAAAAAAAAAAAGGAAGGGAACACTATATCAGTCCCTTCCTTTCTTTGATGACCTCCATGACGAGCTCTCTCATTCATGGAGGAAACCTTATACTTCCCGTGTCTTCATGCCCTCGACGCCGACATTTTCAACTATCGTGGGGGCTGAGGCACGGGGGTATTTAGTGATACCACCTGTAGAAGAGTCACTTGCAGGTTATCTCTCGCCTGGCTCGGCATCATCACTACAGAGACACGCTACCCATAGACGAAGCACCACGGTCGACGAAGAGGCACAGTAGAAAAAGGCTACAGAATTCAATTCGATCACTGTCCTCCACGTTTCAACGGCGTGGTCTCCACTACCGTGAAACCGGAACAAGCATGTCTACTGTGGAAAGAACTGCAAAATCTCTTGGTCAAAGGGGCCATAGAACATGTTCCCCTTCCAGAGAAAGTGTCAGGTTACTACAGCAGATACTTACTGGTTCCCAAGAAGGGTAGGGTGTTGTGTCCGATTTTAGACCTTAGAGGCTTGAATCGCTCTATCAGGGTGTTCAAGTTCAAGATGTTAACTGTCAAGACTGTCGTGTCTCAAATCCATTATCATGATTGGTTGGTCACGTTCGATCTCATGGATGCATATTTTCACAACACAGGAAGTTCTTGAGGTTCGTTTTCGGGAGCGAAGCTTTACAATATCGTGTTTTTCCATTCGGCCTAGCCCTATCACCCCGCAGATTCACAAAATGCATGGATGCAGTACTGGCTCCTTTGTGACTCCAGGGCATCCGCATTCTGAATTACATAGACAGCTGTCTGATACTAGCACAGTCACAAGAATTGGCAGTTCAGCATAGGGATATCGTCTTAGCTCATCTGGTTTCTCTGCGTCTGAGACTCAATGTGAAAAAGAGCGTTCTCTCTCCCACTCAGGAAATTACCTATCTGGGCATTGTATGGTGTTGTATTCGATCATGATGTGGGCACAATTGTCTCCCGCTTGAATCGTGTCCATTCAGAACACCCTGAGCAAAGTCAGGCTAGGCCAAGGTTGCACTGTTCATCAGTATCAACGAATACTAGGTCTCATGGCATCTGCGTCCTCAGTGATACCTTTGGGCCTTCTGCACATAAGACCATTTCAGTTGTGGCTCAAAGCCAGGGTATTTCATCCAAGGGCTAGTCCCCTAAGGCAGATAAGGGTTACGCATCATGTGCTTCGTACCCTTTTTATGTGGTTCAGACCCCGGTTCCTCACTTTGGGTCCCACTCTAGGTGTGTCTTGCCATCGCAAATTGCTAATGACAGACGCCTCTTAAGTGGTCATCCATCTCAAGGGGAATGGGAGGGTCATCAGCTCGAATGGCACATCAACTGTCTCGATTTTATGGTGGTATTTCTGGCTCTGAAATACAATATTTGAGAGGCTGTCATGTCCTGGTGCGGCTGGACAACACAGCAGTAGTCTCTTACATAAACCATCAAGGAGGTCTACTTTCACGCCAGCTCAACAGACTGGCACGGCAGATTCTCCTTTGGGCCCAGGGCAAGCTTCTGTCAATCAGAGCAGTTTATATCCCTGGATGCCTGAATGTGGGAGCAGATTTACTGTCCTGACAGAAAATACCGATGGGGAGTGGACACTCCACCCCGAGGTAGTGGAACAAATCTGGGTGAGATTTTACAGAGCGGAAGTGGACCTCTTTGCCTCCCAACAGACAGCGTAATGTCCCCTCTACTTCTCTCTGAGTCACCCAGCCCCACTGGGTCTGGACACGATGGCACATACATGGCCAGAATGCGCCTGTATACGTTTCCTTTGGTTTCTTTGCTCCCGGGAGTCTTGGTCAGATTTTGCAAGTAAGGGCCTTGCCTCTTACTGATAGCGCTGCATTGGCCGAACAGGGTGATAATGTCTCTCCTCGACAGCTTGCTTTGGGTGATTATGGACAGGAGGGACGTTCTGTACCAGGTGCAGGGGACAATATTTCATCCCCGACCCGAGCTGTGAAACCTTCATGTTTTGCCCCTGAAGGGTACCAACTGAGGGACACTGGGCTTTCACCTGAAGTTATCAAGACCATTCTAAGTGCTAGGGCTCCCTCTACCAGAAGAAGTTACGCAAATAAATGGGGTGTCTTTGAAAGATGCTGCAGTGTACATAATGCAGATGCAGTTAACTGCCAGACTGATTCAGTTCTGACGTTCTGCAGGAAAATTATCAGCAGGCACATGCTCCGCCACTCTCAGGGTTTACTTGGCCGCTCTATCGGCTTGCCATGCCTTGATTGTCGGGGTGCCATTGGGGAGACATCCTCTGCTTGCTCGCTTTGTTCGTGGAGTCATGCGACTGAGACCTCCTGCTAGGACCAGGATCCCTTCACGGGACTTAGCAGTAATCCTTGAGGGTCTGGTTGAGACCCCTTTCAAACCTCTAGATTCAGCATCTGATAAACTTCTGACTCTCAAGATGGTTTTTCTCATGGCAATTACTTCTCTAAAAAGAATTGTGGATCTACAGGCTCTGTCTGTCTTGCCAGCCTGCTTAGATTTTGCCCCAGGAATGGCTAAAGCAATTTTGCACCCTCATCCTGACTCCCTGCCCATGGTCCCTTTCTGGACTGTACATCCGGTCACTCTCGAAGCCTTCTGCTCTCTGGCATTGTAAGGAAAGACTTCACAGACTTTGTCCAGTCTGTGCCCTTCAGACTTATGTCCGCCGCACTTGCCACTGGCGTAAGTCAGGGCAACTATTTGTTTGCAATGGGGGCCGCAACAGAGCGGCTGCCACCACCAAGCAGACAATGTTGCATTGGGTGAGGGATGCTATTGCCCTGGCCTACGAGGCACGCGGTCAAGCTTCACCAGTAGGTATCAGGGCTCACTTTACCAGAGGGTTCGCCGCCTCTAAAGCCTTGGCTAAAGGTGTCCCTATGCAGAATATTTATGATGTGGCAGGCTGGTCCTCTCCGCACACATTCATAAGGTTTTATAGTTTGGATGTTTATGCCACTTCGACTCTTATGTCCTTGAGTCAACATCACAAGCTCATGTCTGAGACCTCTCGCGCTCTTGTGAGCACAACTACACAACCGTAAGGGGTCCGGACATCCACAGTGAGGTGGTGTGGGTATTCTCATTCCCAAAGTGCTAAATCAGCGCAGAGTCAAAGTGTAGCTTTTGATAGGGAACATCTCGGGTTACTTAAATGTAACCCCCGTTCCCTGATAAAAGAGGAACGAGATGCTGCGCTTCATTGCCACACTGGGATGCCCCAGGACTGCTCTTCAGACAAAATACCTGATGATGCACCTGTGATGCATCTATTCATAGCCCTGCTACAGATGCATCCAATGATGTCATCAGCAGAGGCTATAAATTCTAGTCAATTTCATTGATGTGTTGCACACATATTCACAGCTGGTCACACCAAAAGTTGTTCCCAAAGCGCTAAATCAGCGCAGCATCTCATTCTGCTTTTATCAGGGAACAGGGGTTAAAGTTAGGTAACCCGAGATGATTCTTCTCTTGATAAACAGACAATATCCTATGAGTTTCATATGAGATCTCAACAATGCCTTAAACTGTGCTCTGATTTGGCAATATATCAAAGTCTGCACTCAAAAGAAAGAGATTTCAATAGATCTGTGGAATATAATAATTTTACGATGCATCACAGTGCTGACGTGAATGAATCTGCATCGATACATAAAATAGAAGAATCTATTTTTTTTAATTAAATAACATATACAGTATATGCCGTACTGTTTTTAAATAGAGTTTATTAAATATTAATTAAAAAACGTTTGTCTTCCGGAATCAAAGCACTTGCATCTAATGTTTGTGGATAGGAGGTACGGCAGAGGGAGAGATCTTGAAAGCAGATATTTGTGCACATTTCGGTTTTTGCTAAGATAAGTAGAAAAAGTAGATTGATAAAAATTATGCTGTGTGCAAGACATGTCGAACCAAGATTAAATATTTCGGCAACACAACAAATATGAGGAATCACATCTCCCTTTTTCACCCAGAGCTAAATTTAGCAGCAACCCCGCAAAACACAACTAATCAGCCAACAATACAAGTAATGGTACCAAATTTATGTCAGAACTCTGAAAGGGCAAAGAAGATCACACAGTCCATTGCCTTATTGCAAAAGATCTCTGCCCTTACTCGGTCTTGGAAAACATCGACTTTTGCTTCCTCCTCCATACCCTGGAGCCAAGATACAGAATCCCTTCTTTGAGTTTTTTCTCATACACCGCTATACCTGTTCTGTACAGTGACACAAAATCTAGAGTGACGGAGTCGATGCATAATGCCAGCCGAGTGGCAATCACCTGTGATTACTGGACATTAATCGCCACAGATTTACATGTAACGGTAACTGCTCATTCTTAATAAAAGAATTGGAGGGCAAGATGTATCGTGATGCATTGAGAATCGTTTTATAATCGAATCGTTACCCTCTAAATCATAATGTAATCTATTTGTGAAGCAAGTGAAGATTCACACCTCTAGATTTCAATATGAACTTAAAAAGGCCTCATCAAATTGATCCAGATCAAATTATCTGAACAATACTATCCACTTTAAGGAAAAGTTTTAATGCAAGTTAAGATCATTTGTGGCATAATGTTGATTACCACAAAAATATTTTTTTGTGGGAAAATACATTTTGGAGCATGGATGCAGCATTATTCAAATGCAATAATTTTCAGTTATTAATGACTTTGTAGAAATTCACTTTGCACATTCAACGATGATTAAATTAATCCATGAGTAAGCTAAAAGTGTCCAATAACAGGGTGGATACTGAAGATTAAGCAGTACTATTCGACTGGTCATGTGATCATAACATGGCGGTTCCCATGAGGGCACCCTCTTCATTCAGTGTAAATCTACTTTTATAAGGTTACTGATATGACTGGAAACTTCATCTCATATAAGTGGTCATGATTTATAAAAAAAATTTAATTGAATTTCTTTAGGAGTAAACAATTTTTTAGTGCACCATTGAAAAAAAAAAAAAAAAAGAGCAAAAATCTTGGCCAATGAGGCACTTACAATGAATTTGGATAAAGTGAATGGGACCAATCAGTAAACATTAAAATACTCACTGTTTCAAAAGTATAGCCACAAGACTTAAACAATATACATATTAACATGATTTTAGTGTGATAAAATCACTTACTAAACGTTTCTGTGTAAAGTTATTATAATAAACTTAATTTCCATGATGATGCAATGCTGTAAACCCTGTAATACCTAAAAAATTTGATATTTTTTTACAAATTTAATACACAGGTTTTAACAGAATAATTAATGTAAGTGCTTTTATTAAATTATAAGCTTCACATTTCTGAATATAAACCCTCCAAAAATTGCCCCCATTCTCTTCCATAGTTAGTAAGACACAGTGACCTGTTTTACACTATACACTTGTATGTCAACAACTGTGTCATTGCATCTTTTTTTTTAAATTATTATTTTATATTCTGTTTATCTTAGAAAACGTTTATACAAAACATCTCTGTTGAGTCTCCTAAGCAACTTCTGAGCAACACCATTGACTTTTGATAAGAATTGACCTTAAGCAATATCAAGTTTTCATCCTTGTCAGTATGGGTTCCATGTGAGAGAATTGTTTTGCATCTTGATTTAATGGTGTCGGCATGATGTCAAGAAAGCATATCAGGATAAGAGGCAATCTGTAAGATAATTACCCTGGTGGAGAGTTTTACAACACTCAATATGGTAAACTGCCTCCCTTATGTCAGCAAGAATCAGTAACACATGCACAATGTGAAATCAGTATGATATTTATTGTGGGCCCAAACCAAAAAATATGATCGGCATCAAAGCGTTTGCCATCATTATAGATAATTTGTGTACCTGTCGCATCAGAGAGAGAGTGGTAATCCTAAAATAAATCATAAAAGGTTTCACAATAACTTGCAGAAAGACATTTACAATTAAGTCGCACAAACCAAGGCAGATAAATACATTCTCAAAGTGACTATAAGGAGAGATCCTCAGAATTAAGATGAAGTAAATATAATCCAATCCAAATAAGCCTACAGAGAGATAGTTTAGCATCTTGAAAAAAAATAAAAATAAATAATAATAATAATAATAATAATAATAATAATAATATTATTTATATATATATATATATATATATATATATATATATATATATATATATATATAATATTGAATATAAAAAGAGATTTGAATTCTGTTTGTCTTTAATTGTTCTAGTCCAGTAGAAAGCAATACAAAGAGGCATATTCACATATTTTAATGTTTGTTGGTTCAATCAAACAGTACTTTAAGATATCCAGTTGCCTTCATTGAGTTCATGTTTTACCCTTTCAAAAAATTACAGTTGAGGTACCATGGTACAGTGCTAATATGAAATGTTTATATCATTGTACTTTGATATACATATCATGATTCTTATGTTCATATCCAGTGATAAGAGATCCCACAATCATTAAAACACACACAAAAGAGTGCCTCACAGCAGATATGAACAAGTACACCATAATAATGAGGAGCATTGCTCCACATCTTCACTCATATGTCTACTTCAAAGGATGCACTTCTGTGCCAGCAAACCATGTTAATGAGAATGTTGCCCCTGTCCTAGCCCTAAAGCAGCTCTCAAGATGTCAGATTGTTTCCAAGAGGAACTGGCATCAAACTGAGCTTGTGCCAATGTAGAATCCGTTGTGAATCACATGTTAGATTTACACTCAAGGCAGAGTTGATGCATAAAGACCTTAAAGGGTAATGAGGGAATATATATGTCTGCTGAGACAGACAGCTAGAGACTAAATAGTGAGATATCATCTTGATAATAAGGACATTTGAGCAACTCGCTTTGACATCACCATAATGAAGTGTGCTCAGTGTGTTCCCCTTCTGTCACTCACTTGACGTTGTGTCGATGTAGTGATACTAGGGGTTGATCTTGAGAGCCCGAGACACCTTCAGATCTTTGAGAAAAGGCCAATGAGAATTGGCAAGTAGAATTTGCATGCCACTCCCCCCGACATATGGATATAAAAGGGAGGCTGGAACGCAGATTCATTCGAGTTTTTTCTTTGGAGCCGAGTGGTTGTATTTAAGTGAGCTAAATACTACTACAAATCCATTCACCTCTTCAGAAGCGTATGCTGTTGGATATACGGCGAATTCCAGCAGTACACCCCCCCCCCCAGCACCCTTGTTCCCAGAGGTGCACAACGAGCTGACATGATCCTTCAGCTCGTTCGCTCTCACTACCCTCGACAACGGAGTGGCCGAGTGTTATGCCGAGATATCCCAGGTGGACAAAGCGATCGTGGCACATCTGTGCCCGCTGAGTGCTGCCACCTGGCGGAATCGCCCTGCACTCCCTTCCCGTGCCTATAGGACTACAGTGCAGCTGGTCAGGCCGCCTTCACCCATCAAGCCATGGCCCACCTATAGGTCCATCAGGCCAGCACTCTAAAAGAGCTGCAGAGGGTAATTCAGATCCCTATGTGCAACAAGAACTGTGCTCAGCGACTGACCTCACCCTTTGTGCGCACACTCGGGCAGACGATGACCACACTTGATGACCACAGGAGTGCCACCTGTGGCTGAACTTGGTCAAGATGTTGGATGCAAAAAAAGGCACGGTTCCTGAATGCGGCCATCTTCCAGGTCAGTCCTTTTTGGCGACACTGTCAAGGACTTCGCCCAGCAGTTCTCGACGGTGAACCAACAGATGGACCCCATCTGTTTGCCGCCCCGGCGTAGTGCCCCCCACAGGAGAGGGACATCTTCTGCTTCTCAGCTGGCCATGAAGATCCCTGGAGGGCTCCCAAGTGCCCTTGAGACAGGATGCCAAGGATCGAGATGTCTGCAGGAACTTCGGAGCTGGTAGCCAGACCACTCCATCCCCGGTGGAGGGCCGGGAGGAAAATCCTTTGTTCGCCGCACCCTGGATGGGCTGCGGAACCCATATTTAAAAAAAAAAAAAGAGCAGTTTTCTCTCTCCTTGAATTACATCGCTGGTGCTCACAGTCACTGCCCCCACGGCTACCAGACACTGAGCATCTGCAGCCTGGGCCTCATGAATGCGGCTCCCTGACTTCACGCGCCCCGTTGGATCACACAAACTCGACGAGTCAAGACGATGGCCCCAGAGGCCCTCCTCCTCAGTTGCCAGCCCGCCTTACACCGGGTGCGCAGAAAAAGGTAAGTGCTTCGAGGATCCCCTCGGCGTAGCCACCTCGGGTCACCTTTCTCCGACGCAGCACTCCCTGCCCCGCCAGAGGCAGCCCTTGCCCCGCTAAGGGAAGTGAGCATTTGCATACTCAATTACCTCGATGACTGGCTCATTCTAGCGCACTCTCAAGAGTTATTGTGTGCACACAGGGACCTAGTGTTCACTCACCTCAGCCGTTTAGGGCTTCGGGTCAACTGGGAGCAAGCTCTCCCTGGTTCAGTGCATCTCTCGGCATGGAGTTAGATTCGGTGTCAATAATAGCACTCCTCACATGCGAGCATATGCAGTCGGTGTGGAAGTGCCTGAAATTATCAATGCGGGAAATGTTGGTCCCCTTTCATAGGCGATAGTCGATCACTCTGAAAACATTGATCCCGAGATCATCATCTGTTTGCTCAGCCCGAATGTGCATTTCTCTCTATAAATTAACAAAATATTCAGACATTCTCTTGCTGTTTTTTCCGACACATTTTGCTTTTGCTCGCTTCATGCGCACTCTTGTAAAATGTATATTTTAAAGGCTCATTATTACAGTTTAGTATTTCTCTGTAATGTAGTACAGGGTTAGCAATATTACTGATAACATTCTTTCTCAGCCCTGGAACTCAAACCATTTTCTGATACTAGTGTTTTTCCTTGAAGCCTAAACACAGCCAATCACCAGCACTTTTAGATTTGGGCACATCTGGCATGCTACATGCTTATCACTGATGTTGAAGAGATTAACCCCCTTAGATATCGAAATTTGGTATCGAACGAAAATAAATTTTTCATTAGAGGCAATTCGATTGGAGCCTAAAATGTATCAAACTCGATACCCAGCCCTAGTCACTTCAGTGTGTATTTGAAATTAAGAGAGACACTGACTTCCTCTAAACATGATGTTCCCTAATAAAAACTCTTGCTGGCATTCAGACAGAGCCTGGGCCTCTTCTTGACGAGCTTGGCATTTATACTTAATTAGGAAAACACTCTGGTCAACAGAACATTTGATTACACACTATTCATCCAGTTTTTGGAGATGACCCAGACCAACCCTCTTCCATGCTCATCTGAAAATACTGTAGGCTTGTTTGGTGAGTGATACATCAGTGCATAACAAACAAAGCGATGATAACTGACCGAAAATATATTTGTGTGACCCTGCTTTATGTGCAAAGAAGGTTAAACTACAGTCATCATTTCAGGAACTGCTTCAAATTTAGATTAGCACATCCAACTAATTAAATAATCATCAGTATTATTATCAGGCTAATATCACTTCTCAAAGGAGCTATTAAACCTTTAACTAATCTTGGCATTTTAAATGAATATAAGTGATCACACACTGCTACAGTACGTTTTTCTACAAGCCACCATAGTAAGGCTTGATCCCATTTAGATCCCACAGATTATTAAGGCCAGCTTTTGAGTTCCCTTTGAGTTCGCACGGCAAAGTACTGACCTTAATTTTGCATTAGATTTACAGCTAAAAAGCTACATATGACCTAATTATTCTCTTTTCTCTGTAATACCCTGGAAATATGAAGAATACAGATCAGTAGAGTTGGGATACTCGAGTTTGGACTCATGACTGGAGACTCATGTAACCAGAGTTGTTTTACTGTGTTTAAGCAAACGCACACACCAGTGGGGATTTCTTTAAGACTGCAAGGGAAGCTCGGCTTCCGCTATAATGTCAAAAAAATAATGGTCAAATATGTACTATTGTGTAAACAATTTATTGACTAAAAATGCGTTAGAACATGTTCATCTCGAAAACGAGTTTGTTCAGAATCAGCTACATATAGCAGGTCGGCTGACTCAATTTCATTCTCATACATTCCCATAGCGTCACAGTGCACTTCCCTGTTGAAGCCGAGCGTCCATTGACTTCAATGGGGCTGCTTTGAACAGTTTTTTTCAGTGCTCCGAAACTAGACGGTCATTGGATAAATGCTGCGATTATGTCCCGCGTACGGACGCTCAGCGTCTCTGGGGATGAATGAGGAGTGGGCTGGCCCGCACTCCGGGCTTCCGCGTAATGATTGGAGGATCTGTCGAAAGACTGCATCTCCTTTTGACTGACAGCGAATCTGTACTATAAGAAGTCGCTGAAACTATTCACACTCAGTCCCATCGCGGATTTCTCAAGTGTAGTCGAAAGACAAACTGCTGCAACCTATTTCTTGAAATCATTGCAGTCATTTTCTTGAAAAGGAACGTAGGGCAGAATTTACTTTTAAATAAATGGACAAGTTTATAATGTAGGCCGAAAATGAGCTTCCCCTCTTTGAAAGACCAGCAGCCGCCACTGGCACACACATACACACGTACACAGGCACAATTATCAGTCAACCAATATGCTTGAATGTTACTAAAGAGACTACTGTATAACATCGACTACCGAGGTAGCTGGCATGACGAAAACATAAAGATAGTTATGTATCAAATGTAATCTAAACTAAACAAGGCAGTTTCACCTGACAACTGGTAAAATAACAAAAGAGATGGTTGATGACTTTAGGAGAGCACAGAGTGACCACTCTCCACTGAACATTGACGGCTCCTCTGTGGAGATCGTCAAGAGCACCAAATTCCTTGGTGTTCACCTGATGGAGAACCTCACCTGGTCCCTCAACACCAGCTCTATTACCAAGAAAGCCCAGCAGCATCTCTAATTTCTTCGAAGACTGAGGAAAGCACATCTCCCACCCCCCATCCTCACTACATTCTATAGAGGGACTATTGAGAGCATCCTGAGCAGCTGCATCACTGCCTGGTTTGGGACTTGCAAAGTTTCGGACCGCAAAGCCCGGAAGAGGATAATGAGGACAGCTGAGAAGATCATCGGGGTCTCTATTCCCTCCATCAAAGACATTGACAAATAACACTGCATCCGCAAAGCCACCAGCATTGTGGACGACCCCACACACCGCACACAAACTCTTCACTCTCCTGCCATCTGGCAAGAGGTACCGAAGCATTCAGGCCCTCACGGCTAGACTGTGTAACAGCTTCTTCCCCCAAGCCATCAGACTCCTCAATACGCAGAGACTTGTTTGATACACACACATGTCCTGAATTGCACTTTAATCATTGTCACTTTATACTTGGTTGCTACCTCAATAACTGCTATATCCATAGAACACTATCTTATAGTATGTTATGTTTACATTTGGCATTTTTAGAAACTGTCATCTTTTTGCACTACTGTGTACTGGTTGGTGCTGCACTATCTCTTACTGTGTCTATTGTCCTGTTCATTGTTAATAATTTATTACTCTGTCCCGTACTTTTTGCACACGTTTGCACATGCACTTTATATAGGTATGATATTTAGTCTGTGTAGTCTCATGTGGTTCTGGGTTTGTCCTATGTTGTTTTATGTAGCACCATGGTCCTGGAGGAACGTTGTCTCGTTTCACTGTCTACCGTACTAACTGTATATGGTTGAAATGACAAAAACCACTTGACTTGAAAAAACTTGACTTGCGCGTGCCATCTGTGCAGCCAGCACGGTGCTAACATTGCGGTTTAATTGTGGTTAAAACTTAAAATCAAGAACTTCATTGAGTCAAGTCACCTATATCATGTCTTTAACAGTTTACTGAAAACAGCATATCGAAATATAAATACATAAATTAGTATTAACATTGGATATTAAGTCTTTTTAAGCATAATGTATCTACACATGTAGGCTTATGTAAAAACTCTTGTGGTCCACACAGTATTGCTATTTTGATAAAGGGTTTCCATGTTTTGTTATTTTGTGAAGTAAGCTCTATCATTTGTTCCACTCCAACGTTTGTACCACACCAGCATTTATAATTAAAGGATTTAAAGATTCTATTCCTGCATCTCTTCTCTTACTCTTTCACTCCTTGGACACCAACGTTACAGAAGGACTGACCAAAAACAAAGAATATGGGTATACTCACCTGCTCTTCCAAACTTCCTCCTCTACTCCAGCAATCCCTCTAATCCTCCTCTCCTACAAAGCCTCACCTCTATGAGCACATCACATGAGCATGGAGCCAACAAGGTTATTCATGGAGCTTTCAGACAGGATCTTCCCCCTTGGAATATTCTACGAAATTCTACCAACTCGCTGCTACAACCTGCATTTCAGATTTATACCTCAAGTCTATTTACTGTAAGGGTATTTATTTTTACAGACCCACAGCACTTCCGGTTGCAGGGAATCTTTCCCTAGTGGATTATATCATAGATACACTTTACATCCATTATCCCTTGCTATATTCCAGTACCACGGTTACTCCTCTTCCAGCTTGCTCTAAGCCTTCCATGACTCCTGCCTCCATGACTTCCATGGCCACTGTCTCCATGCCTTTGTCACCCCCTATCTTCAAGGTTACTCCTCTACATTCTTTTCCCCAAATAATATATTTTTTTTTTTTGGGGGGGGGGGGGGGGGGGGGCACATCCTCTCAACGATCTGGTGGTTGTTTCCCTGCAGCATTCAGCAATAGCAACCACGGTTAGTGAGCCAGTGCAAATGCCTGACACGGTTAGCGAGCCAGTGCCATGCCTGCCACAGTTAGTGAGCCAGTGCCCATGCTTGCCATGGTTAGCAAGCCAGTGCCCATATCTGCCACGGTTAGCGAGCCAGTGCCCATGCCTGCCACTTTTAATTAGCCAGAGCCAGTGCCTGTAGCCTCGACCATCCCAGAGACAGTGCCTGTTGCTTCGACCATCCCAGAGCCAGTGCCTGTAGCCTCAAATGTCCCAGAGCCAGTGCATTTGCCTTGAACATCCCCGTATCTATGCTCCCTGCTGGCCGCAAGAGGAGGAGAAAAAAGAATGTTATTCCCCAGTCATGCTCACAACCACGGAGGTTGTTCCCCAGTCTCTGCCCATGCTCATGACCACAGAGGTTGTTCCCCAGTCTCTGCCCATGCTCAAAACGATGGAGGTCATTCCCCAGACTCTATCCGAGCTCTCGACCACGGAGGTCGATCCCCAGTCTCAACGTGTACTCTCTGCCATGGCTCTCAGCCCTGAGCCTTCCATGGCTCTCAGACCCGAGCCTTCCATGGCCCTCAGCCCCGAGTCTTCCACGGCTCTCTGCCCCGAGCCTTCCACGGCTCTCAACCCAGAGCCTTCCACGGCTCCACCTTCCACAGCTCTGTCCGTGATGATATGGCCTTAATTTTATCAGTGGGCTTTTCCAGTGTTTTTGGAATAAGCATTTGCAGTCAAACTGTGAGATGTAACTTCTTTGCTAATTATTACTGTGTTGACTCATTTGTGTGTGCAGTATTTTCCCAAATCAGTCGTTAGATAGAGAAAAAAGATTCAGAAAGAAATCTCTGTATAGAATATTATTTCTTTAGATATGGATAATTTTAAATAAAACGTATTTTTGTTTGTCCATAGTAATCGATGAGGACCAGCTTAGTCATCCAGGGGTTGAAGGAATAAGGCAAGTATGTTGGCCAATGGGGGTTACTAGCTCTAGCTTATCTAGCCTGCTGACATTTCTCTTCTGCTGCGTTCCTGCTGGCTTCACAGGTCACAGAGCCCCTTTGGAGCACCACTTGATTCTGTCCTGGGCTGTCTCCTCCTAGCTGTCTGGTTCGATGCTGAATGCAGTCAGGGAGGATTCAGCGAATCCTTGAAGCGCTTCTATTGACTTCGCTGGAATTGTCGACCCTGCAGTAACTCTCTGTAGAAGAGACAATTTGGCAGTCTGTGGTCTGGCATGCAAACGACATGGCCTGCCCATCTCAACTGGGACTGCATCAAGATGGTGTGGATGACAGGCATTCATCCACTGTGTCAGGGATCCTGTTTTGGCTCCTGATGTCCAAGAGTCTTCTGAGGCAGGTGGTGTGGAAGTGGTTGAGCTTTTTAGCATGGCACAAGTAGACTGTCCATGTCTCACAGGCGAATAGCAGTGTGGGTAGGACGATTGCCCGGTACTGATGCCACTTCTGTTCCATATATTATCACACAGTCTCCCGAAGGTTGCACTGGCCTTTGCTATCCTCACACTGATTTCATCATCTATGATGACACTGCGGGAAAAAGTGCTGCTGAGATATGTGAACTTGTCCACTGCTCTCAGTCTTTGGCCTTTGAAAGTGATGCTGTGTTCCCCATTGATGGTAAGACCGAAGTTAGTGCAGGCTTCAGAGAACTTTTCCATGCTATGTTGAATGTTAGCTTCTGAGGCAGCTTTGAGGGCACAGTCATCAGCAAATAGGAAGTGTCTGATGATGTCTGTCATAGTCTTGGTTTTTGTTTGCAACCTCCTCAGGTTGAACACTTTCCTCTCTGTACTTGATGCAGATTCCTTTGTCACCATCCCTGAAGGCATCAGTCAGCATCGTGAAAAACATGAGGCTAAAAAGTGGATGCCATCCTTGCTTGATGCCGTTTGTGACAGGGAATGGCTCAGACATCTCACTATTGTCCTTAACTCCGGCTTGCATACCATTGTGGAATTGTGTCGCACTATGGAAATGAACTTTGCAGGACACCCTTGCTTATACATGATCTTCCAGAGGCCATCTCTGCTGATGGTATCATAGGCCTTGGTTAGGTCCACGTATATGGAGAACAGGTCGGTGTTCTGCTCCTGGAATTTTTCCTGCAGCTGTCTGTCAGCAAACACCATATCAATAGTACCTCACTCTTTGGGGAATCCACACTGACTCTTTGAGATAAGTCCTTGGTTCAAGTGTTTTGTGAAGCGGTTGAGAAGCAGTCTGGCGAGGATCTTGCCTGTGATGGACAGTAGGAAGATGCCCAGATAGATATCACAGACATTTCGGTTGCCTTTGCGCTTGTTCAGGTGGATCATGTAAGCATCCTTGAAATCCTGGGGATCTTCATTTGCTGCCACATGACCTGGAAGAGCTGATGAAGATAATCAATCAGGGTAATGCCACTTTCCTTGTAGACCTCAGCTGTAATGGCATCCAAACCTGGTGCTTTGCCACTTTTTTGCCTCTTGACAGAAGATGGATCGTCTTTTGCAGTTCTTCAAAGGTAGGAGGGTAATCAAGGGCTGTGTTGACTGGTACCTGTTGCAGCCGACCTATGGCCTCAATCTTGATTGCTGATGGATGATTTAGAATGCTGTTGAAATGTTCCATCCACCTCTCCAGTATTTTCTCCTTGTCAGCGATCAGCATTGTTCCATCTGAACTGAGCAGAAGGGATGATCCAGAGGAGGTGAGTCCAGAGACCTCTTTCAGTCCTGCGTAGAAGTTGGGGTCTCAGGATCACGTGAGAGTATGCCAGACTGAACTCTAGGCATGTATCGCTGACATAGAATGCCTGCAGGTCCTCTTGACGGAAGTGAGCGCAGTCAGGAGGGCTGACTTCAATGAGAGGGCTTCAGACATGAAGGTTCCAGAGATATGGGCACTGGCGCTAAATTGTTCCACATCCCAAAGAATGGAGGCCCTTCCTAAGGGGAATTTGCTAGGGATGGGGCTGTCATGAGGAGCGTGAGCTCTGAGAATCAAGTCTTGGTGGGCCAGTACGGTTCCACAAACATGACTTGTTCTTCGTCCTCCCTGACTTTGCTGCAGAGTCTGTGCAAGCAGACTCTCCGGGAAGAAAGGAAATGAGGCAGAGTGGGGCTGTGTGAGGTGCTCTGAGCCCAGTAACAAATCGTCCAGTCACGAATGCTCAGGGCAGGGTGGAGGGTTCTACACTTGCCTGTGGCTCACGGCGGCCAGGGCAAGCATTGCCATCAGCCGTGTTGGCCTCTGACTGGGCGTGCTCTCCAATGCTCTGATCGATACCTCATCCTCATCACGAGCCCAGAATGAGACATTAAGCCTGCCCTGGGGCAAGCCGCCTGACTCATCTATGAACTCAACCATTTGAAATGATTGTGCTGGGGAATGGGAGGTCCACAGGGATTCACCCAGCGGAAATGCCCCCATTAATGTCCCCAAATCACCCCTAGCACTAACCGCCATGGCCTTGTGCGTGTAAGCAGAAGGACCGGGACAACGAGAGGCTGGAGTGGCTTTATCTATATGAAAGAAAGAAAGCCACAATCGCAATGCTGCCATGGTCGCATTATTGCAGTGAAAACATGAGTCATCCATGAAAGCTATCTCAGTGTGATTACAGCCGATACATGTGAGACAGCGATCGTGGCTGTCAGAGGGAGATATAATGACCTCACCCAGGAACTGCACATAAACGGAAAGGCATTTTTAAAAAGATGCTCTCCATCAGTGCTCACTCTTTTAGGGAAAATATACTATATATATTTAGTGTGGCTGAAGTGCCCAGGGACGTTCTCTGCACTTATCTGTGCGAGGAGAGAGAACCAGCTGTAAATCCAACAGCGTATATCCAACAGCTTGTACACTTTTAGAGGTGAATGGAATGTCAGTGGGAAGCTCTACACTGGTCGGCTCTGAAGAACAAATCTGAATGTGTGGATGCAAGCCATCTCCTTTTATACCCACATGTCCGGGGTAGTGGCATGCAAATTCCACTTGCCAATTTTCAATGGCCGTACCTCAGATATCAGAGGTGTTTAACCCCTAGTGTCACTTCATTGACACAAAGTTGAGTGAGTGACATATAGGGAACCTTGCTTGTAGTGATTAATGCAGCTTTCACTTTCTTTAGTCTATGTTTGAGTGAAGGGGAAACTAATACAAACAAATAATTAAAATGTCAACAGAATGCAATAAAAATTGTGTTGAAGGAGAGTTTTGTCTTCATACACCTAAAGCATATGCTTTCATTCTGAAATCACTCTGAAGTCTGTTCAGCAGGATACTAATCAAAAAATGGATAAATGAAATGCAACAGAGATTTATATTGACAAAATGTTTTTCTTAGTTGTGAAGTTTAAAATAAGCTTAAAATATTGATGTTGAGTTTACTGTTACAATTTTAGCTGTAATGACAGATTAATTTGCATTCTGACTCAACTCAGCCTGCAATGAACTCAGGCTTGAGTCCGACTCAGCCCCTTTTGGACTTGGACTCGATTATTTAAAGACTTGGACATGACTCGGACTCGACAACGATGGACTCGAACCCAACACTACAGATCAGAAGCAATTAAATTTGAATTTTGACTGTAATTTGTTTATGTTGTAATTTTGCAGCCACAAAAACCCCAAGTGAGTCAGGCTTTTTACATTTTTATTATATTTTTAACAGAACTATAAAACTGAACACATATGCACCAAACATTTTTTCTACATGCATTTTTTTCCACATGCACAGTTTTAGTATACAAGACAAAACGGTTACTTTTCAATATGAAAATGTCATGTTCTGTGCAAATTATCTCACAGAGATTATTCATTAATACATCAGTATTAAATTCCCAGGGCCATGAGGTGTATAAAATATCAGGTTACTAATGTTGGCCGACTCTAAAAATATATGTAGTCACTATATACATCTAGCGAAGGTATTTTTCATTTCAGATCACTTAGAAACATAATTGGATTTTAGCAATAACATCAGCCATTAACATTAACAGTTCAGATTTTAAACAGATTATCATAACATTTTCCCAAAAGGGAAACCATAATGTGGAGAAAAAAATTCACTGATTATACTGATTACACAAAATTAGGGAAATTAGACTGCACAATTTTAAGTACTAAAGAAATCATTGCTATTAAACAACAATTATTTGTTCAGTGTGATATGCATCATTACTAAAATACTGTAACTGAGGTTTGATGGGACACATCTGAACAAACCAAGAGTACGAAGTAATAAACGGGAAATGGAAAAATTAACATTCAGGAAAACATATCATACGTGATAATGGGTGTGATTAATAAGCAGTTATAATTCTGTAATAATGTAAAACTCTGTAATCTGGATTAGTTCTAGTACATAACAAATGACGATTGTCTATTTTTGTTCCCTAGGTTGGAAAAAAAAATGCAATGGACTACTAATAATTCATAATTGTAAAGAGAGAAAATGTAACTACAGAACTATAAAAACAATTGACCATAAAATAAATGTAAAATTGCATGTAGCTACCTTTAAAGTCAACATGAAATGGCATTCACAATATCACATATTTACTTTTGAGTGAAACAAGATGTTCAATGAGAAACAAAAAAATGTTGATTTCTTAAAAATGGGTTGATCTTGATTCTAACCATCTGGAATTGATTGGATTGTGAAAGGTGGTTGAAATATAAGAGAATTTGTGACATCACCCGAAAAGGAAAGTCATTTTAGATGAAAGGTTATGAAGACAAGCTTCCTTTTTTAAAAATAGGAATAATGTGCATAATAAATAATTAACAATTTACCAGGATTGTGTATTAAAGTAAACAGAGTCTATTTTGATTTCATGTTGACTTCAATGATGCTCAAACTCACATCTGCATATCCTGAAATGTAGTTCTTTTTTCCTTGCATTGACAATATAGACATTGGATGAACAACAAAAAAAATCATTCTTTTCCAATAAACTTCCCATTCTTCTCTGAACCTTGTTTGCCAAAATTCATTAAAGTCCATCCAAGAACTGAAGGCGAGGAGGAGGACGAGGCCAAGGACATTTCAGACACTCAAAGCGCAAACTCTATGTAAGATGGCTGGCAGGAACACTGGCATCAGTCAATCAAGAGTCTGCATTGTGACAGCAGCAATATAGAGCCAAAAAATCAATATCCCATTGACTGGGCCACTGCAGCCTAATCAAGGTGCCCAGACCTTTATGAAAGCTTGAAGGAGAACAGATAGGCTCTCCTGATTGTGGCTGTGCAGCCTCTTTTTTAATCTCTCTTGCCAACTTTTTTTTTTTTTTTTAACATGCCTTTATGGGCTGCACTGCACCTGTTCTGGAGAGTTAGCAGGAAGGTTGTGTCACCTTGGTTCACTACCTTGTGCTGTCTTCTGACTTTGAGAAGAACAAGTGCAAATGTTGGACTTTACAGCCTGATACTGCCAAGACAGAGCCAGAAACATGTCCAGAGAAGGCACTAGTCCTTGGTAGTGAACTCTGCAAGAAAGGTCACACCGAAGTGCCTCAGCCTTTAGTCTCATTGAGGGTGCAAATAAGAGATTCAGAAATCAAGTTGCATTAGATGGGCATTAAAATAGAAAACGTAAGATATATTCAACCTGTCTCTATATTGGTAAATTAAATATTGTTTGTACTGCAGAATTAAGTTTGTAGCATCATGGCAATGTGAATTATAGGCAGTTTATACTGCATTAGCGAATCGGTTTGTTTCAATATAGATAAGTTTTGTGAAAGTAATGCTTTGTCATGCAACCAAAATGTTACGAAAATGGCACCTTTTGCTGTAATAGATTCTGACGTAGACATCTGTTGACCAAAATGAGAATTTCACAGATGCGTGCTATGCTTTGGGAAAATCCAATTCACTGTATTCCCTTGATTTCAAACTCCACTCATCCACTCGTGACAAACCCATATATCGGTCAAGCCAAATAATCATCTGATATTTGAGATGATCAACATTGGCCAATAATGCAGTACATCTGGCTGATTAACAGATTTGGTAGTTCCAAATGTACTGACCTTGTCAATAGGTGACAAAGCCAAACTGGTGACAGACAGATATACCTGCCAGGCCAATCAATCGACCAATATTTAGAGATTATAGGTATTGGGCAATGATGCCGTAAACTTGGCTGATCAACACATAAAGTACACATAAAGTAGTTCCAAAAAGACCAACCTTGTCAATAGATGATAAACATTTTCTGTTTTCAAATTCTTTAGTGGATATAGATTGTGTAAAATATGTTTACATCAGTCATTTTAAAATACATAATGGATGACCACTACTTTCAGCACCCTCAAATGCATCTAAAGCATTCCTATACATTAAATGAGTGGGCAAAAATATCTCTGCTGCACAAACACCTTAATTATATTAACATATTTAATAATTTGTTTAGCATTACACAACCAGGAGAGATGGAATTTGTTCCTGCAACTTTTGCAATTTCACCATAGACCAATGCCATGAACTTAAAATAGGAACAATAATCCTGGAGCAACTTGGGGTTAAGTGTCTTGCTCAGGGGCACAATGGTGATTGGTCATGGCTTGGTCTTTATGGAGATAAAACTAGCAGCCTTTCAGGTGACAAGCCATGAGCTTTAACCACTATGGAAACACTTTAAATAACTGAATAATGACTGGTTAGGGACCACTGGGGACTTTACAATGTCTATCACGCTTCAATCCATGGACTTGTTTGCCATGTTTTTAGCCTTTACAAGGCCATTAGAGCCATAAAACTTTCATATATGTCCCATTTCCAGTGTTCCATAACTTGCCACTTAGTTCTGTCAAACTTTTTTGCAAGTTAATTTGTCGGGGTAGTAACATAGACTCATACAAATAGAAGTGTGTGGGCATAGGAGTTTGTACTTCCAAAGGAGTTCCATTCTATCACTTGCTTTCTAGGTGCCAGAAACCTTCAAAGCTTTTAAAGCAGGCATTTAGGCTTTTTGGCAATTTGTTAAATGGTGAAAGGCATAATTGGGTTGTGATCACCATGGTACAGCACAATGGCAACAGCAAAATAAACTGATGTGTGAAACTGGTTCAGGCAGTTGACATATAGAGAAAATGATCCAAGGAAAAGTAAGCCTTAATTGTGCAGTTTTATGCTTAACATCAATCATTTAAACAGCATAAAGCATACAACAAAATGTTAATACCCATCAGAGACTGATAAGAAGCCTTTGGAATTGACGGCTCCGTAATTGAGGTGGAACAGCGACACTTATTTTCAAACTAATGGCAGAGTATTCCTATTAGAACAAATCTATTCTCAGCTTTGATAACCCAAACCCTACTTAGTTAGAACTTATGACAATAGAAGCCACAAATTGATCCAAAATCAGTATATAACCAACACTGGTTTCTTAGCCCTTTTCCTTTTTGAGTACAACTCAACTGCACAACTTTTATCATCTACTTTGGTGCATACATGAATTTAAGGCATTGATTGTTCTCAAAGATCAGAGGAAAAGATGGATGATGCACACATTGGCACACTACATAAAGAAACGTTCTATGCAAGGAATTTTTTTTTTCTTCTGGTTTTAGAGTGTCAAACAAACTGTTATGTTTCAATAGACCATGTGTCCTAATTCATAGACAATCCTTAACATGTCAGTGACTCTTGCAGGGCTCTGCCATGTTTACCAATGGAATTCACTCATGTTCCTATTGACATTTCAATATCCGGCTCTACCATACATGTTGCTGGAGTTGGGGAATCCCATCAGATCAGACTGTGATGGGAAACAGAAGCCTTAGATGTGAAGAGTAGAAAGTGTGTACATGTTTTTGTGAGTGCGGCTGGGTCTGGTGCTCATGGGAGTCAAATATCAGGAGGCACTGAGCATTAATAGAGCACAGATGAGAAGAGGAGAAATAGAGAGTGCACAAAGCCTTCCTGCTCTGGATCCTCGTGCACCCATGCCTGTAATGCAAAAATAAATACTGTATTCTTAACCAAAATGTAACCACAATGTAATTTAATGCAGTTTAAAGGAATAATTGACACAATGTTCTAGGCCATCATTTACTCAACCTCATCCAACACCCCCCCCCCCCCCCTCCTCCCCCTTAATTTCTTTCCTCTGTGGAACACAATAGGAGATGTTAAAAAGAATGTTAGCCTCAGTCACCATTCACTTTCATTGCATAGTTATTCCATAGGGACCAACGGAATGGTGACTAAGGTAAACATTCTGCCAAACATCTCCCTTTGTGTTACAAGAAAGAAAGTCGTGCAGGTTTGGAATGAGGCAGAGGACTCAAACATTTCTCATAAAATTTCCCCAAATTTCCCCAATTATTTATTGTTATTCAGATTCGATTACAGCTATATACTCTTACTGTGTGCAGCTATCGTTTGTATAATTATACATTTTAGGTGAAATATTACAGTCAAAGTTGATACTTCTGAGAATCAATGGAAGAGAAAATCATTATTTACATTTAATTTGCGTCTGAATTTTTCGACTCATTGTAAATCGAAGCGCAATAATGTATCAGGTCTGCTTCACAATCTATTTTATTAGTACACTGCCTGGCCCAAAAAAAAATAATTAATACTCTAATATTTTATTGAACCACCTTTAGCTTTGATTATGATGCTTTTTCGTCGTGGCATTGTTTTGACAACCTTATGCAACTTCACAACATTTATTTCCGTCCAGAGTTACATACATTTTTGGCCGAGATCTTGTATTGATGACAGGTGTGTCGAACCACTCTGTAAAGTCTTCTCCAGCACATCCCAAAAACTTTCAATGGGGTTAAGGTCAGGACTCTGTGGTGACCAGTTCCTGTATGAAAATGATTCCTCATGCTCCCTGAACCACAATTCTCTTTCACAATTTGAGACTATCTTGGCTTCATCATCCTTGAATATGCCTGTGCCGTCGGGGAAGAAAAAAATCCATTGCTGAGATAACCTGGTCATTCAGTATATTCAGGTAGGCAGCTGTCATTTTATTGATGCATAATGTTGCTGAGCCTAGACCTGTCCAACTGAAGCAAACCCAGATCATAACACTGCCTCCAGTCAACAGTGGCAACTATGGATGACGGGTTCATCGCTTCATGCGCTTCCCTTCTGACCCTGATGCGCACATCGCTTTGGAATAGGGTAAATCTGGACTCATCAGACCAAATTACCTTTTTCCATTGCTCCACAGTACAATCTTTATGCTCCCTAGCAAACTGAAGTCATTTTTTCTGATTAGCCTAACTAATAAGTGGATTTCTTGTGGCTACATGGCTGTTTAGTCCGAATCCTGTAATTTCTCGTCACATTGTGCTTGTGGAAATGCTCTTACTTTTATTATTAAAAATAGCCGTGATTTTTTATGATGTGACTTCACTAAGCGTTTTAGTGATCTCCGATCATGATCATTCAAGATTTTTTTCCGACCACTTTTCATCCACGAAGCTGAAGGTTCACCACTATCCTTCCTGGTTTTAATAATGCGTTGGACAGTTCTTAACCCAATTTCAGTGATTTCAGCGATCTCCTTTGTTATTTTCTTTGCTTGATGTAGGCCAATAATTTGCCCCTTCTGAAACACAGTAACATCTTTTCCACTACCACGGGATCTGTTTTCCGACATGTTTTTTTTAAGAAATTTGATGCTACACACTGTATCAGTTAGTGTTAAAATACTTGTTGCCAGCTGAAACATATTATTCACTGCAATAATGATCAAATCATAGGCTCTTAAGAATCTGCTTATTTAAATCCAAACGGCAATTTTATTTTTTGGGAAGGCAGTGACGTGTCACATGTGAATGCAGATCTCTTTGGGGGGGCGGGTGGTTTGTATTTTGCCGCCCAACTGAGAGAGTGGGGCGGGGAAGGATAATTTCTTTATATTAAAAAAACTTTATATGCTGCTTGATCTCCATAGTCAACAACAAATAACTGAGTGACAGAGACAAATGGCGGAGGAACATGCATTTTGTAAAAGGTCAGATTCTACAACGCACAACAAACAGACAAAAATATTTAGGCATCCAAACTGAATGAAACCCAATTAAGCTTGAGGGAGACGAAATTAAAGGCAACACGGAATGACTTACTGAGTTGGTGGATGTGGATGGGCTCGCTTCCTTCCCCCAGCCCCCCTTCACTGAGGGTTTTGATCTGAATGACATAGTTGTCATTCGGGTTGAGGGTCAACTCCACAGAGGTTTTGTTGGTGATGACTGAGTACATGTCATTATTGCGGTGTCTTCGGTACAGTACCTGCAAATAGTGGCACGCAATCTATTAAATATTCATAATATAGATAAATTAAAACTGAGCTATATTTTAATATTTTCTGAAAAAAAATGTGAGTGGTATTTGCCCATGCAAAAGTCACTGCCATGAAGGTGTTGTGGGTGGTTGCCAGAGTGTTGCTATGCAGTTTCTAAGGTGTTCTGGATGGTTGGCAACCAGGTGCTATGTTATTATGAGCTGTTTGTGTGTTCTAAATGTTTTTATCATGTTGTTTTCTGGTTGCTAGGATGTTCTGGTGCGTGCTAACTGGTTGTGATGTTGAGTCGTTTTTAGCATGTTGTTATTAGGATGCTACGATGTTCTAGGTGGTTGCTGAACAGGTTGCTAAGGTGTTTTGAGTAGTTTTTATCATGTTGTTATGCAGTTGTTAGGATGTTTTCAGTGGTTGCTAACTGGTTGCATGGGTCTTTTGAGTGTTTTTTTTGTGTGTTGCTATCCAATTGCTAAAGTTCTCTGATTAGTTTTTAGCATGTTGTTATGAAGTTGCTAGAATGTTCTGGGTGGATGTTAACAAGTTGTTGAGGTGTTCTGAATGCTTTTATCATGTTGTTATGCAGTTATAATGTTTTCAGTGGTTGCCAACTGGTTGCAATGTACTTCTGAGTGTTTTTAGTTAGTTGCAATCTGTTTGCTAAGATTCTCTGATTAGTTATTAGCATGTTTTTATGTAGTTGCTAGAATGTTCTGGGTGGTTGCCAAACGGTTGTTGAGGTGTTCTGAATCATTTTTAGCATGTTGTTAAGCGGTTGTTTAGGATGTTCTAGGTGGTTGCTAACTGGTTTCAAAGGTCTTTTGAGTTTTTTTTTTGTGCATTGCTATCTGGTTGCTAAGGTCTTCTGAGTGTTTTTTATTGCATTGCTACCCGGTTGCTATGGTTCTTTAATTAGTTATTAGCATGTTATTTAGTTGCTAGAATGTTCTGGGTGGTTGCTAACCGGTTTTTGAGGTGTTCTGAATGATTTTTAGCATGTTGTTATGCAGTTGTTTAGGATGTTCTAGGTGGTTGCTAACAGGTTGTAAGGGTCTTCAGAGTGTTTTTTAGTGTGTTGCTATCTGGTTGCTAAGGTGTTTTGAGTATTTTTTTAGGGTTTTGGAATTCGGATGCTAGTATGTACTGAGTAGTTTTTATCATGTTGTTATGCAGTTGTCTGGATGTTTTTGGTGGGTGCTAACAGGTTGCAAGCATCTTCCGGGTGTTTTTTAGTGCATTGCTATCTGGTTGCTAAGGTGTTCTTAGTGGAATTTAGCATGTTGCTGTGCATTGCTATGGTGTTCTGAGTGGTTAAATAGCATGTTTTTATACAGTTTCTAGGATGTTGTTTGTGGTTGCTCAGACGTCCTTAAAGCTGGAGTTTATAATTTCTGCGACACAAGTGCCACCAAACGGAATTACAAAAATAAACGTTTTTAAAACAGCTTTCTGAATTTGCCCCTTGCCTGCAGTTGTTCAAACAGTCAGACAGTCCCGTCTTCAATTCACGCCACTGAGTGCAGGGGCAGAGTGTGTGGAGGTAGGCAGGTACGTAGTTAGACAGGCAGGTAGGCCATCCAATCACTGCATTTGGGCCGAATGAAGTTAAAAAGCCCACCACCAAGTTTCTCTGACATTCTGATAACCTAGATATGGCTCAGAATCCTCGTTCAGTATATGTTAATGGTATATTTTTAGCCTGTTTTATCACCTGACAGTCAAGTTCTCTTTGAAAAGAAACAACACACCTCTTCTCAACAAGCCAACACAATTTGATACACATCAGTAGCACTGTTAGCATGTTATAGGTTTGTTCAAATCCTTAACTCTAAGTATGAGAAATAATAGTGATATTGCCTTATAAAATGTAAGAGCGACATATACACAACCATAAAACATTTTAACTTTTTTAAACCCTGTTACTTTTAACTAATGTTTATTGATGCTAATGGCTAGTGCTTTCCCGCTGAGCTCTATGTTCCCTTGTGGGGAAATTAGCACTGTGTGAGCTGTTAATTGCATGCATATGTAATTAAGGGAGAGGTGGAACGAGATCTGAAATAGCACTTGTGGTGCTCTTATCTGTAAAAACACACAAACTAATGGTTTCTAGGGGCTTAACTTGTATATCTTTGCAGCTAAATGACAACACCCCAATATCCCGTATTATTTAAAACTATCATCCACAAATATGTTTTGTAGTTCCTGATGTCATTGTTTAGATAAAATAGTAACTATGTAGCTATCTCAGAGCTATAATGAAACAATTAATTACTTTCAAGGAAAATCCAAACCAATTTTAAAGGAGTCACACCATAGGTTTGATTTGTTTTAAAGGATCAAGTGAAATTTGATTCCTTATGATATGACCCCTTTAAACATTCCAAAGGCATTTTTCTACTTTGAATGTGGTACAAACTAATAGAAAGAGATTACTCACTATGTATCCAGTAACCTCAGATTCAGTTTCAAGGGCTATGACTGGATCCCACTGCAGAATGAGCTGAGAGCCAATCAGATTCCACTCTACATTTTGAGGGGGCTGTCCAGGTGCTGATGTTTGTTTGTGTATAAGAGAGACACATATAAAAAGAAAGAAAAATAAAAAGATTCTCAATCTGTAAAACAACTTTATGGATTACATTGATGTAATTGTATTTTGACAGTTCTCTGAAATCCAGTAAACAAACAAAACTGAACAGTAACAGGTCTGAAGCAAAGGGCAAGATTTTAAGTGACTAGCGACTAAAATCTCAGTCTATTCCTTAAACAGTAATTGTATAGCTACAGAGGATTTGGAATATAGCGCACAAGTCATCTAGGCTACTTTGATGGTACTTTTTGTAATTTTTGGATGTTGATAAGATAGCATTCATCCCCATCACTTTTAATTAATGAAATAGCTGTGTAAACATCTCCTTTTGTGTTTCACGAAATCAAGAATATCATACTGGTTTGGAACATAGCATAAGTAATGACAGAACTTTCATTTTGGGTGAACAAATCCATATAAGGATTTGTTTAGGTCAGGGGTCGGCAACACCTCCTTATAATGTTATAAGGTTAGCACCCCATATAATTAAATCATTACCAAATCTATACATTCATTTGTGCTGATAATTTTTTTGGCTGTGATGTCACTTTCCACCCAATGTGGTCCAAATCCCTCCAAACCGATGCCGTTCAATTGTGCTCGATTTGTGCCATTCAAATTAATCTTGTATCTATTTCTCTTCCTTAGATATAGCAAGAAAATTTGTAGGAGCAGTGACGTCACTCTCCACCCCATGTGGTCTAAATCGCTCTGAACCGGTGGTGTTCGTTTGAGCTCGATTTATCCCGTTGTATCTATTTGTTGTAACTTGTATCTATTTCCCTTCCTTAGAAATAACAGCTTGTATTCGGGAGCAGTGACATCACTCTCTACCTCATGTGGTCCAAATCGCTTCAAACCAGTGTCATGTGTGCATGATGTGCATGATTTGTGCCTTTAAAAGAAATACTGTATCTATTTTCCTGAATTCCTTAGAAATACGAATTTGAAACCGGGAGCAGTGATGTCACTCTCCACCCCATGTTGTCTAAATCGCTCCAAACCGGTGTCGTTCATTTGTACTCGGTTTGTGCCATTAAAAGAAACATTGTAACTATTTATCTTCCTAGAAATAGCATGAAACTTTTCATGAGCAGTGACGTCCCTCTCCACCCCACGTGGTCCAAATCACTCCAAACCAGTGCCGTTCAATTGTGCTTAATTTGTACTGGTTTGTACCATTAAAATTAATCTTGTATCTATTTTCCATCCTTAGAAATAACAGCTTGTATTCGGGAGCAGTAAAGTCACTCCAAATTGCTCCGAACAGTTGTCGTTCATTTGTGCTCCATTTGTGCTGTTCTCTGTCAGTAAATATCAGATTTGTTGTGATATTTAAACCAGGGATGCAAACTACTCACCTTTCAGCTAAAGTCACACAAATGAACAGCACCGTTTCGGAGCAATTTAGACCACATGGGGCGGAAAGTGATGTCACTGCTCCCGAACAGTTTCATGCTATATCTAATATAACATAACATAGTTAAATTGCTTCTTTTAATGGCACAAACAGGTACAAACTCAACACAAACAAACGGCACCGGTTTGGAGCAATTTGGACCACATGGGGTGCAAAGTGATGTCACAAAGCCAAAAAAGTCTAATATCTCAAACACCGAACCAGCACAAACGTTAATTTTTGCAGCACAAATTGGCACAAACACAGCACAAATGAATGGTATAGATTTGGTAATGATATAATTATATGAGGTGCCAACTTCACAGAGGTGTCGGCAACTTATCACACGTGGAGGGGTAATCACTGGCATGCCAGCAGTAGACTATTTTATTTATATAAATTCCACACATGCATTCCAATCTACATCTTGATGTAATCCCTCCTGATGATCACACAGTGTTTTCATGAGCTGAATGGGAGGCTAAACAAAAAGTTAAAATGTGACAAGTCTGCAATATACCCAACAGACTCGTGCAGCGTGTGCAGCGCATGCAAGCCATTTGCGCATTACAAGCTGTTGTTCTGACAATCTGTGCTACCAGCAGTAAAAATGGTGATATGTAAAGTTAAAACATGGGTAGCACATGTCGGGGGGCACGAGAGAATAGGTTCAGGGGGGTGCATCGGCACAGCCATTGACCAGGACAATAAAAAATGGCACTCTATGTCAAAAAGGCTGCCGACCCCGGGTTTAGATTCATAAGTGTCACAAATCCATCTGCTGTATGCCATTCTAACGTCTATCATGCAACAAAATATTTCAGATGAGCACACTTTCAAAAAGTCACATTCTAATACTCAAAATTGACATGTTTGCTAAGTATGTGTGTTATCACAGACAATTCTTTGAAAACATTTTGAAATGGACAAGAGTACTCACATGGTTTTTTGGTGGTAACCTTGACAGGTAAAGACTGAGGGCCAGTTCCTGCAGTATTAAAGGCACATACTGCCAGATAATATTGTGCATTCCCCTGCAGGCCACTAACATTCACTGCAGTGTAGTTTCCAGTGATCCTCACTTTACCCACTGTATCCGGCTTGGCGTCATCTTCCCAGTACACCACCTGTTCACCGAGACACACAGCAAGGGCATTGCATATATATCCTTGAAAATAATTTAGACATAAGTAGCTCTCTGATACAATACAATTAAACATTCTTGCAACCCACAATGACTCTGAATATGCAGATTTTTCAGCATAGAGAGCGCTACTTCCCAAAGGAATGAAACATCATTAATGAGATCACTTTAAAGGGATAGTTCACGCAAAAAATTTTATTCTCTCATCATCACCATTATGCCATCCCAGATGTGTTTGATTTTATTCTAATGAACACAAACAAAGATTTGTAGAAGAATACTTTAGCTCTGCAGGTCCTTACAAAGCAATTGAATGGTGACCAGACCTTTCAAGCTCCAAAAATCACAGGCAGCATAAAAGTAATCCATATGACTCCAGTGGTTTAATATAACTAATATGTCTTCTTAAGCAATGCAATGACTTTGCGTGTGAAAGACATCAATATTTCAATCCTTTTTACTATAAATCTCCACTTTCACTTTCAGAATGTGAAAATTAAAGTGGAGATTTATATGAAAAAAGACTTAAATATTGATCTGTTTCTCACCCACACATTATATAGCTTCTGAAGACATAGATTCAACTACTGGAGTATTATGGATTATTTTTATGCTGCTTTTATGTGATTATTTTTAGCTTGAATGGTCTGGTCACCATTCAGTTGCATTATATGGACCTACAGAGCTGAAATATCCTTCTAAAATTCTTTGTTTGTGTTCAGAAGAAGAAAGTCATACATAGCTGGAATGGCATGATGGCAAATGTTATATACATTTGAATTAAATCTATATTACCAAAATTAATGTGTTGCCAAAGGTGGTGTGACATGATATATGGTACAAATTTACACAATTTACATCACACACAAACCGATCTCATGCTAAAAAATCTTACTAATTCACTCAATAAAAATGTATGACTTTTAGACCAACTACTGACAAGAGCTTTCCTTCTGTTGTTGTAAACGCACATATTTTCTTTTCTCTGTGTTACAGAAGATGCATTTTGTGGTACTGATGTATTTTGCAACAACTTACACAAACCCTAAACATCGTTAAAGCCCTGTTTTGTATCACAGAAGAAACAGAAACATAATTGTTTTGAACGTGCATTCATTAGCTTTGAACTCATTTTAACCCCTAACCCAAATGCCATACCTAAACCTAACGATAAAGTGCCCCAACACTGTTTGTAACTGGAAATTTGGCTTTCGGGACCATGGAAGAATGGAACTATCAGGGTTTAGAATGAGACGAGGTAAGCATATGTGAATGGTTAGTGTAAATGTTTTTGTAGGACGATTTTGCCATCTCGTACAAATTGTCATGAGACTGTGTTGTCACACATTAAGCACAAACTAGGTCTTTTGAGATCTACAGGTATACAGATCTTAAATCATTCATTCAATGACATGCTTATTAACTTATTTCATTCATCTTCATCATCTTTTTTTGCAACCTTAAACCTTGGGAACATATCTTTGCCAGGCTAGAAATATGATATTCTTGTGAAATGGTATATAATTGATTTTCTTGAGGATATGAAATTTTAATTAATTTCAAGCTGTGTGCTATGTGAGAAACAATTAGGTAATAGAAATGATAGAATCAATTATTAACCTCTGGTCACAAGTAACATCAATATTTAGGTGATTATATTAAGTGTCAGAAGCTTTAAGTGAATAAAAAAAAAAAATAACACCATAATGAGATCTGCCCAAAGGAAGCACATTTCAAAATTATTTGTTTTCTACTTTTTGCTCTACAGAAGTGTTCTTTGCAGAACACTACCTCTTTTGAATATGTTCGCATGGCTTTGTTCAAAAGGAACAGCAGTGATGGTTAAAACAAGATCTTTCCATTTCAAATATTGCATGTACTTCAAAGGACTATGTGAGCATGAATAAATGGTATATACCGAGTACAATGCATTTCCTTGCTCCATGCATGTTGTCTTTGATTTGCTCTTTCAGTTCTCGCAATCCCAAGGCAAGACAAAAATACAACCTAAAAAGTTTCCCTTTTTTCATCAAGAATCCGGTGACATTATAGTTCTATTCAGACAATATGGCCGCTACCATGGCAACTTTGCGGTATTGTGCCACAGGGAAGAGGTGACAGCGATGGATAGAGTGGCTGGTGAGAAAGTGAGACTTTGCATGCTTGAAAGGCCAATTGAGAGCGTTCATCCAGCTTCTAAAAGCTACAGAAACAAAGCAGTAGCGCTGTCTAAACATTGGCATTCTTAATGTTTGCAGTGGCATGGAAGAGGTGAGTGCATTTAATAGACGGTTGAGATCTGGATTGTATTATTATAGTGAAAACATGGTATTCAGCTGTCCTGTTCCAAAAACTAGTTAGCTGCCAATGGAGGCGGCATTTTAAGGGGCTCAAGATGCAAAGGATGTGCCAGAAGGTAGGAAACTTAATTATGCTGCCTCCTAAGATACCTTAATACATCTATGGAACACAAAAGAAAGATTTTAAGAAGAATGTTTACCTCAGTCAACATTTAATTTAATTGTATGGCAAAAAGATGCAATGTGTGGAGGTGGGGGCATGGTTGAGCATTCGTTTGGAGAGAGAAATAGCAGTAAGGGTTCACACCTGACCGCACTCTTGATGATTAACAGCTGTATCTCATTGCAGAAATGAGGGAGAGGACATCAGAGGCAGAGAGAGAGAGATTGGCATGCATGTTCTTTGTGTGTCTGAGAGTTAATGTGTTTGGAAGACTTTGCTGGAAAGCAGTATTTATCTACTAAGTGCTAAAATTAAACCTAACGTTTGAGTTTAAGTTTCCGTCCTCTGTTTCCTCCTTGGCAACATATTCAGAACCTTTTTACATTGCTGCCAAAACCGTATTTTTGGAGGAAGTGCACACCGATATGGAGTCCTTGCCGTTGGCCGGAGTCATCCAATCCCTCGCCAACATGCCGCATACTCAATATCAAGCCCTGCTTGACCTTCGTAAAGATCAGGATCATCACTTCCATGCGATTCTCCAGGCCTCTGGTCACCCTCATGAAAATGGGACAGAAGATGAACTGGAGGCCTTTCTGGACTTTGAAAAAACTGCTGAGGTCTGGAAGTGGCCGCGTGCCCAGTGGGCAGTCAGGCTCTTTCCACTGTTGTGGAAGCTAAACTCATGGCCCAACATCTGCTGGTGGCTAATCTCCTGGTGTATGAAGACCTCAATAAGACCAAAGCTCCAAACAGCATCGGCAACAGTTCCGGAAATGGCTGTTGGCTGTGGACTGTGACACAGAGGAAGTCGTCATTCTAGTAGTGCTGGAGCAATTCATCCATCGTCTACAGAAATTAATGGCTGAGTGTGTCCAGTGCCACCGCCCGGTGTCCCTGGAGGAGGCCGTACAACCGGCTGAGGACCATATATTGGCGTACCAAAGGGAAGAAGATCCCACAAACTCTCACTCTCATTCTCACTCTGTCCCCTTTTCCCATCCTAACCCTTCCATTCAACCTATTCCCGCACCCTGGAAAAGGGGAATTCCCCTTCCGAAGCTGGCGGCCTTGCTCCGGGGGTGTAGCCAACTGCCACTAACACCTCTCTCTATGCTCTCCCCCCAAAGTTGTGGAACTCGCCACTGCGAATGTAGGTGTAATGTCTGGGCCGGCCTGCCAGAGACGCAGAAACCCTTGGAAGTTCTGAGACCAATGTCCAGTAATGGAACTGGAAAAGTTGGTTCGGGATCCTGACTCACCACAGGCTGCCCCCAATCAAGCCAGAGTGTACAAAATACCTGTGAGTATTAATGGGAGTACATATTAAGCATTGGTTGATTCTGGTTGTAATCAAACCACAATTCACCAACGTTTGACTCAAACGAGGCATTGGGCACAAATAGGAGGGGGGGAGGTAAGGTGTGTGCATGGGGATGCTCATGATTATCCTTTGGTTACCCTCATCATTCAATTCTAGTATAAAAAGCATAGAGTTGAGGCAGCGGTTAATCCCTGTCTCACCCATCCAATAATCTTGGGTACAAATTGGCTAGTACTTACTGCTTTATTTTTATAAAGGAAAATTTTCTTTTAGGGAAATTTGTGTGGATGGGTCCTGTAACAAAGCGTCTCATGTGTGGTTTGCAATTCACTGGCTGGGGAGGCAGAGCCATGGCCATCTATATCAGGATGATGTAAGGGAGAGGGAAGTCCCGGCTTCCCCAGCCCTTAGAGTATTCCCTGCAGGGGATTTCCCTCTGGAGCAGACACGAGATGAGAACCTTAGGCATACCTTTGATTAGGTGAAAGTGATTGATTGTAAACACTTCCAGCCAGACATTGCATTGCATATCCATATTTTGCAATCATTAAGGATGGGTTGTATCGAATGACACAGGACACTCAGACAAGTGAAAATACAACCCAGTGTATTTTCAAATCAAATCACAGAGGTTGCCAAGTTGCAAAAAGAATTTGCAGACGTCTTCTCCCTTCTGCCTGGTCGTACACACCTCATACAGCACCACACTGAGACCAGGGTAGTGGTACGTAGTCATCCCTACCGACTTCCAGAGCACAAGAAAAAAGCAGTTTGTGAAGAATTAGATGAAATGCTTGATACTGGAGTAATAGAAGAATCCCACAGTGACTGGTCCAGCCCGGTTGTTCTAGTCCCTAAGAGCGAAGGGTTAGTGTGGTTCTGTTTGGATTATAGGAAAGTCAATACAGTGTCTACATTTTATGCATACCCAATACCTCATCAGTTAGGCACAGCTTGCTTTTAATTGACACTGGATTTGACAAATGGTTATTGGAACATCCCCTTAACGCCAATGTCCTGTGAAAAATGGCCTTCTCCACATGTTTGGCCTACACCAATTTGTGACACTTCAATTTGGTTTGTTCTGGGCCCTGGCTACATTTCAGCACCATATGGACAGAGTCCTCAGACCACACTCTGCTTACACCACTGCCTAGATGACATCATTATATACAGCAACTATTGACAGCGGCACATGCAGCATCTAAAGGCTATTATGAGGTCGTTGCGATGAGCGGGACTCACCGCAAACCTCAAGAAATGCGCAATTGTAAGGGTGGAGGTACTGTATCTGGGGTTTCACTTGGGTCATGGGCAGGTGCGTCGACAAATTTATTAGAATGCAGTGACCTGCCCAAGACCCAAGAGGAGGTGAGACAGTTCCCTGGGGTGGCTGGCTACAATAGAAGGTTCATGCCTAATTATTCAAACATCACCAGCCCACTGACTGATCTCACTAGAAAGGGAGCTCCAGACCCGGTCTAGTGGACGAAGCAATGTCAATTTACGCAGGTGAAAGCTGCACTTTGCTGTGGGCCGCATTTACATGCACCTAATTTCTCTCTCTGCTTTTGTTTTACAAGGGGCTGGGGTGGTGCTCTCACTGGTGGTAAAGGAGGAGCGGCCGGTGCTGTCCATTAGTTGCAAGCTATCGCTGAGAGAGATTAAGTACTGCACCATTGAGAAGGAATTTCTTGCCATCAAATTGGCAGTTCTTATCCTCCGATACTATCTGTTGGGGCGAGCATTCACCCTCTAATCTGACCACGCACCACGCCAGTGGCTGCGGCTGACTTGCTCTCCAGAAATTATGGGGGGGTATGTGGCTCCCTGGCCTGAGTCGGGCAGTGGGGGTATATGGAGGTGGGGGCGTGGTTGAGCGTTCATCCGGAGAGAGAGCGGTAAGTGCTATAAAGGTAGAGAGGCAAACATCCGAGGCAGAGAGAGAGACTGGCCCGCATGTTCTGTGTGTGTCTGCATGTTAATGTGTTTGGAAGACTTTGCTTGAAAGCAGAATTGATCTACTGAGTGTTAAAATAAAACCTATCGTTTGAGTTGAAGTTTCCATCCTCCGCTTCCTCCTTGGCAACATACACAGAACGTTGTTACAGAATGAAAGTGAATGGTGACTGAGGCTATTATTCTTTATAACATATAATTTTGTGTTCCATGGAAGACAGAAAGTCATGCAGGTCTGAACAACATGAGGGTGATTAAATGGAGTAAATTAGGATTTTATTAGTATTATGGAGGAAATCAGTCTCATGCAAATCTGTAATGTCTATGGTAGATACGGCTCTGGTAGGTTTTGGAACAGGATTGATATCTCACACATGCAAATGCAAAAACAAAACTAATCAAACCTCATATCCGAGCACTCTTTCAGGGGTTGACAGAATCGACTCCCAGGTAACTTCAATGTCGGCCGCGGACAGACTTCTTGCCGACACTTTCTCTGGTCCTACACTAGGCACTGCAGAGGAATGGAGAGATCATAAGCTCTTATTCAAAGGCTTTACAAAGCCAATGAGTCAAAATTGGATTAAAGCAGAGAATGAAGCCCTGTTCTCACCTGAGAGACGCTCTACTTTATTTTAATTGGAACTGTGACTGACATAGTAGGAGACAGTATGCTGGGAAAATTCAATTAACACTCAAAAACATGAATAGGCCCTAGCAGGAAGTGTCTAGCAGGATTTGCAGTAACCTATAGCTGCAATAACTAATATCAGGTTGGCGTTTGCAGCTTGAACGAGGGAGGAGGGGTGAAAAAAGCTCTCTCAATCAACTTCTTTCATCATTCTCATTCAAGGTCACACCTGTATATGAGAGAGGAGGAAACTGAGAGTGTTTGAGAACATGCTGGGACTACTGCTGAGTTTCAGTTTGTTTGTGTGCGCATGTAGAGCAAAAATATTAGGGATGCACAATGTATTGTTGGCGTTGGTCTTAGAAGTAGGTCTAACAGGGGTTATTATTGGTCATTGCTAAGTCAAGCATCACCAATAATATTGCTCATACTTATAGCAGGGATAACAGGATTATCGTTATATATAACCTTAGGTATGTTTCGGTGCGTAAATCACCCTGCATTATTTGTGCCACGGATATGAATTATACCTCAAACACTTTAAATCATATTTACAAATTTTCACCTGGTGGAACACTTAAGCAACCACATTTTAACATTTGACTGAAGGACCCATCTACTTCATGTGAAATCGAGAATGAACAGGTGTTACATAATTAAGAACAAAATCTGGCCAAAAAGAAGGTATTTTTGAGTTTGTTTTGGTAATTTGTAACAGCTCGTCTGGGGGAACATTTAGGAAAACTTCTAACCGACTGCTAAAAACATTACTGCCATTGGTCCATGTCATTTGTTAGGTGTGATCTGGAGCTCCAACTTCCTTGAGGCCAACAGCTAATTCCCATTCATGGCGTTCAGTCAGTTAAGATCAATTAACATAAACACACTGGTATGCAGTTATGAGGGAGCTGATACAATTGTAGATGATTCGCATAGAGACATTTTCCAAGAACACGTTATGCATTTTTTTTTGTTTAGTTTACAAACTGAATCAAATCTACTCAAATATATATATATTAACTTTTTAAAATATATTAAAATAGATATAAAAACAAATTTTACTGATCTAGTGTAAATTCTACTCATAGAATGTGGCATAAAGAAATTGATAACACATATTAATATCACATTAGTTAAGGTTATACTGAGTGTCCTCACATTTAAATGTACTTCTAAATGCCACCCACAGCGGGGTGATGAGTGTCTTAATGTTTACAAACAGTATCCATTTCGAACATCTTTTTAACCCTGAACGAAGAATGAAGAAGAACTTTTCCAGACGTATGTAGGGGCCTTAATCAACCACCTAGACATGCCATACCCACCGAGAACACCCTTATCAGTTATCAATATTGGCCAAAATGTCTATATCAGTGCATCCCTAACTAATTGTTGTTATGTATTAAACTTAATGTATTATGTATTAAAGGAATGTTACAAGTATAAATGGTTACAGTAAGGTGCTTACAATGGAAGTGAACATTAAAATACAAACTATTTTAAAAGTATAGCCACAAAATGTTTACATGACCTTTGATAAAATTGCTGTATTACAATATCACTTTGCTTCCATGATGACACAACAGTGGTATTCCCTATATGCGATTTTATCGCACTAGAGTCATGTTAACCTACATAATGTTTACGCATTACTTTTGAAACAATATCTATTTTAATGTTTATGGTCTGAACCATTCACTTACAAAGTAAGTTCCTTACAGTAACCGCTATTTTTTGAGTTGAAAATATTTTCTGTGGCAATCAGCATTATGCCACAAATGCGGTCAACTGAGCTTAAATATGTATTAAATATGGAACATTCCTTTAAAGGTTGTGTGTGTTGATATACAAAAATCCATCTCTACCTTCCTCTGCTGAAAACACGGTTGCAATAGAGCTGAATGGTCCTTCTCCACGGTTGTTGAATGCTCCCACTTTGACATTGAAAGGTGAGAACGGCGGAATGGTGTCATTGCGGAAAACATAGCGGGTGACACTGGGTGCTGAGATCACTGCACGGGTCCAAGTGACTGTGCCCACAGGGCGGAAAGCGATGATGTAACCGAAGCCCTCCCCGTTCTGCAACTCCTCTGGAACAGGCTGAGAGTGGAACACACAACTATAGTGATATTAAAACAAATTGAGGCCAACACACCATTTGACCCACACTGACAATAGGGCTTTATTAGCACTCATCATGCATCAGTTTAAATGATTTGTAGCCATACAAAATAAATATTCAACAAATGGCAATTCACTTGACATAGCAAGCGACTGCAGTGTTCCTCAGTGTGGCTACTCTATCTAAAACTATTTTAACCTCACGAGACCCAAGCGTGACTGCCGTGTGCATATTCCATTCCCCTTTTTGATTTGTAACTAGTAGTCCCTAAGAAGCAAATATATATATAAATAAAATAATAATGTTAATTCTAGAGCAAATATGTTTCCTAAAAATGTATGTCCACATACACTATATGGACAGTGGGACTAAGTTGTGAAATGTTAAATAATGCCAAGCTTAAAAAAGTCAGATTTTATTCATCAAATGTTTTATTATTTTTCCTGGAGTGTTGGTTATTCATGTTTTTGAGGCGTTACAGACATTACATCAGAAACTAGCATAAACGATTCAAAGTAATGTACAGCATCATCCAATCACTGCCAATCATGTTAAAATAAAAATTTGCATTAAAAAATTCTGAATCTATGTACTAATTACCATTGTCCAGGGCCGGCCTGTGGGTTTGTGGGGCCATAGGCAAATTCATGAAAATTGATACTGCAAGTATAATAATTACTGGGTAACAAACAGTGTTATGCATAAATAAAATTAAATATTTTAAAAAGGGGCTATAAACACAACACCTCAAAATATATATTTGTAAACAAATGTAAAGAATAAACAAATACCTCTTTGAGAGCAGAGATATTTTTCAGATATTTTGGATATTTTCCAGATTCTGTGTGTGTTTTTTTTTTGTTTTTTTGCATCTTTATATTGGCAAGACCCAATGATTTGACAAGCGCCATTTCTGCTATCCTTTACACAAAATAAGCCTCAAAGACTCAAATAGCCACAAAGCAATATCATTCATAACTTATTCCCTGCGTTTCTGTGAGGTGTGCGCATTATTCAGCATGGCGTGCGTGCGATCTGTGTCTAATAATACTGTTTAAAGAAGTCGCGCTCCAGTTCCCAGCAAAGATTTGTGTTATGAATAAATAATGCAGATTAGTGTGTACCACTTAGCTTTACTTCTTGCCATTTTAAGATTCAATGCGGTTATTTTATTTGTTGTAACTTTCAGTTAATTGTCTTTTTGTGATTATTCAGAGGTCATTTTATACTTAATATGTTGTTTTTAGTTTTCACCATCATTGTGATTTGTATGTTAAATGATCAGGTCCACGAGTGTTCATCACACTCCTCCTGAGCGAATGCATGATAGGATGCATTGGACTGTGAAGAATTTCAAAGTCATCAATAGAGATGGGCACTTATTTACTTTTCAATCCGATACCAAGTATTTTTAGGTCAGTATCGCGGATATCGAGACCAATACCAATACCTCTAATAAATTACATTTTTACGAGATATTTGCATACAATTTGTAACTTAAATTATGACTTAAAATTTGTATATATTTATAGGCCAAACAGAAAATTATTAGGGTGTTTTGTTTAACTTTTAAAATTAACCATAGATATTATTATATGGTTACTATCACTAAGTTACAATATGAATAATACAGTAATGCTGTAGCAAAACCATGGTTAATTGTATCAAAACCTTGGTTATTGACAAAAAAAAAAAAAAAAAAAAAACATGGTTCTACAGTCGTGATTACTAGTCATGTTTAATGCAATATTAATATTATACAGTAAATACATGGTAAGTTTTCATAAGGGTATCATTTATTAACGAGGATAAATTATCATTATCAATGTTTTAAATAACTGAATTTAAATAAGCCTGTAAAAATGGTCACACAAACATATACACTCACCTAAAGGATTATTAGGAACACCGGTTCAATTTCTCATTAATGCAATTATCTAATCAACCAATCACATGGCAGTTGCTTCAATGCATTTAGGGGTGTGGTCCTGGTCAAGACAATCTCCTGAACTCCAAACTGAATGTCAGAATGGGAAAGAAATGTGATTTAAGCAATTTTGAGCGTGGCATGTTTGTTGGTGCCAGACGGGCCGGTCTGAGTATTTCACAATCTGCTCAGTTACTGGGATTTTCACGCACAACCATTTCTAGGGTTTACAAAGAATGGTGTGAAAAGGGAAAAACATCCAGTATGCGGCAGTCCTGTGGGCGAAAATGCCTTGTTGATGCTAGAGGTCAGAGGAGAATGGGCCGACTGATTCAAGCTGATAGAAGAGCAACTTTGACTGAAATAACCACTCATTACAACTGAGGTATGCAGCAAAGCATTTGTGAAGCCACAACATGCACAACCTTGAGGCGGATGGGCTACAACAGCAGAAGACCCCACCGGGTACCACTCATCTCCACTACAAATAGGAAAAAGAGGGTACAATTTGCAAGAGCTCACCAAAATTGGACAGTTGAAGACTGGAAAAATGTTGCCTGGTCTGATGAGTCTCGATTTCTGTTGAGACATTCAGATGGTAGAGTCAGAATTTGGCGTAAACAGAATGAGAACATGGATCCATCATGCCTTGTTACCACTGTGCAGGCTGGTGGTGGTGGTGTAATGGTGTGGGGGATGTTTTCTTGGCACACTTTAGGCCCCTTAGTGCCAATTGGGCATCGTTTAAATGCCACGGCCTACCTGAGCATTGTTTCTGACCATGTCCATCCCTTTATGGCCACCATGTACCCATCCTCTGATGGCTACTTCCAGCAGGATAATGCACCATGTCACAAAGCTCGAATCATTTCAAATTGGTTTCTTGAACATGACAATGAGTTCACTGTACTAAAATGGCCCCCACAGTCACCAGATCTCAACCCAATAGAGCATCTTTGGGATGTGGTGGAACGGGAGCTTCGTGCCCTGGATGTGCATCCCACAAATCTCCATCAACTGCAAGATGCTATCCTATCGATATGGGCCAACATTTCTAAAGAATGCTTTCAGCACCTTGTTGAATCAATGCCACGTAGAATTAAGGCAGTTCTGAAGGCGAAAGGGGGTCAAACACAGTATTAGTATGGTGTTCCTAATAATCCTTTAGGTGAGTGTATATAGTGTATACCGCCTCTAAAAGCAAAATTTTCCAGCTTTTGGATGCATCCATTGTTTCTCAATGTGATAATGCACAGTGAATGTAGGATATTTGAAGTAAAATGAGCCTGTAGTCCACGTACGTTGTCATTGTGTTTTACTGCATGCCGTTTAGTGATTAATCGATGAATTTTTAAAATGGCATATCAGATGAAACTAGAGACTCAAACAGGTTTTAATGTAAAAACTTAATGAGGTTTTTTTACCAGATGTAGTTTTGTTGTTGTTTCTCCCAAAGTCAAACTCAGCTGAGATTAGAGATATGTTGTTTTGTCACATGACTCGGTGCATCGATTGTTTATCCCTTTAATGACTTGAGTCTCTTGAACTGAGATCAGTGGGTTTAAATCAAATGAAATTATGCATAGCCTATAGTGAAGCTAAAACATAATGTACATGCATGTGGATGCAAGGTCTAAGGAGGTTAAAGGAATAATTCACCCAAAAATGAAAATTATGTCATTGACTTAAAGGGGTGAATTCACTAAACAGTTGCACCACTTTTCAGCACAAAAACCTGCATCTTAAGAGAGTTCTTAAATTAAGTAATTGTCATTATTTGTGTCCTTTTCACACAAACATTTTCCAGCCACATGGTGTTGTTAGTGCCATGCTTTACCAGTTGAACTACCAGAAAAAAATTACCTTTATAATGTTTATGCATATAAATTTAACCTAAAATCATAATGATAAGGGAAAAAAAGACATTATCCATGTACAATTGTCAAGAACTCCAAATGCAAATATTTATAGACAGTCTAAAAAGACAAAGGGCTATAGTATATAACAAAAAATGGCCAGCAAGATGTGTCAGTATTTAGGTAAGCATAAATACACAACATTTCTTATGTTCAATGGCAACAGAATGCAAGACTACTCTTTTTCTGGACCCTTTCAGCAAATGAAGCCTATTTGCTGGTGAAATAAACTTCAAAGAAACTCTTTGGCCGTGATTTGACTCCCATTTGGAGGGGAGGAAAATAAAAGCCTGGAGTCTGGAATCCAGGAGGGAGGGCCCATGGATGGGTCTGATCATAAAATGTCTACATATCATTCTACACAATTAAGCAGCGGCATTTCAGCCGAGCCAGAACAGTAAAATCTGACAAATGACTTACCTCCCACGTTATCACTAATTCCGACTTGGTTCCTCCTCCACCTCCGACATCAGTGGGAGCCATGTCAGGCACTGCGGGAGAAAACCCAGAAAAGATATTAAAATGTTGCCTGCACAGTTCAACTAAAGGCTTTCCTTTGACCACTCTGATTAGTGCATTGTATTTAATTGCTAGTAAGGGTATCAATGTTTTATTGACCTCATGTAGATGTTGACTGACAGCCTCAGTTTCCATTCACTTTCATTGTATGGAAAAAAGATGCAATAAAAGTGACTGAGACTAACATGCTGCCTATCTCATTTTCTACAGAATAAATACATTCATACAGTTTTGGAAGTACATGAAGGTGGGTAAATGATCACATCATTTTGCTGAACTATCCCTTTAAATACAACTCTTAAGGAGGTTATTTCCAGTGCTGTAACCACTGTAGACATTGAAGGGAATGCCAATATACAGATTCAATGGTTTTCAATGTGCTTCTTAATTACCAATTAACATTTATATTTGATCCCCTCCAATCTTTAATATTTGGTTACTTTGGTTATTTACCCTTTAAAATGTGCACAGAAATGCTTGAGTGTTGAATGTGGACTAAAAGTGATGGAAGTGACAGCTGACTGCAGAACTGAGGAAGTGTAGTCTGCTTCACTGCTTCCACATTGAGTACCTGTCTGAAATAAAACTAAATGATCAAGGGAAGGAGTTGCAAAATACTCACTAGCATCCTCTGTTCTGATTTTGGTGGATGGTGGACTGGGCTCTCCCATCCCGACGCTGTTACTGGCCAGCACTCTGAACTCATATTCGACCCAGGCATTCAAACCCACTACTGTTGCAGTCAGAGTGTTCCCATTGATCACCTCAGGAACTGAGGAAGATTGGTATACAGTGTCATTTACCTAAAGGGGTCATATACTGTAAATTTTTATATCTTTTTATTTTTCCCCTTGAGGTCTGATAATGTTGTTAATGTTTGGTTCAGAATAAGTCATTTTTGCAACTTTGTTTCAATAAGTGGTCTATTTGGACAGTGGTTGGGGGAAGGGGAATGTTCTCATAATTCAAGCTTTTTTTCTCAAAAGACAAAGGAAGATTCCATTCTGTATTATATGACCACCTTATAACTGCTCCAATGTTTGGATGATTTCAATCTGCAACAGCAATACCACAGCCAAGCTTTATTTTTTTTTAGTTAATGATGGTGATTTTGTTTTTCTAAAAAAGATTAAGAGGCAAATTAATTTATAAGTGAAATCCATATAGAACTTTTAAACAAAAGTCAGTGCATGACAAAAAGTACTAAATATTGCCTACTGTACAAATGACACACTTTTAATGAGAGGCCACCAGTGGAATGCTCTCATTAGTGGCCAAACTTTGTTACCTATTTCTAAAGTGCGTAATGTCTGTGCCACTATTTTCACCAAACAGAATTTCAAAAATTACTAATTTTAAACCAATTCCAGAAAACTTCCCATCCCCTTCTGTCACTCTCTTGACGTTGTGTCGAAGGACGTGACACAAGGGGTCTTCCCGGATGCCGAATCATACCTCTGAACCTGAGAAAAGGCAATGTCAAGTTGGCAGACAGAATTTGCATGCCCCACCCCGGACATACGGGTATAAAGGGAAGCGGGGCAGCGAATGCCAGTCAGAATTTTTCTTCGGAGCCGAATGGTTGTGCAGCAAGCAACTGAATCTCACTCCTGTTCCACTCACCTCTACCAGCGAGAAGCGTGGCTGTTGGATACGCACGGCGCATTTCCAGCTGGCGTTTCTCTCTCTGCACGCTGCGCAGTTCACGCCCCTGAGCTCTTCGACAGTGCTTCTTCCTGTTTAAAAGAGTGCTCTCCTCCTAAATGAGCTATATTTTCACTAAAAGAGTCAGAGTTTTCCCACTCACAAAAAAGAGCAATACACAGCGCCACTGAACATCCTTTTCAGGACGCGTCTTTTTCAAGATGCCTTTCCCTGTGTTGTTCCTGGATGAGGGCGATTTCTCTCCAAGAACGACGGCCACAGACGCTGCCTCGTGTGCCTGGGTAGCGATCACACTGAGGTATGTTCTCACTGCGAGAACATGACCATGGCAACGCTGCGGTCACGGCTCTCCTTCCTGAAGGTGAATGCCACTTCAGCCGCCCCCACGTGTCGCTCCTCCTTCCCACGGGATTGAGGACGACCTGGCTGGCGATGAAGGCGATATGGGGATTACGACGGGCTCAAGAACCACCCGCCCCCAAAACGCTCATGTGCTTCTGTCCGGGTTCGGGATGAGTGCGACTCGCCGCATGGCCAGCCGGCATTCTCCCTCGAGCCCCCGGGCTTGGATGATGACATAACCACTGCAACGGAGAACGCCAGGCGTCTGATGCGGAAGACTCAACTGGGCTGCCGCCTTCGGGCCAGCCCACCCAGTCTGAGGTGGACGCGCAGATGGCCGACATGCTTTCCCGGGCTGCTGTGAGCGTGGGCTTGGACTGGAACCCTCCCTCCTCCCCACAGCCTTCGTGGATATATGGAAGACCCCCAGGTGGATAGGGCGGTAGCGATTCATCTGGACCCCTTCCTGGACCAGAAAAGCTCCGAAGCGCTCCTGAGACCCAGGCAGTCAGATGTTCGCTCCGGAGATGGTACCAAGACCACTCCATCCCCTGGTGGAGGGCCGGGAGGAGAATCCTTGTTTTCCTTATGTTCATTTCCCACACACTCTTTGGGTTGCGGTACCCAAATGTTCAATAAAAGAGAGATTTCCCCACTCCCTGGGTCATCCAGCCGGTGTGCGCTGTTCTCACGGCACCCCAGCCTTACAACTCTCCAGTCCCAGTTCCCCGGACGCAGCTCTCTAACCTCCGGCCCCGCAACTGCTCAGCCCCAGCAGGCCAGCGCTGACGAGTTCCGAAGACGCCTCCTTAGGATCTCTTCCTCAGTCTCTAACCCGCCCCCTGCTGGGTGCGCGGAGCAAGGTAGGTAAGTGCTTTGAGTCTTTTCTCAGCACCCGAGCCTCGGGACGATCTTTTGTCTCCCGAAGCATTATTACCTGCTCCCCCCCACCGCAAAGCCCCTACCGGTACTAGGTTTCGCCCAGTGGAGAGTGGAGGCTCCACCCCCAGGTGGTCCAGCTCATTTGGGACCAATTCGGCAAGGCACAGGTAGACCTCTTTGCCTCTCAAGACAACTCCCACTGCCCGCTCTGGTATTCCCTGATGGGTGCCCCCCTCGGGAAAGACGCGCTGGCACACAGCTGGCCCCGGGGGCTGCGCAAGTACACATTTCCCCCAATGAGCCTTCTTGCATCGGTGCTGTGCAAGATCAGGGAGGACGAGGAACAGGTCATCTTGGTGGCCCCTGCTGGCCCACCCGCACCTGGTTCTCGGATCTCACGCTCCTAGCGACAGCCTCCCTGTCAAAATTTTCCTCCCTGGAAAATTCCCCTGAGGAAGGACCTGCTTTCTCTGGGACGGGGCACCCTCTGGCATCCGCACCCAGACTTCTGGAACCTCCACGTCTGGCCCCTGGACAGGATGCGGAAGATATAGTGGATCTACCACCTGCTGTCGTAGACACGATTGATCAAGCCAGAGCTCCCTCGACCAGGCAACTTTACGCCCTAAAGTGGCGCTTGTTCACAAACTGGTGTTCTTCCTGAGCCGAAGACCCACAGAGATGCACAGTTTGGTCAGTGCTTCTATTCCTGCAGGAGAGGCTGGAGGGGAAGCTGTCCCCCTCCACCTTGAAGGTGTATGTAGCTGCTGTCGCAGCCCACCACGACGCAGTAGATGGCAAGTCCCTTTGTAAACACAACTTAATTATTAGTTTCCTGAAAGGCGCCGGAGACTGAATCCTCCCTGGCCTAGCCTCTTCCCCTCTTGAAATCTCTCAGTGGTCAGGCCTTCAGAGACCCCCATTTGAAGCGCTTGATTCAGTCGAGCTCAAGGCCCTCTCCCTAAAGACAGCCCTCCTGATCGCGTTAGCCTCAATCAAGAGGTTTGGAGACCTGCAAGTGTTCTCTGTCAGCGACACTTGCCTGGAGTTCAGTCTGGCACTTTCTCACGTTATCCTGAGACCCCGACCGGGCTACGTGCCCAAGGTTCCTACGACCCCTTTCAGGGACCAGGTCGTGAACTTGCAAGCACTGCCTCCTTAGCATTAGATGTTCTGAACAGCTCTTTTTCTGCTTTGGCGGATGGCGGAATGGTAATGCCGTCTCCAAACAGAGGCTAGCCCACTGGGTCGTTGATGCTATTCCCTTAGCCTATCACACCCAGGGTGTGTCCGCCCCCCTGCAGGCCCGAGCAAACTCTACTAGAAGTGTGGCGTCCTCGTGGGCACTGAGCCACGGCACCTCCCTAGCAGGCATCTGCAGAGCAGCGGGCTGGGCAACACCCAATACCGTTGCCAGATTTTAATCTATCAATCTAAGGGTTGAGTCGGTTTCGTTTCGTGTTTTGACAGGTCCGAGCCAGTAGTTATCGTAACGCGGCACAACCGACCGGGTGTTCCGCTGCTCCTTGCGCCCTTCACCATAGTGATCCAGTGCACCTTCTGTCCCAGGTCAGCCACTGAGCATCGCTGCCTGGATGTTTTTCCTCCCTAGCCTTCTGGCCCGAGAATTCAGCAGAGCAACTCGCAGCTAGACCCAGTACGAGTCTCAGGGCTCTGTACTGGGGTCGGGCTCCACGGGCATAGTTCCCTCTTCAGGCTAACTCCCCGTGATGTATTTTCTGTGGTACGGTCCCCCTGTCAGCGGACCCGCGTTTCCCTCAGGCAGCCCCGCTGCCTCGGCCCCGTGCCTGTAGAGTCCCCCCTTCGTTAGGCTGGACCTACCACCGTGCCGTATCCCACGTCCGGCTTCACAACCATCGTGGTGTATTTGCCACACATTACCTCCCCCTAGACTGGGCATGGTGTGCTCTCTTCAGGGTCTTCCCCTCCTGAAAGAATAGGAAATTTGCGGGCCGGACAGCTACCTTACCTCCGGTCTCATCTCAGTGCCCGGCACGCCGGGGGTGACAAGTTCTGAAGATGCCTCCTTAGGCCTCTTCCTCATCTCTAAGCCGCCCCCTGCCGGGTGCGTGGAGCAGGACAAGTGCTTCGAGTCTTCTCTCAGCACCCTAGCCTCGGGACACCTGCTGCTCCCGACAGGCTCTCCTGCTCCTCCTGGGAAAAGACCGCCTTCCCCGACTTAAGTTGGGCCCCAGCCGCTTTACGTCCTATGTGAGAGACATAGTGAGAGAGAAGGCCGCGGCTGCTGGGCTTGCTCCCATGCTAGCATGTAACATCTTTTTCCCCCTCAGGGGTGCGGGAAAACCTAAGGTGGGTATGCAAAACTCTTTGAGGGGGCATTGGGGAGAGCTACATGCACTCAGTACAGGTGCCTCTAACACGCAATAGCCTGCTTTGCACCTGTTCAAACAGTCACGTAACACGGTCAGTGCGTGGTGTTTTTATATGGACCCCTTCTGTCACTTCCTTCGACACAACGTCGAGAGAGTGACAGAAGGGGAACGTCATCTCTTGGACAGAGGGAGGGAACAGGACGTTGCCACAGCACCAGACCTAGCACTGTAAATGGCTGTGCTACATCTTTCGGCTCCTCAGTGCAAAATTCTGACTGGCATTCGCTGCCCCGCTTCCCTTTATACCCGTATGTCCGGGGTGGGGCATGCAAATTCTGTCTGCCAACTTGGCATTGTCCTTTTCTCAAGTTCAGAGGTACGATTCGGTATCCGAGAAGACCCCTTGTGTCACTTCCTTTGACACAAAATCTAGTTCCCACCCTCGGGAATGGAGGTTACAATAGTAACCATGACGTCACCTGCCATTGGCTATAAAAACAAATAATCACACCCCAAACTCACACCATTGTTTTGATAGCGCCACAGAGCCGCAATGTCAACAAATCATCAAACAAATGGCTTAATTATAGTTATAGTCTGTGCATAGTAAGCTGCGATAAGTGATATAATTTTAACATAAAATAAATTACATCTTTATATCAGCTTTAAAAGATGGAGTAAATGCATTAAAAATGAACACTACATATTTAACTTTTTCCCTTAACATCAAAAAACAAGACAATTATTTATTTTAATTGAGATTAAATGTGTAATCAAAAAAATACACAAAAAAATATATATATTCTTGCTTGTCTTTTGAAGGAATAGTTCTCCCAAATATTGTCTTACCATTTACTCACCCATGCGCTCTCTCAAACTCTCAAACTTCTGCAAAACACCAACAACTATTTTTAATGTGAGATACAGTATGTGTTATATACATACAATGCAAGTCAATGGGGTCCAACACATGAACCAAAAACCCATCATATTGCATCAGAGCACATGAATTAATCCACTCGAGTTTTATGGATTACCTTTATGCTACTGTTACAGTGTGTCCTTTTTGGAGCTTGAAAGTGTTGATCCCCATTGACTTTCATTGTATGGACAAAAATACCTAATACCTCCATCAAACTATCCTTGTTAGTGTTCCGCAGAAAGAAGAAAAAGTCATATGATTTTGAGATGGCATAAGGGTGAGTAAATGAAGAGAGAATTTAAAATTTTTGGTGGGCTACTCTTAAATAAAATAAATAATTATTTAACCTATTAACTGATTAAACCACACACACACACATAAAGCGTACATTTGAGATTGCTAATGTACCTGTGTCGACTGCTTGCCAGCCCACGGTAAAGGGAGTCCGGCCCTGGATGACGTACCCAGTGATGGGGCTTCCGTTGTCCTGGCCTGGGCTCCAAGACAGCTGGGCCGTGCTGTCTGTGACCTCTTCCACAACCACTAAATCTGGTGGACTGGGGGGACCTGACACAATCACACGGCCCATATGGAAATGAATTAATTTTATTAAGAGTGTCTGATTAGACTATGCACCTGCTCAAATATTACAATCTGTTATTTTGTAATATACGCACATTTATAAAATGATTGGGAACTTGTCGTATTCTGAATAAGAAATGTGTTCTAAGGTGCAATAGATTTGTTCTTGTGCATGCTTGCACAAGTATTAGCGAGGTGTGTGTGCGTGTACATACACAACTAAATGAATCACATTTCTGCTCCAAATAACTCTCTGCCATTTAAATGTTTTCTCTCCATTTGCACTGCATTCTGGGGCCCATCATGTTGCTTAGCTGATGTGTAAATGAGTCAATTAAAGACATACTCTTTGATAAACAACTTCTCTCCTCGCACCTGGGAATACCAACGTGACTCACCGCCAAGAAGATGAGCCCCAATAAAACATCCCAAGTGACACATTTAGCACTCACTGAACTCTTGCATTAGCAGTGCCCTTTTCTTTTAAATACACACCTAGCAGGACACTCTCCAGTGTGAAAGATGGTAATAAACTAAACCAATGGGTACAGAAGGCAAATATTGTGCATGTGGACATTTAAATTGAAAAACAATTGGTTCCCACCTTTAACAACCAATATTGCATTAGTAGACAGGCTCTCGACATCTGTATCGATGAGGCAAACGTATTTCCCACCATGATTAAGTTGGATGTTTCTAATCATAAGGTCACCGGAAAAGCTCTGTTGCAACAGGGGACAAAAAATACAAAGATTATTGCACATCATTAATGTATTTTTTTTCAATATAACTCTAATAGTCTCTTTGGAAAATTCTATTCTGATTGGTCAATCATGGCACCCTGTGGTCATATAGTTTTTAAACTTTACGTTCTCATTTTTTACATTCTTACTACACGTTCCTGGTATTATTGAGTACTTTTCAACTTGCTCCATCTCGATGGCTGATGTCACCCAAGCACTCCTATTTTTCAACACCTTCCCTCCAACCACTTGTCTTATAGACCACTTTTCATGATCAATTTCTAATGGATAAAATCAAATCTTGCACTACACTTTTTTTCTTGTTGAATATTACTCCGTTATGTCACAATACTGATTTGCAAATGCAGTTTCATGTTGACTTCAACTTATTTACAATAAATAAAATCCAATCACTGCCAACCATTTTAAAATAAGATTTAGCATTACAAATCTGAATCTATGTACTAATTACCATTGTCCCATGACTACCAAACATGTTGTGTGGTCCAAACATCATCTGTAGCCTGAAACAACATTTTTGGATGTATTTTAGGAATGAATCATCTTAACAGCAGAAAAAGCTATAGGATGTCCCCTTGCCTCCTATTTAGTGAATGACTTAACCTCCAGTGTGCTGTCTGTCTGCACTGGTCTCAGAACAAGACATAATGCACCTTATTTTTATCCTAACTCCATATGAAGCCTTTGAAAGCAAAATTTTTCAGCTTTTGGATTTATTCTCAATGTTAAATGCACAGTGAATATGGTAATGCATTTACTAATGTTGAGAAATAGAACCGTATTGTACAATTATAACAAAATTAAATATAACAACCTTTATATTAAAATGAAGAGAAATAACCCACAGATTTGTTAATGTGGAAAGTTATTCAAAATAATAAATCAGTTTTTTTTTTACTTCTGTGGGAATCATTTCCCACAATACATGTATGTGTACATCATGTTAATCATTGCAATGACGCATTAAAAATCAATTACTTTTTTAAAGCACTAAATCTATTTAAACTAGAGACGCTACTCTTCACACCCAAACAGGTTTCAATGAAAAAACTTAAAGACATTTCTGATCAGGGGCACTTTTTTAACTCTGCGCCCGTAGAAGCGCTTCACTGAAATCAACGCCATGTTGTTGTGTCACTTGACTTGGTGCATCAGAATTTTAACCCTTAAATGACAGTCTAAAGTGCTGTAAACAGTATTCAGTTGATTTAAATGAATAAAAATGGTGTGTTGCGTATAGCAAAGTCAAAATATAATGTACACGCATATGTCCTTGGTGTCGCATGAGGCTAAGCAAAGTATTTTTTTTCTTCTTAAAAGAGGCACCTCAAACAGATGACTCGAACCAGAATAGCACGTTTAGCATTTGAGTGTTTACAATTTCTTCTGTATACTGACCACAAAAATAAAGCTGAGGCTGTCATATTGTCTTTCTAGCTATAGATTTCTACATACTCAGATGTACTTTCTTCCTTTTAAAATGGCTGCTGTGTTCTGAGAGAGCTAAATAAACAGTCTCAGTGACTAGCCTCCGGGATTCATTCAGATCCAGCACTCTCAACCACACAGGAGCACAGTTAAACACACACACTCTGGCTAATTGGCAAGACAGTACTAATTTTTCCACATTACATAAGCCAGGACCAGGTAAGAGGGCAAAGCATGTAGAGTGGGAGTTAATATACACTAGTTCTAAATAAAACCCCAGCACATTAAATTCATGGAGAATACCGAATTTTGGTACAGATTAGAAAATAGCTTGCTTAAAATATGAAACGTGCTAATGGCAAAACCAAGTAAAGCATAATACAGTGCGTGTGTGTGTGTGTGTGTGTGTGTGTGAATCAAAATAAAATGACTCAATGTTCCTTTGGTTCTAATTAATTCGAATTGACTGTCTGATTTCATTTGAATGTTTTACATGGCAATGTCTACTATGTCCAAAGTTACAAGCCTGTGCCAGTTACAGTGAAGAATCAAATGTCATAGAAATGCATAAATAAAAAACATATGCATACAGTTTGCACTTACAAGCAATTCTCCATCCATCAGTCTCAAAGATTAATATATACATACATGCATGCAAACAAACAACAAAACAAGTTTTTTTTTTTTTTTTTTTTTTACTATTTTACATTCAATAAAATAAAATAGAATTACATTTAAATTAAATTACAATAAATAAAGTTACATTAAAATAAAAATTAGAAGCTGAAGTGTATAATCTCTGTATCACTAGAGTCACTAAATGGAATTTAAAAATTAATCACCATTTTCAATCAGATTCCAGAAAACTCCCATTTTCCATTGGTTGTATAAAAAGATAGTCCCGTCCATACTCACACCATTGTTTGAGTTAATGTTGCTGTGTCTGGCTTGATGGGCCATTCAAACAAACATGTTACACTTTTAGGTGAAATCAAGCTAAACTCTGGATATTAAACTGGGATACAAGAAAGACTTTTAACATCTTGAAAAATGACACACCAGCTTTACTTTAATTAAAACTTTAATATAAAATGTTTTATTGAGTAAATGTTGTTCATTCAAGCTGAACCCTGCTAACATACCACATTGGTCTATGTAGTATACTACATTTACATTTATGCATTTGGAAGACGCTTTTATCCAAAGTGACTCACAGTGCCCTATTACAGGGACAATCCCCCCGGAGCAACCTGGAGTTAAATGCCTTGCTCAAGGACACAATGGTGGTGGCTGTGGGGATCAAACCAGTGACCTTCTGATTAACAGTTATGTGCTTTAGCCCACTATGCCACCACCACTCCTAACAGTCCAACAGCCTCAAACCACAGACCACTACTGTTACTGTACATGAAAGTCTCTGATACACTCACTCTCTCTCTCTCTCTCTCTCTCTCTCTCTCTCTCTATATATATATATATATATATATATACTGTAATTAAAAAATGAACCAGCACTTATGTTTGACAGTGGTGTGTTACCCTTCAACCAAGTTCAAGTCAAAACCAATCATTTTCATAAGAGAGCCCATTCAGTGGTTGGAATCCCAAATTCATGGATTAGACAGGAAGACTTTATAGTGGGTTATGATTAACTATGGTAATGTAGCCATCAGAGGCTGTTGAGAATGTTGAGGCTGTTAATTATTTGGAGCAGAGGAAGTGTGAATCTGTGAAAACCATATCTCATTATAACCCGTGTCTGCATGTCATGTCATTTGAAATTGCCTTTGGGAGATCAGCCCTACATGTGAAACTTACATGGTCACATCACATGACAAGAACAGGATATACAGTTGAAGTCAGAAGCTTACATACAGTTAGGTCATTAAAACTTATTTTTTAACCGCTGCACAGATTTCAAATTAGCAAACTATAGTTTAGGCAAGTCGTTTAGCACATCTACTTTGTGCATGACACAAGTCATTTTTCAAGTCAATTGTTTACAGACAGATTGTTTCCATTTGAATTGACTATATCACAATTCCAATGGGTCAGACGTTTTCATTCACTAAGTTAACTGTGCATTTAAGCAGCTTGGAAAATTCCAGAAAATGTTGTCAAGACATTAGGCAGTTAGCCAATTAGTGTCTGAAAGGCAAACTGGCTAACTGGAGTCTATTGGAGGTGTAATAAGCCTCAGAAAGGACCTCCACAAGTCTGGTTCAACCTTGGGAGCAATTTACAAATGCCTGAAGGTACCACGTTCATCTGTACAAATAACAGTACGCAAGTATAAACTACATGGGAACATTCAGCCATCATACCACTCAGGAAGGAGACACATTCTGTCTCCTAAAGATGAACGTAGTTTGGTGCGAAAAGTGCAAATCAATACCAGAACACAGCAAAAGACCTTGTGAAGTTGCTGGAGGAAACAGGTAGACATGTATCTATATCCACAGTTAAACGAGTCCTACACCGACATAACCTGAAAGGCTACTCAGCAAGGAAGAAGCCAATGCTCCAAAACTGCCATAAGAAAGCCAGACTACAGTTTGCATGTACACATGGGGAAAAAGATCTTACTTTTTGAAGAAATTTATTCCGGTCTGATGAAACAAATACTGAACCTTTGGCCATAATGACCATTGTTATGTTTGGAGGAAAAAAGGTGAGGCTTGCAAGCCGAAGAACACCATCCCAGCCATGAAGTATGTGGAAGGCAGCATCATGTTGTAGGGGTGCTTTGCTGTAGGAGGGACTGGTGCACTTCCCAAATTAATGGCATCATGAGGAAGGAAAATTATGTGGATGTATTGAAGCAACATCTCAAGTCATCAGCCATGAAGTTAAAGCTTGGTCCCAAATGGGTCTTCCAAATGGACAAATACCCCAAGCATACCTCCAAAGTTGTGGAAAAATAGCTTAAGGACAACAAAGTCAAGGTATTGGAGTGGTTATAAAAGCCCTGACCTCAATCTGATAGAACATTTGTGGGCAGAACTGAAAAAGTGTGTGCGAGCAAGGAGGCCTACAAAGCTGACTCAGATACACCAGTTCTGTCTGGAGGAATGGAACAAAATTCCAGCAGCTTGTGGAATGCTCCCCAAAATGTTTGACCCAAGTTAAACAATTTAAAGGCAATACTACCAAATACTAACAAAGTGTATGCAAACATCTTACCCACTGGGAATTTGCTGAAATAAATAACTATCTAAACTTTTATCCTGACATTTCACATTCTTAAATAAAGTAGTGATCCTAACTGACCTAAGACAGGTTAATGTTTTCTACGATTAAATGTCAGGACTTGTGAAAAACTGAGTTTAATGTTTTGGCTAAGTTGTATGTAAACTTCAGACTTAAACTAGTATGTCATGTGTTTTTAATTTTACATTTTGAAATGTCTTTAATTTTTAAACAATCTCAACCTGTGGTAAGATTTCAGATCTCAGAGTGCCCGATTATCTGCTCAAATCCCTTATCGTTATGTGGCTGTTTATCTATGCTATGGACCTATATCAGATTCTGGTCTAAATACAGCAGTGTGAACACTGCCAGAGTGGTCCTTAAATTAATGCTGAACTTATTAAAAGCTCTTTATGTTATGTTCATCCAAAAGAGTCCAAATGGAATGCCTGTTTGACAAAACACAAATCCTTTTTCAGGGCTGGATTTCAGTTCATTTGAGTCTCGCAGCATAAGGAATTAATTCCGTTTAGATGAAAAAACATTTTGCGAAGCTGTAAGTGTAAAAAGGGAACAACCATTTTAATTGATGTGGCCTGTTTCCTTGATTCACTCTGTTAAGACCAGCTGCTTGGGATACATGTTGAATCAAATAAAAAAAATTATAAAATTTTGTTAACACAGTCATAATGGCAGGCAAATCTCTCTGAGAAAGAGCATTCAAAGTTTAAACAGCTTCTTGTCCAGCACAATGATTTTATAAAAACCTTGTTAGAGTACTTTTAGTGATTGAATTTGAGACATATTGTAAAGTGGACGCTAACATGCCAGACTCTATGGTATGCTGCAACTGATGAGCAGCAAATATTTTTCATACACATTTTTTCTAACCTCAAAATTATATTGCTTTGAATTTGGTAACATATGACAACACATCATTTGTTGTACAGATTTCTCTTTTGTATTTGTTATTTTTTTTACATATTCTACACTTCTGTAGCATTGAATTTTTCCCCTGAAGTCCACTTATAATGTTAGTGAAGGTTTCTTGCACAAACAACAGTCATAATATAATTTTATACAACCATTTTACAAACTCCTCCATACTGTTAGAATTAAACAGCCTGTTTTTTTTCTACTATACCTTTTAAGACTTGTATATGTAAATGACCTCAATTGTGACTTCATATACCAACATAGTTTACATATCAGGGTGTTGATATAGCCATTTATATTAAACCTGGGTGGTCATCTGTTAATGAGCTCATGGTTGTGATATCATAATCCTAATAATTTCTATATGACTGATTTTTGCTGCATAGTACATTGTATGTTTTGCTGCATAGTACATTGTATGTCTACAGAGTACACTACTCACCCCTCCCACTCTCTCAAAGTGGTCTCCATCTTGATGGAAATCAATGGGCTGACCGTTGAAGGCCCAGGAGAAGGCCACATCCAAGGCTGAATCAGCAGTCACCTGGCAAGGCAGCACGACACTTTCCCCGACTGTGATCTCAGTGCTGCTGGGTCCCTGGCTGATCCTTGTGGGTTCTGTTATAGTTACAACACAGTCTATTAGATTAATTAGTCTGAGACAATCAAAGTGACAGAGCATATTCTGTGCAGATATTTTTTTTTTTAAATAAATAATAATACAAAAACAAATTATTAGACAACCACAACAATCTTCCAAATGTTTAAAAGTAGTAAATATTAATAAATCATTAAATTATAACAAAAGGCTTCTGCCTGACTTAATGAGCATTTATTGGCCTATATACTGTAACTGATATGAGCAAAGAAGGCTGTGCAAATTTCTTATTTGTTTATCCTCTTGAAATTTCATTCAAAATATTTACAAAAATCTAACCTGTAATTGAAGTAAAGTAATTGAAAGTTAGAAAAATCTCACAAGTAAAAAAATATTTTTCTCCAAAACACGTTTGCCACAATTATTGACACCCCTATAAATTCTTATGAGTAAAATATATCTGAAGTATATTCCCATTCATATTTACATTTTTTTTTTTGTACACCTGGGTGACAAGGAACATAAAATTGTTCAGCCATGACTTCCTGTTTCACATGGGTATAAATTAGGACTGTCAATCTATAAAATTCTTTAGCGAATGAATTACATGGTGTCCTGATTAACTAATCGCAATTAATCGCATATACAAATATTTGCTGAGAAAGCCCCTCATATAACAATAATTAAATATATAATGATGAAATAATTATATATATATATATATATATATATATATATATATATATATATATATATATATATACACTCACCTAAAGTATTATTAGGAACACCATACTAATACTGTGTTTGACCCCCTTTCGCCTTCAGAACTGCCTTAATTCTATGTGGCATTGATTCAACAAGGTGCTGAAAGCATTCTTTAGAAATGTTGGCCCATATTGATAGGATAGCATCTTGCAGTTGATGGAGATTTGTGGGATGCACATCCAGGGCACGAAGCTCCCGTTCCACCACATCCCAAAGATGCTCTAATGGGTTGAGATCTGGTGACTGTGGGGGCCATTTTAGTACAGTGAAATCATTGTCATGTTCAAGAAACCAATTTGAAATGATTTGAGCTTTGTGACATGGTGCATTATCCTGCTGGAAGTAGCCATCAGAGGATGGGTACATGGTGGCCATAAAGGGATGGACATGGTCAGAAACAATTCTCAGGTAGGCCGTGGCATTTAAACGATGCCCAATTGGCACTAAGGGGCCTAAAGTGTGCCAAGAAAAAATCCCCCACACTGCCATGTGATTGGTTGATTAGATAATTGCATTAATGAGAAATTGAACAGGTGTTCCTAATAATCCTTTAGGTGAGTGTATATATATATATATATAAAATAACAAATATTTTGATAATTATAATGCATTACATTCTTGTGGCAGAAGAGTTAATAATTGATAAGACAATACAAAAAGTGGCTTTAGAATACAATGTATTGTTTACTACCATATTATTGAACATAAGTCAATCATTGACATACAGTTCACAGCAATCCATTTCACAAGTGAATTTGTCAATCAGTTCGAGATTTATGAGGGGTTGTTTAAGCACCCGTCAATGTACAGTTGCGTCAGACATGCTTGTGTAGCATCTTGGGTGCGTTGCGTCATAAATATAACATTTTTAGGTTACTGTGTCAGTTAAATATAGTTTAATACTTAGAACACATCTTGAGATGCCTTATTTATTATTAACTGCATCAAGTGTTTTGAATGCAAGAACTGTGTTGTGCTGCATGCTGACGGGTTGTTTTGTTCACTGTTTAAACTACACGTTGCCCAATACCGCTGAAGTTTCACTTACTGCCCTCTGGAGTAAACAGGTGGTACAACAAGCTTGCATTGCTTAGGAAGCTTCCTTATTACGGTCCGGAAGCATTGCGATTAATTGCATAATTTTTGTATTTTTATTAATTGTTAAATCGGTATCCCTAGTAAAAATATGAGGTAACACACAGGCAAAATTATCTTCCAGTCATCCATCATAATGAGAACAAAAGACCAAAGAATAAAGTTATTATGTGCAGCAAAAGGTTGTTGAGCTTCCACGCACGGTGAGGAGGATGGTTCGAGTGGCCAAAAATTCTCCAAGGATCACAGCTGGAGAATTGCAGGAATTAGTTGGATCTTGGGGTCAGAAATTATCCAAAACTACCATTTGATGTCACCAACATCACAACAAGTTGTTTGGAAGGGTTTCAAGAAAAAAAAAACCTCTGCTCTCATCCAACAACAAACTCTAGCATCTTCAGTTTACCAGACTGTAAAAAATAAGGCTGATGGCAGACGGTGGTGCGACGAGAGAGAGATCGTTTACGGACCATAAACGATCTCTCTCTCGTCGCACCACCGTCTGCCATCGGCCTTTATCCATCTCGGAGGATTAATTAGCCTGATAAGGGGCCGGGTGTGTATAATCACAACCCGGCCCCACCCTCCGCCCTGTCACATAGACATTACTGGAATTGTCAGAAAAAACAAAAATAGAGCTTTTTGGCTGTAAACACCCGAGATGGGTTTGGCGCACACAGAGAGGTAGCCATATGGAAAAGTACCTCATGCACACAGTTAAATATGGTGGTGGATCTTTAATGTTGTGGGCTGTTTTTATGCCAGAGCTCCTGAACATCTTGCTTGGATACATGGCATCATGGACTCTATCAAACACAAACTGATAAAAAAACAAAACCTGATTGCCTCTGCCAGAAAGCTTAAAATTAGCTGTATTGTAACTTCTAGTATGACAATGATCCAAAACAAACATCAAAATCAACACAAAAATGGTTGACTGACCACAAAATCATGGTTCTGCCATGGCCATCCCAGTCCCCTGGCCTGAACCCCATAGAAAACCTGTGGGGTGAACTGAAGAGGAGAGTCTTCCAGCATGAACCTCGGAATTTGAAAGATCTGGAGAGATTCTGTATGGAGGAATGGTCTCAGATCCCTTACCATGTGTTCTCCAACCTCATTAGGCATTACAAGAGAAGACTCAGAGCTGTTATCTATGCAAAGGGAGGTTGCACAAAATATTGAAAAAAAAGAGTGCAAATGATTGATATATATATATATATATATATATATATATATATATATATATATATATATATTTTTATACTTGTAGTTTGTTTGCAATTTGTTGATATACGTTAGAGGATAATTTTTTTGTGAATATTTTGAATGAAAGATCAAAAGGATAAACCATAAGGAAATATTTTTTCAACCTTCTCTGCTCATATTTACCAAGGCTGACAATATGTTTTGGCCACCACTGTATAACTAATTTATATGCAATTTTGAGGTTTAATTTTCCCTCTAAGATAACATTTTTACTCGACTGAGGGTTAGGTTTATGGTTGAGGTTTGGATTAGTGCATAAGAAAATATGCATTCCTGTGGAATGTACTAAATCATTTACAACTAATAATACAGCTCGCTTTTGTCGCCGCTTTGTGGACATTTTACCTGGAAACTTGGGCTCACACATGCCAATATGTTTAACAAAACACTTTTAGCTTTGGCCACTGTGGGCAGTGGTTCCAATTTTGTCATGTACAGACCGATTTCACCAACAGAATTTTTGACTTACCGTCACCGAAATAGGTATAGAACAGTTTGACAGACATTACTGACTGGATGTGCCACATTCAAAGCTGCTCTGAATAGCCATTAAAAAAGGATAGTTTCAACTCTACAACTCTAAACTCTAAATTCTGATTGGATGAACTTCATTCAAATCCATTGTAAAAATGCTGATAAACGCACAGCTGTAAACAAATATTCAATATTAATGTAGCAAATCGCTACTTGGCTTGCCAACAGTAAATCATACAGTTTGGCTAATAAACTACAAATATTGGTGGAACAAGAATTTATTGTGATTATTATCACTAATAATTATTATCAGTAATTATTTATTGAACATTCTATTATCTATTATCATATGGCTGTTTTTGCCATTGTAAAAAAACAACAAGTCATTTGAGATAATGAATTACACTGATTTTACCATGGTTAAGGGGATTTTAAGGCTGTCCCCTTTGCACCGTGCCTATCAACAGCCATTATACATAGTAAAATCACTTTTACACACAGCATCAATTGGTTGCTGTTATCTTTCTATATGGGGACTGCTAATCTGAGAAGAATATAAATGTGGATTAATAAAAGCAAAATGAATGGGACACATTGTAAACTGTGAACAGAATAAAGTTGGGTGAAGGCACTATTTGAGAGAAAGGGCATTCTAATTAAATTACATTAAGGGGGTCAACTGCTTGTGCATGTCACGGGAGGGAAAGAAAAACCCTACATAAGACATATGGACTAACATAGAGGCACGCTCTTAATGGTGCATACCGAAGCTAATGAGTTTCTTCCGATTTACAATAAAAATACGGCTGGTTAAACCCCTAACCTATATAATGAAGAACAAAATGGAGGAATAATATCCATGCTAAGGCATAGTGAGAAGATAACAGTCCACTTGCATTATGGACACACCAATTAAGGATGACCTTTACAATGAGTAATTAGCGAAACATGGACTGGGGTATGGGCAAGATTAAAACAAGGGGGCACATGAACTGAAGAGTTAACTCGAGAAAAGAAAACTGGAAAAAAGGTCAGCAGAAAAGTTTATATCTCAACAGTCAATACAGATGGCTCTCTTAAAGGGACAGTTTTCTAAAAAATGAAAATTCTGAATGAAAATAATTTACTCATTCTCATTTTGTTCCAAACCAGTATGACTTTCTTCCGTGAAACGCAATAGGAGACGTTAGGCAGAATTTATGACGGTGAGTAAATCATGATTCATTTGTTGGTAAACTATCCCTTTAACAATGACTAACCTGTGAAATTTAGACTGGTGTATGAGCAAGATTGAAACAAGAGGCTTATTTAACAAAACAGAAATAGATACTAGAGAAAATAAAACACCACCAGAGAAGAGAAAGCTATACAGATGGCTCTCTTCATAGAAGTTTGAAGAAATCTTTTAAAAACTTTCTGATGCAGAGACTTGACAAGCAAAACAATTTTTCTTGAAAAACGTACAGCATTGTATAAGACTTCTCTTTGTGGCTCGATTATATAAAACAAATCTTATGCTGTGATTTTTCGACTTCAAAGGTTGACAGTGGTGACAACAAAAACTTGGCAAAATTGAGTTGTCAACGGCTAATAAATTTCACGCAACATCTGAAGCGATGATTCATGATATGTGCCAGATGTGGCATTTATTTCAAAGCTAATCATAGTTAAGCCATCAAGATTACTCTATAATGATGAGCCAAAACATTATGACCACATGCCTAATATGCTGTTGGTCCTCCGCATTCCTCCAAAACAGTGCCAACCCACCGAGGCATGGACTCTACAAGACCCTTGGAGGTGTCCTGTTATATCTGACACCTAGACATTAGCAGCAGATCTATCAAGTCCTGTAAGTTGAGAGGTGCAGCTGCTGTGGATCAGACTTGTTGGTCCAACACATCCAACAGATTCTCATTCGGATTGAGATCAGGGGAATTTGGAGGCCAGGGCAACAACTTGAACTCTTCATCATGCTCCTCAAACTATTCCCAAACAATTTGTGCAGAGTGGCAGGGTGCATTATCCTGCTGAAAGAGGCCAATGCCATCAATTAATACCATTGCCATGAAGGGGTGTACCTGGTCTGCAACAATATTTAGGTAAGTGGCATATGTCAAAAATCTCCAAGGTCTATTTCCGACGCTCACGTGCACATTGTAGGTGCTTTCGATGGTGGACAAGGGTCATCATGGGCCATCTGACCTGTTTGTTGCTACGCAACTGCATACACAACAGGGTGCGATGCACTGTGTGTTGTGAGACATTCCTCCCGTAACTATCATTAAAAAATTATTAAAAGACTTGTGCCACAGTAGACCTTCTGTCGCTATAGATCAGATAAGATTTTGTTGCCCTCACGCATCAATGTTCATGTTACTGTGTATTTCTATTAATAAGTTATTACTGAGTAATACGAATCAACTACATGTATTTGCTGTGTAATTATTTTGTAGAGATGCTTGTATTTACATTTTTTCTTTTTTTTTTACTATAGTAATTAATAATAACATCTAGTAATTTGTGTAACACGGACACTGTAAAATAAAGTGTCACCAAAAATCTTAAATGTATCGTACCAAAATAAAAAGCTTACCGGTAATTAACAGTTTGCCCGTCGTGCTTGCAGTCCCAAACTGGTTTTTAGCGATGCACGTGTAACTACCCCCATCTCGCTTAGTAACGTTGGCAATCTTTAGAGTCCCATTGGGTAAGAGAGAAATCCTTGAGGACAATAGATAATTGTTAAATGCCACAAAAGAAGCACAAGCACAAGGTCAAGGACAATACCATATAATCAATTGTGACAAAACTGAGCAAAATACCTTTCATTTCTCTGCAATATCTCACTCCCCCTCTTCCAAAGGCTAATGGCCCTGGGCGAGGCACGTGGCCTACAATCTAGGGTAACGTCACTGCCCGAGCGAGCCTTAAGTACCCGGCTCAAAGGATTCTGTGAGAAACTGGGAGGAGAGGCTGCAGAAACAGAGAGAGATTTGGTCCTCAGTCTTAAAGCCTCAATGGAATCTGTGATGAACAGCAATTGACATTTAAACAGCCTTTGGCAAAAGAGAAAGAAAGCATTTTAAGGACCTAACAAATAGAGCCATCCGCTTCTGTGGACTTCTAGGCCATTTGCCTTCAACTTAACTTACATTTTACAATATTCCGTACGATAACCTCCAAAGACGCCATTTATTAGACTCTGGCCCCATATGCACAATACCAACCAAAGTGTTATGATTACAATAAGTAAACTCCAGGATACACAGACATCGCACAGTATCCAAATATATATGGGGGGGGGGGGGGGGGGGGGGTAGTTTAGAATGAAGCATTCAATCAAACGGACGTTTACAGTGCTGCCTCGAGTGACCTTTTGAATGATGTGGCTGTGTAATTTGGACTTGAGCTCTGACTAGACAATAAACTTTTATCATTCATATGAAGAATGGTGAGCAGGCAGAGGAAAAGGAGGCATGTGGTCGTACCGAGCACCATCAGTTCAGCACTGGAATAAATGATGCCGTGCTTGTTCTCCGCCACACACTGATACATCCCACTGTCTGAAATGTTTAACAAGGAGATAGAGAGAGCACCGTTCTCTATTTGCACTCGGCCCTGTAAATACAAACACACAAATGTTAAAAATAATAAATAATAACTCGATTTTACATTTTATGGACAAAATGTGGGTGCTTGCCCATGAAAACTGTAAGCCATGATGCTAGGGTGTTTGTGAGCGAATTGATTTGTGGTTGCTAAGGTGTTCTGATTGACTTTAACATGTTGCTATGCGGTTGCTAGATTGTTCTTTTGCTTATTTTGGTTGCTAATTGTCCCGAGCCTTAAGAGCGATGGTATTCTAGTTCTGAGAAATGGGTCAGGTCTCTCCGTCAATGCAAGTATATAGCATTCTTTCACTCATTTCATCATCCAACAAGCAAACTTCATATTCCATTCACTTAGAAAAATAATAACAAACCTCTCCTCAACAAGTCGCACAATTTGAGGTATCATTTATGTCTGTATTAAAACCAGTGTGGTATGAGCAACATGCCGAAGTTTAATACTTAAGGCTAGGGGATTGTTCAAATCCCAAACCCGAAGTATGAGTAACTGTAATAGTGAAGCTTGCCTTAGCAAAGCATCATTCTTTTTTATATAATGCCTTTAAAGTTAGCTTCTCAAGACAGTTCAATACACAAACAAGACATCAAATCGACAAGACAAAACAATCACATTATCTTCCACACAATTATTTGCTGTTACTTGGAAGAGTCGTACGTTTTTGTTATTTGGAATATCACTCTAACATTGAACATACGTTGAATGAACGTCTAAGGAAGTTATTGCAAGATGGTGGAGGTTATAAGGGAGCGGAAAAAATGCTGACCCCTCGCTTCACTGAACAGAAATGTTGAAAATAGCAGTGAAATACTAATGGCCAATTCATTTGGCATGGGCATCCAGTCAGAAAAGTGTGTGAGACAGGTGGGGAAGCATTGAGCTGATGGTTCTGCTAATGGCATGGCAGACATTTAAGCCTATAGGCTGTTCTTAAGGGCTGAACTCAGCACAAAAAGTCACAAGTAGAGATTGATGTGATGTGTGATGGAAAGTTGGGGTGTGTGTGTGTGTGTTGGGGGGGGGGGGGGTATGTGCCACTCTCAACTTGAATGCAGGTCACATCTAATGGAGTCTCTCTATTGCCTTCTAATTCTGCTGATGTTTGGCTGTGGGAGTCTCTTGCACAAAAACAGCTGCTGTTCCTGGCAGTGGCGTATCTAGATCCTGGCTGATAGGGCTGGAGCCCCGGATCTTTTGTTAAGAGTGCTGAATGCTTTTTTGTGATGGAAAAAAAAAATAGTAGGAAGGCTTAATGTTCATTAGATCAGGGTACAAAAGCAACAAGGCAGGCTTCAATTATGGTTTTAAATGCAAAATTAACTGGGTGAGGATGCGGGAACAAAGAACATTTATTGCAATGGAATTTCCTCGAATGCAACTCGAAATAGCAGCACAGTGAGCTATATGTGTAAATAGCACAATACATAGGTCTAAAATTATAAATCTCATAAAGAGTCAAACAAAAATTATCAAACTGTCACTGCCTGTATATTAGCTCTGCCCGTGCTGGTTCACATTTCCACATCATGTGCATGGAGTTAAACTGCTGTGTTTAGTGGTGCCTTGATTTTTAAATGTTTTTTTTAAATGGTTTAAAATCAAATGACATCTAACTTGTCTAATTATTGTACTTAAGTCACACCAGAGCAAAAGGGGAAAAAAACACTCTATTAGCGTTTATCAAGCATTAAAAACAACCTGAAATCATGAAACCCAATGCAGGTATTTCGAGATGCGGTATAAAATTAAACTTATTATTATTATTAAACTTGTTATTTAACTTTAGTCTGTGATTACATGATGCCGTTTTATTGCCATGTTAAATAAAATGCAATAATATTTTAGTCATAATATTTTACGAAATAAAAAATTACGAGAATAAAGTTGTAGCATTAAGAGATTAAAGTTGTAATATTTTGAGAATAAAGTTGTAGCATTTTGAGATTAAAGTCATAATATTTTGAGCATAAAGTATATTAAAATAAAGTCAAAGCACTGAGACAATAAAGTAGTAGCCTATATTTTATGAATAAAGTAGAAATATTAGAGAAAAAAAATCTCAATATTAGGCTAATAGGAGCGATAGAATGGACACCGAGCCAGCAGCTTTGTTAATGCAAGAGATAGATGTGGACTATGTAGTTAAATCATACTTTAGGATAGGATTTAGCAATAAATAAATCCTTAATATTTTGGCTCATCAACACAGAGTTATTAGTATCTGGACTCTGCAGCAGATATGTACATTTTATTTATTCAGGAGAAAGAATCAGACAGATTCGAGCAGTCTCAATCTGCATTGGGTTTTCCTCTCTAAACAATTGTAACTGAGGGGATATTACATCTTGAAGTGGACTTAATAATTCACAGCAGTTCCAATTATTTTTCCAATTATTTTTCGCTTCACTTGAGTGTGAGCCTATATCTCACGCCTCCCTTTGCAGGTGCCCACATGTTGAAAACTCCAGTACTAATGCACAACTCATTCATGAGCTCGCAAAAACTTCCCACAAATTCAGCTCGGTTGCATAGCCAAGTTATCTCTCTGGTTAGTTACTTTGCGGTTGTCTACCATAACACTTTGATGTAACTTTCCTTTTGGTTTATTCTCAAAATATTATGACTTTAATCTCATAATGCGTTGTCGTTCTTCTGGTAATTTTTACTTTATTCTCAAAATATTATGATAAATGACATTTGTAAATTCAAATTGTTAAATTACTTTGATTTTATTGTTAAAATGCACAATGAACAGTGAAACGCCCTTTGTTCATGGTATAATTCAAGTAGAGGTTGGGGAATTGTTGTTATATCAAAGTATTACAATATATTACCTCACAATACTGTATCAATATAACACCAAAAATCAATATTTTCAGTTACATTTTCCATATTATGTGCTCTATTTCCGTGAGTGTGCAAAGCGCAGCGCAACGACCGTGCACAAAGTCTTATCCAGTTTTCTTGAGAGCGCTTATTCTAAGTGCTATTTTTGTGTCAACACAAAGCGCAAGTGGGCATGGATGGGAGTGTTTGCGCTATTGTGGGTGTATGTGCGCAAACAGTTGGTGTATTGTATGTAAATGAAATGCCGCAAAGCACAATTTGCTATTTTCCTGCAAAATATGTTATTGCGCTAAGATCTTTCAATACCATGTCTTATCTCAGCGAAAAGTCAAAATTCAGTTCCTGCACTTGCAGTAGGAGATTCCACAAGCAGGTGATAATAAAGTTCATGCCCAAACTCTTAAAAATGTCCTTGAGCACTCCCATAGCCATTTTAAGGAAATATAAATAAATAGATTGTTTTAAACAATCTAAAGATCATGGCTTGTTTTTCAGTTACTATTATCATGTTATATTTACAATTGTATTTATGATCTAATTTATACTGGTATTTTTCCACCTGTTGTCATATAGAGATTTTAAGTCACAGCAAAAGGTGCCGGTGGAAGAAGTTGGAGAGGGTTTGGTATGAGTATTATGAAGTCCTATGAAGATTAATAAAAATGTAAAAGATCGCAATATATTAAAAAAAAGATTTGATTCTCAATACACTAAACATAAAAAATGTTATATTATCATATGGCGACCCAGATATCAATATAATCAATATATCGCCAGATTGTTGCAGATTCCCCTTCACTCGAGGCTGATAAAACACATTTTTGTCTCATTATATTCAAGCTAGTTTTCCTGTGGCATCTGCTTATCTGAGGCATGATAATTTGTCAATCTGTGGTCGGCTGTTTACGTTGACCTTGAAAAAAGAGCAGATAAAGATTTGGTCTCTTTAGCATATTTCAGGAATCCCAAGGTACCTCAGATATTAGAGTTTCTCCATTCTTCAGCCAGCTGTAGGATGGCTTTGGTTTCCCGTTGGCTTTACACTCCCAAAACAGACTCTCCTCTATGGACAAGGCTGTATCCGTAATCGTCTGCAGCCATTGAGGTGTTGCTAATGAAGAAGACACAGTAGCACAACAAACACATTAAACAATGAATAGAGGGACAGATGATGGACAGATTTTAAGAACACATATAAATGAAATGTTACACTTGCATATTAAAACCACCTACATTATCCAAGGCAAATTAATTCAAAGGAAATAATGAAAGAATGGCAGAATATCCATAAAAGGCAGAATGTGTTTTTTTTTTTTTTCTCGATACAGTGAAATTGAATGGGGACAGAGGCTGTCATGCTCCAAAAAAAAAAAAAATGCACCATAAAATAGTCCATTTGACTCATGTGACATATTCCAAGTCTTCTGAATATTTAAAATCTTATTCAAAAATGGTGCCTTGAGCTGCATTGTGGCAGGTTTGGTTTCAAAGACAAAGACACACAAAACAAGGACATTTGATGTCATAGACATCAAACCTGGTGCAACATTTCTCATGGTGCCATATTTGAATGTCCACGACAACCACAGTCCATTTAGGGCAAGTCAGGTCACTTGGTGGCCATGTTTGTCACACTTCCCTGCAGCCTGTGGAACACTATTTTCTATTCTAGTACAGCTCCTATTTACTTAAATGAGGAAAGACCAAAATCTCACAAACATTTTACGAGCAATATTATGAGCAAATCAGCAACAAAATCTTACATCAGTTGCATCATAAATTGTACTTCTTAAGCTCTGATCACTCTAAAAGAAACTTTTTTGTCAGGCTGGTCTAGCTAATGCACATCCACATTCTCAACAAACAAAAAAAAACAAACAAAACAGACAAGGTACTCTTTGGGCTCTTTTAACTGTAATGCGGGACTTCCATATCTTTATCATTATGATTTCCAGTGACCAGTCTCGTTCTATACAGTCTCTGACGACAACCTCAGTTTCTATTTGCTTTCATAGAATGAAATCAGCAGCCAAGGCATTCAGTGAAATATATTGCCTTTTGTGTTCCACAGAAGAGTAAAGTATAAATTATACTGTATGGGTTTGTAACAACATGAGGGTGAGTAAATTATATAGTTTTTTTACCATTTTTGCGTGAACTACAATTTTTGGTTGCAGACTTTTATGGCAAAATCCGAAGCACCCTCTCTCCAATTCTTCAATTCACTCAGAGTTACCCTTGAATTATTAATAATCATTATCAGAAAAGGTTGCAATGTGAGAGTCACAAAAGCCGCCCCTACAGCAGCGCTTCACTAGAATCCTTCCACCTCCAAATTGTTTGGCATACACCCACTTTCTGCTCTGTATAATATGGAGGTCATGCTTGGCAGTCAAAGGAAAACAAACAATAGATTTGAAAAGAGCCATATGAATATTTAATATGAAATCTAAATATTGGAGTGAAACACTCCTCAATTCTATCACAGTATGGGCATATGCTCTATTCCGCATTACAAATCCTTTGACCTCCTTCTGGAAACGTATTATCCTTTCGGCTGGGAGACACTGCAGTGCCTGAGTAGCTACAAAGTCTTGAGTTCAATTAACAAATTCATATGATTGCATTTCCCCCCCCCCCCCCCCCCCCCCCCCCAAAAAAAATTCCATTTTAAAAGGCCCATGAAAAAAAAAACTCTGAATCCTTTAAGAGCGACACCAATCCAGTGATTGCCATATTGCTTTCTTTTTGTGAGAAGTCAAACAGAAAATCTACTTTGACATGGCACAAAAAACTCTTTTTTGAATATATTCTGCAAAATTGTATCTCAGTTTCATAACATACTAGCATGCAAATGTTTCACTGCGAGTCAGAATGTCATTGCACTGGGTAATTTGTTACATCTGCAAACAAATTATGCTAGACATTTTTTCAGTACGAAATGCACTTTTCTATACCATAATTATTATTATTATTATTTTTACCAAATGGTCCCAAGATTTTAATTTAAAACAGCATATCCATCATTTTATAATTTAAAAACTTGTTTTTGTGAAATAATTTGCTTGAAAAGTGTGCTTGTGACATCTTTTTCTTTTATTATTATTTATAAATGGCATTCGGATTGATATTTTGTTATCTAATTCAATGACATTCATACATTGACGTAAGGCTTTAGTGTCCAATTACATATTGGGCACTTTTTATATTTTATAAAAGGGTTAAAACGGTATGAAATTATTAATATGACAGTGCTGGGTTTCTTTAGCCGTACGCATAAAGTTAACCATGACTTTTTATGGAATGTCACCGTGACCTTCTACAGGGAGGTGCGGTTAACATGCAATAACGTGAACCATAAAATGTCATGTCTCTCAAGGACCAGGCAGTCCAATGACACACTTGTTATGACAAGTTCTCACTTTGAGTTATGGCACAGATGGCATAGTGAGGTTAACAAAACTGTATGTGCACATTTACACGCCATAATGGCAATGGAAACATGTCATTACAATTATGCCATTCCATTCATTTGCTAAGAACTTTTCAACTTTGCATTAAACATACAGTATTAATCAGTTTTGCTTATAAAAACTACATTTTCAACAGTGTCTTTATAATGAAAAAAAAAAAAACTAAAATACAAACATTTTCCTTAACAGCAAAAATTTTATAAAAATTGGGTTTGCTAGATAAGGACAACAAATACCATAAGCATGTGAGTGAACTTGCTGACGAAATGGAAAACCATATTTCTTATCTAGCAAACAGTTAGCGACATACTTTTCCAAAAAACATGGCAGCTTCAAAATTCACATTTGAGGTATGAAAAATGCCCAAGTATCTTAAAGTAATATTTACCAAAGACACAATTTTACTCATAAATCAAAAACTGATATGAAAAAGCTGAACAGATATACTATTGCAGAAGAATTTACTAATACTGGTAAATGTTCATTTCTACTAAAGGATATGTGTGGGAGAGAAGCAGCTCAATATTGATTTATTTATTTTACTATCAATCTCCACGTTCACATTCTTCTTCTTTAGTTTTTGACAATTCTCATACTTTGTGCATATTGTCATCTACTGGGCAGGGAGGATAATTTATAGTTAAAAAAAAGACCTGTCATATAGTTTCTGAAGACCACTGGAGTCTTGTGGATGAATTTTATGTTGCTTTTATGTGCTTTTTGGACGTTCAAAATTTTGTGAGGACCTACAGAGCTGAAATATTCTTTTAAAAATCTTTGTTGGTTGTTCAACAGAAGAATGAGTCATACACATCTGGTGTAGCATGAGGGTATGCCATGAGAAAATTAAAATTTTTGGGTGAACTCTTCCTTTAATGCATTATGAAATAACATGAACTACCAATGAACAGAATTATATTTGTAAATTAACATTAACTATGATTAATAAATTCTGTAAAAAATAATACCGTAGTTCATTAGTAGTTAATGATACAGCACCTACTGCATTAACTAATGATAATAAATACTTTAGAAGTGTTAACCTTTACAACTGGCCTTCATAACACATGAAAATGCCACTAAATAGCGACAACACTAGACAGCTCTGAGAAATTTAACGACATTAAATATATATAAATAATGTAAAGTGAAGCATTTTACAGCACTTTACAGCTCTAAAATACTAAAAACAAAATCTAAATATACAAAAACTAATCTAGAAAACACTGCAAAAACGTCATGGTTACTGTTGTAACCTCCGTTCCCAGAGGGAGGGAACGAGACCTTGTGTCGAATGAAGTGACACATGGGGTCTTCCCGGGATGCCAAATGTACCTCTGAACCTGTGAAAAGGCCAATGTCAAGTTGGCAGACATAATTTGCATGCCCCGCCCCGGATATACGGGTATAAAGGGAAGCGGGGCAGAGAGTGCCAGTCAGGATTTGAAAAACCAGTCAGAGCTGAAAATAAGGTACGGACGTTTACAGTGGAAGGTCTAGTGCTGTGGCAGGAGGGACACAACGTCTCGTTCCCTCCCTTGAAGAATGGAGGTTACAAAAGTAACCATGACGTTCCCCTTCTGTCACTCGCTCGACGTTGTGCCCCAACCCTGTCGAGAGGCGTCTGTGGTTACCACGACACGTCTGTACACCTGCTGCAAGGGGTCTGTCTAAGGGTTAAAAGTCTGACAGTAAGAAGGGGTGATTGTCACACGGTATGTTCCGTGGCGCCATGCCCATCTCGGGACTCGAGTCTGTAGCCAGTGCTGAAGCGGTCTCATATGCATCAACCCGAGCGGCATGGCCATGGCTGAGGATGCCATATGCCCCAGGAGCCTCTGGAATTGTTTTAGAGGAATCGCTGTGCCGGGCTTGAAGAGAGCGAGGCACCTGAACACTGACTGAACGTGCTTGTTGGTGAGACAACAAGAGAGGCACTGGCCTGCCGGGGCTGAGCAGTCGCAGGGCCGGGGGCGAGGGAACTGCGTCCAGGGAGCCGGGACAGTAGAGTTTTGGGGCCGGGGTGCTGTGAGAATGGCGCACACCGGCTGGATGACCCAGGGAGTGAGGAAATCGCTCTTTTACTGAGAATGTGTGTACCGCAGCCCGAAGGCGGTGCGGCAAATGAAATGAATGAAAACAAAGATTCTCCTCCCGGCCCTCCACCGGGGGATTTAGTGGTCTTGGTATCAACTCCGGAGCGAACATCTGACTGTCTGGGTCGCCCGTCTCAGGAGCGCTTCGGAGCTTTCCTGGTCATGGAAGGGGTCCTGGAGATGGGGGGGCGTACGCCGCCTGCGAGGTGCTCGACACTGGGGCTGAGAGCTGGGCCCAGGTTGAGCTACCTGTTGTTTGGTCACAGGAGGACGCTCTTGGCGAGCAGGCAGGGCATGGGACGCGCTGGTTGGGCGGCGCCGTGGCATGATATGAGAAATCACCTCTTCACCACCGAAAACTGCTGGGCAAAGTCGTCGACGGTGTCGCCGAAGAGGCCAAGCTAGGAGACAGGGGGCGTCGAGAAACTGTGACTTGTCAATGTCGCGCATCTTGATCATGTTCAGCCAGAGGTGGCGCTCCTGGACCACGAGGGTGGCTATCGCCTACCCGAGTGCCTGCGATGTGACCTTCGTGGCTCTGAGAGCGAGTTCGGTGGCAGAGCGCAGTTCCTGCAGCATGTCTGGACTACTCAGGTGCAGATCTTTAAGTGCCTTGGCTTGATGGACCTGCTGGTCCCGCCAGGTGGCGGTGTTCTTGGGACACTGGTGGATCACAACCGCCCAATCCAACCAGGGGGACATCTGTGTACCCGTGGGCCGCCCTGCCATCCAGGGTAGTAATAGTGGATGAGTGGAGGGGTCGGTTACGGACAGTCAAAGGTCCCCTCCAGGACCGCGTCAGCTCGTCATGCATACCGGGGGGGGGGGGGGGGGGGGCGGAGGTGAGCGAGTGTGTCGGGGGGGCGGGTGGTTAGTGGGGATTTACCCTGCGAAACCGAGCCTGTCGTTATCCACATATCGCCTTCATCGCCAGCCGGGTCGTCCTCAATCCCGTGGGAAGAAGGAGCGATTCACCAAGTGGCATTCACCTTGAGGAAGGAGAGCCGCGACCGCAATGCTGCCTTGGTCATGTTCTCGCAATGAATACATGAGCCATCCACGAACGCCGCCTCAGTGTGATCGCTGCCCAGGCACACGAGGCAGCGTCTGTGGTCATCGGTCTTGGAGAGAAATCGACTGCATCCAGGAACAACACGGGAGGAAAGGCATCTTGTTCAACGGCTCTGTGTATTGCTCTTTTGTGAGTGGAAAACTCTTATAGGAGTCGAACACTCTTTTAACAGTGCAAAGCGTAGACTGCACAGCGTACAGAGAGAGAGAGAATGCCAGTTGGAAATGTGCTGCAGATCCAACAGCAATGCTTCTCGCTGACAGAGGTGAGTGAAACATTGGTGATCTCGAAATTGCTTGTTGCAAATCCGTTCGGCTCCGAAGAAAAATTCTGACTGGCACTCGCTGCCCCGCTTCCCTTTATACCCGTATGTCCGGGGCAGGGCATGCAAATTCTGTCTGACAACTTGACATTGGCCTTTTCTCAGGTTCAAAACTACGTTTGGTGTCCCAGGAAGATCCCTTGTGTCACTTCATTCAACATCGAATGAGTGACAAAAGGGGAACTAAAACTAAAGAAAAACATTAGAGCTAAAAATAACAAATACAAACTTGTAAAAGGATTATTAAATTTTTTTTATAGAAATTCAGAACTGTTATATTTGTTTGACATATCAATATTTATAATGCCTTTAAAGGGTGTTTATTGAAAGTATTAAATGACAAACTCATAAACAAAAAATTTATAAGCAAAAAAACATGGGTAAATAACTCACCATGAAAAGACACACGGCCCTTTGCAGCATTCTTCCCCCGACTGTTTTCTGCTATGCACTCGTACGTCCCTGTGTCCTCCTGTTGGAAACTTGGAATCTCCAGAATGGCATTAGAATTATTTAGTTTGACCTTGCTCGGAAACGGAATGTCACTGGTTCTTCTCCAGCTGATCCTCGGAACTGGACTGCGAAACCACAACGAAGATACTGTTAGTACTTAGATTATTACAGACTCTGTTTTTACATTTACATTTTAATAATTTGACAGATTTTTACATCAGGCTTCATAATGCAACATCATGTTATAAAAAAATGGCAAATTTACATCCTTGAAGTGACCATTGTATGTACACAATGCAAAACAGTCTTGTAGAAAGACCCTTCAGGTAGGGATTCAATTGTCTACTTTTGTTTGGAATGACCATTCAAGTATTGTCCCCATCACACAGTTCCCTTGAAGTTGTGTGTGTTCCCAGTTTGAGCAACAGTACGTTTTTGTAGTTCCCTGAATTCCAATTGTGGTAATTTTTTTAGGTAAAACACCAGAATTACAGTTTAATGTTTGCTGGGAGGTAATACATTTTGCCCCTCATTTCTTTAAAGTTGCACCCTATTTAGGAATGGAGTGTGAATGGATCCGATTCTCATTTGGATCAGGGGTGATGTGCTCCTTGTAAAGTCTGAAAAGCTATCATCTCCTGCTCTTTGAAAACCTGCATTTCCCTTCTCTTTAAACGACAACCCTTCTGCTCTTCTTTTGAAAAGAAGCTTCCAGCTCTATTTCCACACTATTTAAGGAGTAAATCTTCTGGGTCATTGCTCTCTGCAATGCAGGCCATTATAGTGAGAAGCCTTCTAGAAAAAAGCTTCCATGACAGATTGCAAATCGCATTAATAGGGAACCTGAAGTGCTGATCACGAATTCCTTGTATTTTATGAAGAGGGACCAAAAATAAATAACACTGCGTGATAACAAACACGAATATTTAATCACTAACATCACTAACCAACATGATGTGCATCCTTAAAGAAATAGCTCACCTGAAAATTAAAATTCTGCCATTATGTACTCAACCTCATGTTGTTCCAAATCTTTATGACTTGCTTTCTTCCGTGAAAAAAAATAAACAATTTAAAAGTCTTTTAAAGTGAATAGTGACTTGAGGCTGTCAAGCTCCAAAAAGTACAATAATAAAATAACATATAAAAACAGTAAAAGTAGTCAAAACGACTTATTTATTACATTCCAAGTCTTCTAAAGCCATACGATCACTTTGTATCATGACTAAAATTTAAGTTGACACTTAATTTAATTTATTGATTGTATGCAATAGATTTACAGAGTAACTCAAATCTAACCATTGATGAACTGATTATGTTAAACCCAAATCAAATATGGCAACAACGGTGCAGGCGGACGTCGATAACATCAAATGCTATGATGTTAAACCTGCGCTGGAGTCACCCTATTTAATTCGGGAATATAGTAAATATGTCATATCAATTACTTTGGTGCGTTGTTTTTTTTTGTTTTTTTTTTTGTCCTGTTTGGAGCTTGACCATCTGGAGTCACTATTCACTTTAATTTACAGCAGAAAGCTGTGCAAACATTTTGTGTTCCATGAAAGAAAGAATATCATATGGGTTTGGAATGACATTAAAGTGAATAAATAATGACAGAGGTTTAATCTTTGTGTAAATTATTTCTTTAATAACCAAGTAAGCGTGAACTCAGGCAACGCTTTGCCGAGGACTCAGACAGACCCAGGTGCAAAAACATTGATACTTACTTTCCCAAGGCGAAGCATTCCAGCTTCAGCGTGGATCCTTTCGCAGCTGGGATGGTGTCTGGGAAATGAAGCTCTATTTTGGGCTCGTACTCTCCCATCACCCCTGCCATGGGCAGACAACACAACACAGATGCATTCAGCTTCGTCATCCATGATTTATGACATGCATGCCTTGTACTCCAGATTACATGCAAAACAACAACAAATGGCAAAACACAAAGACCTGTCAATGAGCATGGGAGCTGAGACGATTGTGCCAAAAATACAGCAACACATTATCAAAGATTTATGGAACACACATAATAAAAACAGAATCCATCTCAAATGGAAATGTGGCCTGCTTTGAGGAACAGTGAAGTGTATAGGTTACTGTTCTTAAAAGAGGCAGTTTACAAATTACATTATTCTGACATTTACAAATTAACACCTCTCTTTAAAATGCCACTTTTTCCTTTGACCCATATTTTCATTATGCTGCTTTACCTTAAAGGTGAAGTGTGTAATATATGAGCCACTAGCATCACCAAACTGAATTGCAAGCCAATTATGCTGTTTCGGGCTGGTCGGGATGCTCAAATAAACAGAGCAATGTTTTTATAGCACTTCAGAGACACAGTGTTACACTTTTCCAGGGGCTTCAGACTACTTGAAATATACAATATAGCGTGCAAGTCATGTTGAATATTTTCATGATGCATTTATGATACTTTTATAGTGCTTTTGCATCCTTTTTGAATTAAATGTTAGCTATGAAATTAGGCTTAGCTAGAATCTGGCATTTTATTTAGGGAAAAAAAAACAAGGTTAAAAATGTCATTTCTTCCACCATGTAATTCCATTATACACAGTGGAGAATTTGATATGTGGTTGGAATTTTCATGACTTTCAGAAAAAATTACAAAAATTACATAAATTGAAAACATTACTAACTTCACCTTAAGGTTATGCGGTGTGATTTTATACAAACAAAAACCCATCTTACCATCATTTCTCAGCACTAAAGGTGTGGGTGAACTGAAGACCCTTTCCTTGGTAATACTGTTATTAACTACACAGGTATAATTCCCTACATCAGACGGTTCCACTTTCGCTATATAGAGATTTCCCGTCTCCTGGGATACAAAGCGCCGACTGTCTTGCTGGACGAAGTGAGGGTACTCCTTGAAGAGCCAGGTGAAGGTAAGCTCTGAAAAAGAAGTCACAAATAAAGCTTCAACTTCTGACAAAGACAGTTATGCTTCTAGAAAGGTGTTGAACACTTTGTTCAGTAAACTATAATCTGGGCTTAAAAGCTCGTACAAATTGTCTGTATTACAGCGCTCTCTTAGCCTCAGGCTGACCTCCTTAGGGCAGGTATGGCTCTGTAAACAGAGCAAGCTCTTTCTGAGACGGCGTGAAAGGAAGCGAAACAAACTAGATAAAAGCGCCTAACTGGCACTTTTATGACACATGCCCTGTCCAGCTTCACCACGACTGGGGGACAAGGGCATCTCTGCTGGCGTCATTCATGCCTAGTTGCCCCTTGCTGCAAAGGGCTGAACCAGAGTGGACCAAAGGCCCTGCCACAGTGCATTAGCATGTCATCTATAGGAGACAGGGTTGGGGGAAGGGACGGGAGAGAAGAAACAGAGAGAAATGAACAGCAAGGCCATGCGCATGATGCAACTGTTGGGATATACAAGGTATACAGGATGCCTGTCACTCTGAAAGTGTCCCCAGAGACAGTTCTTTCTATTGTAAGCAGCGGAAACATGCAGGCAGGACAGCTGTCTTGAGGTTGAAAGCAATCCTTTATGATTGACTCACAATTCCTAAAAAGGGTTGGCTAGGAATCCCTGATTCAGTGGTTTGTTAGCTAAATAAGAAGCAATAGCTTTTGTTAAATGTCAAAAGTAAGAAAGTGATGAGGACAATGAGCGTAAAGGAATCGAAAAGTGTAACAATTTACAATAAGGTTGTATATGTAAAATCTTCCCCACGACCCGACTTCGGATAAGTGGTTGAAGATAGATGGATGGATGTAAAATCTTGCTGTCATGCCATTTTAAACCTCAGTGACTAGGCTTTATACTGAGCACAAAAGGAAAAATGTTAATACGTCTGTCTTTTCAATACAAAGAGAGTTGTAGTGACTCACTTTGAAGCTTAAAATGGATGCACAATTTTCTTCTGCTGAACACAAAGTTTTTCAGAAGAATATTTCAGCTCTGTAGGTCCTCACAATGCAAGTGAATGTTTACTAAAATGTTGAAGCTCCAAAGCACATAGAGGCAGGATAAACATATTCCATAGTTAAATTCATGTTAAATATTTAAGTTATTTAATATTCTTATCAATCTCCACTTTTACTTTTTTGTTACTGGTGATTTGCATGCTTCATTCATATCGCCCCCTACTGGGCAGGGAGTAAAATTTATAGTGAAAAAGAACTTAAATATTGATCTGTTTGTTACCCACACCTATCATTTTGGTTATGAAAACAAAGATTTAACCACTGGAGTTTTGTGTATTACTTTTATGCTGCCTTAATATGCTTTTTGAAGGTGCAGAATTTTGGTACCCATTCACTTTCATTATATGGAGCAACAGAGCTGAGATATTATTCTAAAAATCTTTGTTTGTGTTCAGTAGAAGAAACAAAGTCATACACATCGTGATTGGTATGAGGGTGAGTAAATGATGAGAGAATTTAAATATTTAGAGTGAACTATCCCTTTAAATATCTCCTTTTGTGTTCCACTAAAGAATGTCATACAAGTTTGAAATGAGATGAAGATGAACTTATGAACTATTCCTTTTAACTTAGATAACATTTACCAATTTATCCAAAGCGACTCTCAACATTCAAGTTATACATTTAGTCTCTTAGTGAGTTCCCTGGGAATCAAACCCATGACCTTGATATTCCTAATGCCTTGCTCTCCCAGTTATAAACTAACAACATAAACTAACAATGAACAATATTTTTACAACATTTATAATTTTTGAAACATTTTTATTTCTACATTCACTAATAATTTTTTTAACATCAACATTATTAGGTTTGTCACAACACAAAAATTTCTGTGAAATTTCTCGATTCTCAATACCAATTTTAATACCACAGCAAAAACGAACGATAACTTATTTATTACGTAAACATTGTTTCACGTTCGCAAGTAATTATTAAAGTGAACTGTCAGTAACAAATAAACAGATTACAAGCAATAGACATTTACAATTTATTTGATCTGATACAGATTGAATATTTTGTCCCATTGGTTATGTTCTTTTCAGATATAACTAACTGTGTACATCAATACCTTGCAAGGATTGTTATTCTGATTGAAATTTGAAAAAGTGTATTTAACTGTTTAGATGTGTATCCATGTTCTACAAGACAGAAAGCACACTTGATGAGTGCCAGTACAGCCGCTCCCTATACGCATACTACGGTAGTCTGCAGTCTGTAGTATCGACTTGGTACTGAAGTACTGGTACTTCTAACATCCCCAAAGTTGTATACCATCACATAAGTTAATGCAAATAAAACACACATACACACACACACACACACACACACACACACACACACATATATATATATATATATATATATATATATATATATATATACAGGTTGAATTACCATGACTGAAAAACAAAACTACAACAACAACTAAAAAGTCAACCATAACTGTGCAGGAGATGCTTTTTTTTTTTCTTTTTTTTTTTTTTAGATATTTATACATACAAGTAGTCTGACAATTGAGCTCACCACCCAGAATAATGGCGCTATAATTTTTTCAACATAACAGTGTGAATGACATGTCCTCTGCATAGTGACAATACACAGCTTACTGGCTATGCTCAATTGTGACATTTTAAGGAAGTGAGGCATAATAAAAAAGCTGGAAGAATGGCCTACAGCTTGAAAATAATGACAGACAAGGTCAAAGTTATTAATACATGCATTTCAATGTAGTACCATTCATTCTTAAGAAGAAAAGGGCAACATACTGTATTTGGGAAATTTATGTACATATATATATATATATATATATATATATATATATATATATATATATATATATATATATAGTCATGAGAAACCACTCAATGTGGACAAATAGAGTCATATATATTTGGGACAGAGAGTTAGGTCATGGGTAGTTTGATATCACACCATTTTGATCTGGCAGAAAACTGTACATGTGTAGCAGAGAAACCTGCTCTTCGAAATATTTAATCTTCAACTATTTTATACAAAAGAGTATATTCATCATTGCCCTAGGAGAGAAAGTTAGCTTCGATTTCAAATATTACCAGTGTAAAATAATACAGTTTCCTCCACTATGATAAAACAGGTTGGTAATAATAACCAATTTGTCTTTTGAGTCTGGCAATCTAAATCTCAATTTAAATCGATTAAGATAAACTACCCAGTAATACTTTGAGTAAGGTGCTGCATGTGCTCTGTTTCTAAAACTTCTCATTACTCAGTTTTAAAAACTTTTGCAATGGAATTAGTTAAAAATGTGCAAAGCTTGGTATTATCTTCCACATTTGGCGGTGATAAAATTGATTACCTACTCTGAGCAGAAAATGCACACTTCTAAAAAACATATTTCCCGCTAATTGCGTTGAGACTTCAATTTCAGGTGTTTATTTCCATTTGCCTCCAGATTCAAGTCTGATTGAAAAGAAAGTGATCCAAATGAGAAAACAAATTGAAGCCAAACCAACGATGCCAGAATCTGTGATCCATAGCAAACAAGTTTCTTTTGAAGGTCTAAAGCTAACTATCATGCTCACATGGAGTAAAATGACCATCAGTGATTCAGAAACATGTCTGCTATATAACAAAGTGTGTTGATTAAATTTATGTCTTTTCAAGCAATTCTGAAATATTTATTTACTGCTTTTTAGTAATTATTAGCCTATTGCAGTCCGTTTTCAATTGCTGGTGACACAAAAGCCAAACATTAGATTATTCTTGTTTGAAATGCTCCTCTTCTGAGTTCTCTAATCAAACTAATACTTAATTAAAGATTTATCTCAGCAAACCATAATTGGCGGGCTATAAAACAAATTCACATCTTCTAATTTCTGACATCTCATTTGTCGCTGTAATTGTTGCAACCTCTAATTGATATTGATGTCTTTGACTGCCTCACTCCTGTTTGCACTTGAGGTCTAATGACTTCAGTCCAATTACATCTAGTTGAATTACAACCACAGTTTGAGCTCAATCAGTTGTCTAAGGATAGGCTGGAATCTCATGTGTGATAGAATATCTAATGACCTTAAGAGGAGGTCAATTAACATGCAATGCAAAGATGTATTGCTGTCACTTCTGGTTCAAGAAGGCAGGACTGGAGTTTGGGTTTGCATAGTCTCACAGAACAAAACTTTAGACATGGGCATAAGGTCTGGTCCACTTTGCAGAAATTATAGGCTACAAATGTTCTCATTAAATATATTTTAAACTGTAAATGCATCAAAAGGTTTTACTCTTTGCTCTCATTCTCAAAAATATAATTCTTCTAAGCAGAACACACATGCACATTTACAAAAAAATACAAAAACAAAATATAGACTTACCACCAGAGTGAGATGGTGTGCCACACAGCAAAACTACGCCTTGACCTTCCCTCACATTGACAGCACTTCTTGTCTGCAATTTGAAGTTTTCCAGAACTGTAATAGATGAACACAAAAATGGAATAAAATACATTTTGTACTTTTTGTAACTTAGTTAGCTTGCATGCAGAACATCCTCATTCTGAAAACAGCACTCAATTTAAAAGTACATCTAATGGAGACGTATCCGTGGTCTGAGTACTGTAGCCTACCTTCAGATAATTTGGTTCTCGTTTTTGTCTCTAATACAGAATAATCAATAAACTGAATGTTTACTAGTTTTTCCTCTACAAAGAAATGGGAAATGGTGCTCGTGTTGTGGTTTCAGGTGCACATGTTGCCATGGCTATAATGAGAAAGATCTTGATTTCGCCCAACATGTATATCTGCATAGTTTCTTTAAAGTTAATTATGGGGGAACACATTTGTGTTAACCAAGTCCTTAGGTATTATAATTATATTTGATAGCCAGAGCTAGCCAATAATGGCTACAAATAGCACCCTTGCAAATTATTGTTGTCTCTCTCTTTAACATCTGGGCAAAAAGAGTTTTATGCAGACAAGATGTTACATATTTTCAATAAATATGAACAACGTTTAACCAATACACAATAAAATAGGATTTTTATGGACAGCGAAATGTGTTTAAAATTGAATGGAAATAAAGTAAAATAGTCTTGTTGTGTGGCGTTCTTGGCTCATTTGGTGCCCTATAGGAAAGACAGAACTATACCTGATTAAGGCTCATCTAGCCACAGTTTTATAGTGGATTTTAAAATAGCCTAATAGGCCCATTATAATAGCTGGGCTTTTTATTATTATACCCAACACTGAGCCTTGAATTTTTGGCTTGATTTGAAACCAGCAACATGATTCTCTGAGACCCAGTTGGATGAAACTCTTTTGGTGTATTTGCCTTGTAACTTTACCTATTTGATAGAAAACAACTTGAATAAAACAGATGAAGAATTACATGGATGATCAATAAATTAATTACACAAGGGGGGATTCATGCTTTGAATGTGGGAGGCTGGGTTCAGGTTCAAATCCAGATAGGTCTAATTATTATTATTTTTTTAAATAAAACATGCAAAATGCAACTGCATGTCAGCAAATGTAAATCAGGAACAGAGCGTGTTTGTTTGCATTTTATATCATTAATTCATTGGAATGGCGAGTGGGCCTCGGAAAAGCACTAAGTGAAGAGCTGCGTGCAGCTCGATGCAACAATGAATTTGACACTTGACGTGTCCCATCTGCAACGATGAAGCTTTATCTAGAATGCATAAATTTCATGCACTTCTCTTTATTTAGCAAGGGTTAGAATATTGATCTCACTGTTAAATATAAATGATGCAGTTAATAATAAAGTGACCTGCAAACTGGTGAATATTTAAATTATATTTACTCGCCAAAGGCAATTCTTTCTTGCATTTGGAGCATGTTTAGTGTTCATTTTGGACCCTGTTTACATGAATATCTAACAAATATATGCAACGTTGGCATGTATGGCTGATTTTGTTCTGTAAGAATCTCATAAATAGTCTGCTACCTCTTGCTCTTTCTCCACTCTTGTCTCTTTTGAAAGTGCGATTTCAGCTTCATTTCTGTAGATATATTAGTTTCAGAAGCTAGCCTTATATCAGTTTGCACCGTGCATTGGTTGAACTTGAAGACCAACCAATTTCATTTGGGGTGGGGAAGGGGATCACTATCATTATCAGTGGCATGCTATTACTAAAACATTTTTATGATAATATCATGAAATAACAATATTGTCTTTCTGTGTGCTTTTCTATCATATCTGCTCCCTGCCCAGTAGGTGGTTATATTCAACAAATTGCCAAAAACACAAAAGGAATGTGAGAGTAAGAGTAAAAGTGAAGATTGATAGTAAAAAAGGACCTGTTTCTCACCCACACCTTTAATATTTAGCTTCTGAAGATATAGATTTAAGCACTGGAGTCTTAAGGATTATTTTTATGCTGACGTTGTATGCTTTTGGAGCTTCAAAATGTTGGTAACCATTCACTTGCATTATATGGACCTACAGAGCTGAAATATTCTTCTCAAAATCTTTGTTTGTGTTCAGCAGAAGAATGAAAGTTAAACACCTCTGGGATGGCATAAGTGTGAGTGTAGAGAGAGACTTTTTTAAATGCTTTTAAATGCTTATATCTTCTGAAAACTAATTTTGTCAATGTTTAGAATTACACTATCATATAGATTACTTTAAAGCTAATAGATATTGATTAAAAGCAGTAAACCTTTCATTTTAAGTGCATGTTTTGTAAACGTATGGGAAAAAATAAAGAACTTTTGTAAAATCGCTATTTGAAAATGCTCTAAGATCAACTAAGATCAATTGTTATTGGGAAACGAAGCCAGGTGAGAAGAAAATTAATAAAGACTAGAAAGCAAAAGGTGTCGCTATGTAAATATAAAATAAAAATAAAATAAAACAACAACAGAGAGAATTAAATAAAGAGAATTCCACGAGCAGTGTAAGCATACTCTTATCCCAATGAGGGCTGAGCCCCAACCCTCAAAGTATTCCAGATGTCCTAAGCTCTTGTACACTCTAAAGTCTATACTCCTCAACACCATGATGATGTCCTGCAAGGCATATTCCCATTCAATGAGCATTTAATTACCACTACAATAAAAACAAGGAACTTGGTCCATCCAGTCTTAGTCACCATTCAGTGTTATATGTTTCCCCTGCAATTATTGGCTTGATTGAATTATCTGAAATTAATAATAATAACAGCAACATTAATGAGATAACAAATTATATTTTGTTACAGTTAGGTTTATGCACATTATCCCAATTCGTAATCATGCTATTATTCCTTTTTAATATATCTGCAAAAACAATCAGCAAAGTAACTCTGGTGAACTCCTATTCTAATGGACAGGGTTGAGGAAGAACAACTTTGCCTTTGTGGTGGCGTAGTGGGCTAAAGCACGTAACTGTTAATCAGAAGGTTGCTGGTTCTACCCCCACAGCCACCACCATCGTGTCCTTGAGCAAGGCACTTAACTCTCCGGGTTGCTCCGGGGGGATTGTCCCTGTAATAGGGCACTGTAAGTTGCTTTGGATAAAAGCTTCTGCCAAATGCTTAAATGTAAAACTCAATTTATATGCATGAAATGTGATTTCTTGTTTTTGGCTATTTCTTTTTAAATTGAAAAACAAACAGATAAAACTTAAATTGTTTTAATGTGCTCATGAGAGAAAACAGAAGTGTGATAATTGAACAGTTTATTGCTTATACGGTTTTGAACACAAAAATTAGAAAACTAATTATCCAAAGGTACAAGGACCAAGATACAATGCCAACTGTAATCATTTAGTATCACTGAGTCACTCAATATTTCAAAAAGCAAAACAGAAGGAAACTAAATTAGTAATTGAGAATAGTCAGAAGTATATGATGGGTCTCTAACTATCTAGTCAGAGGGAGACAGTGGGTGTCATTCACAAACCGTGTATTCTGTGTTTTATGAGTCCTCAAGAAGTTTGCATTTACATTTATTCTAAATTGAAGATATAATTTAAAACTAACTCAAAGTAAACATACACAAATATATAATTCAGTGCGATTAATCTGACAAAAAAGTCTGCGTTAAAAAAATCGCAATGGCCCCCGGAACGTAATATGGAAGATTCCTGAGAAATGCAAGCTTGTAGTACCACCTGTTTACTCCAGAGGGCAGTAAGTGAAACTTCAGCTGCGTGGCAATGCGCAGTTTATATAGTGAAGAAAAACACCCTTGAGCAGCAGAACAACACCGATATGCGTTACGTTCTTGCGTTCTAAACACTTGATGGAGTGCAAATCCGAACTAAGGTATCTCAAGATGTGTTCTAAGTATTAAACTATATTTAACTTGTCACAGTGACCTAAACATGTTATGTTTATGACGCAACGAATCCAAGACGCTATGCATGTTTGACGCAGCTGTTCATTGACGGATACTTAATCAAGCCCTCATAATAAATCTAGAACTGATTGACAAATTCACTTGTGAAATGGATTGCTGTGAACTGTATGCCAATGATTGACTTATGATCAATAATATGGTAGTAAACAATACATTGTATTCTAAAACCGCTTTTTGTATTGTCTTATTAATGATGAACTCTTCTGCCACAAGAATATAATGCACTTTAATTATCTGAATATGTTTATATATATATATATATATATATAATTTTTTAATATTTAAAGATAACTATGTATCATTATTTCATCATTATATATTCGATTATTGTTATATGAGTGGCTTTCTCAGCAAATATTTGCATGTGCGATTAATCGCGATTATTTAATCGGTACACCATGTAATTAATTCGATTCAAAATTGTAATCGATTGACAGCCCTAATATATATATATATATATATATATATATATATATATACACACACACTGCCGTCCAAGTCATCTATTTCTTTTGTTTTAAATACAATTTTAGTTTTGTAATGAAATAATAATGTTGGCACAATTATATTTTTGTCTACAAAACTAATTTCAAACATTTAAGCATATGCCTTCAGATCAAAAGGTATTTAAGATCATGAGAAACATGTCAGTGAAGTGACCCCAAAATTTTGAACGGCAGTGTGTATATATACATATTCTCACTATGCACTTTATTAGGAACACCTGTACACCTAATTATTCATGCAATTATCTAATCAGCCAATTGTGTGGCAGCAATGCAATGCATAAAATCATGCAGATACAGCAATATATTTAAGTAATATCACACGAGCAAGAGTGCGATATGGCCCTACAACAGCACTGCTGTAAATACCTATTGCACTCGGCCTGTGGCACGATTGTGAGTGTGATATTACTTAAAGAGAGTGAAGAGAGAGTGCGATAGAGAGAGAGAGACGGAGCGTGTGTGATCATCTGTTGCCACACCCAAGCAGAGATGCTTTCAGCATTCTGAAAGTCAGCTTTCTCAGTGGAAAAATAGCGTCCAAGCAGGGGTATTTTTCCCTATTTCGTGGTAGCCGCGCAAGAGTCATTCATTATAGAAACAGCGATGTCCCCCGCAATTTTAAACAGTGTGTATCCAATGTGGAAACTCGGTAAGCGCCTTGAGTTCTGTAATCAAACAGTCTGTTGTGTCTCTCAGACTTAATCCTGAAATTGTTCATTTAAAGCCTTTAAAAACAATGTCCTAGCTTAAGTAATGTAGTGGTAATACGAGCGATCACTGAGCGAAGTTCTATGTAAACAATTACTAACGGATTCGCTTTACATCACCAACTGGCTCATATTACACACAAAAATTATCTTTTGCCACCACCTGCTGGCTGACATATGTAATTTCAAAAATAAAGACAGTAACTCCTAACAGATCTGCAATGCTCTTACACGTTAGTTTAGAACAGCACGAACACAAGCGAAGTGATACACACACAGTGAACCGTCCAAGTGCTGATGCTGTCAGACCATCAGTGCTATGGCATGGAATCAGATTTGAGGACTGGAACTAACTGTTGTGTATATATATAAATATATATATATATATATATAAAATGTAATTAGACATTTTATAACAATGTGGCCATACAACAAGTCTTACTTATTTTAGAGTAAAAATACATCAATCTGGGATCATTTCGACTTAAAAATGCATCCAATTATGAGTAGTTTATTTTAGGAATATACCAATATGGAATTTATGATCCAATACAGATAATTTATAATTTGCAGTTCATTGTGGTCAATACCGATAATTTTACATTTTCACCCTTTAAACTAGAGCTGCTAGCTAACTAATTTAAAATTCCTCACTTTAAACAAAATAGGTGTCATATAATACTTTATAGAAGGCTCAAGCAGTCAGAGATTCTCTGCCTTAAGCAAATAAACTATCAGCAATAAATCCACTATCGTCGCAATATTAATATTTAAAATTTCCCCGATTTTGCCAGTTAATATATTGGCCACTAAAATATTGTACACCCCTAGTTTATTGGGTTTCTGAGTGGTTCTGAAAATAGCGTGCTTGACTTTATTTAAAAAAGTCTCAGGCAAGAGCAAAATTATATGTTTGCAGAGAGTGACAACTGGCTGTTAAGCAGAGGTTATGTGGAAAGCCATTATATGGAGAAGGGTTGGGCGTAAAAAGGGTACGAATTTTGTGTGAGAACCATTTCTGTGCACATAAACATGCTATTTGTAGTGAATGAGACCCCGTATGAGGCTGTACTATATGAGAAAGGGATGCAAACATCACCTTCACCAAGCAGGCACAGTAAGCCATATCATTATCAGTGATATTCTAATCTCACCCTCTATGGCATTAGCCTCTCTGTTAATACATGCCGACACCATTCATCCCCACAAATTAACAGCAGGAGAGGAAGTTGGCAGCCAGCTCATATACCTGGCATGATAAAAACCTTCCCCTTGTTTCGTGATGTAACAGCCTGCTGCACCAATTTCACACCCTCAAGCAAAGAGCTAAGAGTCAGGCTGCTCAACACAAACAATAGTGAGTCAATGTGACCGATAAGACAAATCACATAGCAGAGAAAAAATAGAAAAACAAAGGTAGAAGGAAATATCAGGATTAGGGAGAGGTGGAGGTGAACCGTGGGAAAGATTAATGAGAGAATCCCAACTGACCGAAAATAAGCCTCACACAGCCATGGTGGAAGTAGTGTGAGTGCAACTCACTTGGATCCCTGTAACAGGATGAATGGCTTAGAGACAGAGAGGCAGAGCCACGGCCACTGATTAATGGCCTCTTGTGTTAAAATCTATAAGGCTCAACTTATGTGACGGATGTAGAGTGTAGGGTTGGGAAGACATATTCACAGGAAATGGTATTGTTTTATAAATGAATAGCAATAATATCAGTCTATGTGTGGAGGTCGGAGAGTTGAGTGTCATAGTGGAGATACTTTATGGTTTAATTTCCATAACTCATTTCTCCAATGTTATGAGATGGTGGTAGGTTGAACTCCAGCGTCCTGTTCCTTGAACAAACTTGGTTACTGCCTAAGTTCAGGATCATTTATGGTTGTTTATGATTATTTATTCTGAAGAAAATGTGTGTAGTGCTTGCCCAGGTGGTTACTGAGGCATGGTAAGGTGTTTGCTATAGTGGTTTCTGGGTTGTTGATTGGTGGTTTGTTAATGCTATAATTCAAAAGAGCCCACCCCCAAGTCTCTATAATATTTTGTTCTCTAGATATTGCTTGAGTTCCTCCTTCAATGTCAGTATATTAACTTTTTTTCGCCTGCTGGATTTGATCTACCTGACAAAAAATCTTCTACCTCAACCTCATTAAATTGCATAATTTGAGGTATAATTCATGTCCATATCACAAATGGAGTGGGATAAGTTATACACCAAAGTTTAACACTTAGGGTTAGAAGTTTGTTTCAATTCCTAACTCTAAATATGAGCAATAATAATATAGATGTTTTCCTTTAATAAATCTAACCAGCAAACAAGTTTGAGAAGTCTTTATTGTTCTGATTACATAAGTAGGTACACGTTAAGCATACATTTAAGAGTGGAGAATCCCATGTTAATTACAAAAAAAAAAAAAAAAAATCATGCTAACCAAAGAACATTCGAAGAACAGGATCCAGCTCTTTAATTTAAGACAACCATAATAACTACTTAAAGACCCATTTGGGAGTACTGTGAAGGGGTGGTGATGATATAAAATGACACAAATGAGACATGTTTATGGTCACCCCATAACAATGCTGCATTAATATAGGATAGTTGGCACCAACAGCCTAGGGTTAAATAATCTTGCCACAAGGCTTTGAATTCCTGGGTGCTCCTGTAAAACAGGAATTAGGGGGTTGTAAGGTCACAAATCTACTCTGCTGCTGTTGCACCCTTGAGAAAGGTACTCATTCCAAAGTCACTCCAGGTGGGGATTACCCTAGTGCACAACCAATAGAAAGCCACCATGGAATAAATCCCCCAATGATACATTTTAGGCATTCATGTCATAGTGGATTGCAATGACAACTATACAGTTTACTGTCAAATCAGTTGTGAGATTCAAAATAATGCATACCATAATTATGGTACTACTACTGTAATGACATATTAAAGCTATTACAGTATTATCATAATTTTAAAGGAATAATTTTTACCAAAAAATTACAAATATGTAATCATTTAGTCAACATCATGTCATACCAACCCTGTATAATATTGTTTTTTCTGTGAAACATCAAAAGAGATTGGGCAGAATGTCCAAGCTGTTCTTTTCCATTCAAGAAAAAGTGTCAAAAAAGACAAAAAAATGCATCATAAATGTAGTCCATATGACTTGTGCTCTATATTTTATGTCTACTGACCAAAATGACCAAAAAGTTATTATTTTGTGTTTCCTAGAAGAAAGAAAATAAAACTGGGTTAGAAACCATCATTTAAAACCTATAAAACCATAATTCCCCTATTGACTAACCAATGATCAATAAGGAAATAAATGTCAAGCAGGCCTAGTTAACCAATCCCCTGAAGTGAGATTAATTATCCCACCCATAAAAATAGTGGCAATCTCTCTCCTAAGGGGAACGTGGGATGCACTGTGTATTCCAGTGGATGAATCAATAGTTCGACAGCACGAGAATGGAGAGTCTTTGCTGTCAGACAAAAGCAGTCCATGGCCAGGCATGTTTTCATGTCAAGCAAGTCTTTGAGCACTGATTATTTAAGCATATGATTTCTTTGCATAGGTACAAGGACAACATTTCAAATCATCTGTAGAGCGGCTTGGTAGCTAGATGGCTTTTTCATACTTGGCAGTTTACTTTATAAAACAGACAGTACGGGTATTAATATGGCAGGTCTATACTCTGCGTACAAAGACACTCATGAAGCCATCAGCCTGGTGACTAATGAGAATGACTGATGGAGTTTGAAGTCACTGGGATGGTGCTTCACCCTGTGAAATTGTTGCATATGACAGCCTGTTTGATTGCTCTTTCTTTGGCTATGCCATTCGAATACCAATGCTATTTTACAATAGCATTTACGTATGTACATATACACTAAAAGTGTGTGTTTTTTTTTAATACTTTATTTTCTATTGACATATAAAAAGTATTTGTACTCTAAAAACAAACTAGAAGTTTCAGAAAATAAAACATCCTTCTTTATAGAAAAAGAGCATTTATTTAAATCAAGCTGCAAAAACATCTCGTTTGGAAATCATGGAACTTGTGACGTCACATGGACTAAATACATCTGCATATGCAATGTCTATTTTTCCGTCATTACACCCTTGGCCACACCCACTGGTGCTCAGTCAGTCACACAGGTGAAGGGGAGAGAGATGGGCCTGTAGGACTTACACAGGAAACCTTCATGTGCCTGTCTGAATTTAAATGTTTTTCCACATAACATAATGCATTAGACAAATGGCTTTGACCGTTATCATAAATTTTGTGCCCCTTTTAAAAGACGCAATGTCAAGTTATAACTTTTATTTGGAGGTCCCCATTGTGTTTCATTAAGCTGCGTTGTCATGCTTTTGTGCTGTTTTGAAGGCGTCCTTGACCGTTTTTGCACCCATCTGTGCAATTTTTTTTATTACTTTTTTTATTTGATAGATTCCATGTAGTAAATCAAATAGACAAAACAGAAAATGCAAAAAAAAAAAAAAAACAACAAAAAAAAAAAGCACATGACAACTTTTGCCCCCCGAACATTTCACTGAGGGAATGGTAGAAAAAGTGTCTCTCTGCTTTATATATCTAGTCAAAAGCTTCCCTGCCTTGTCCCCCATCTCAAAGTATGGTCCTGAATAGTCAAAACTCCACCTTCTGTGTCAAAATAGTATTATATCTGTATTTTAATCGGGTCAATTCAACATTCGGCATTTCAGCTCTGCATCGGCACCTTTAATATTCCCTTCCAAATCCACAAGTTCTCGTGCTTTTGATTTTTTGGTGAATGAGGCATACAGCTTGATCCTACCCCTAAGAACTGCCTTAAGGACCTCCCAAGCCATGCCCCCAGAAGATACAGAGGACCACTTGGTTTCCATATAAACATTGATTTCATCCTTTAACATTTGTTGGAATTCAGGATTTTGCAAAAGAGATACATTAAAGCACCAACTAAATTATTTATTTTTCTCTGTATGTGGCAAGACCTCTAAACTCACCAGGGTGTGATCTGAGACTAAGATGTTTCCAATTGAGTAATCAGATGAAATGAGGGACTTTGATATATATATATATATATATATATATATATATATATATATATATTGTAATATAAATCTTATGGACTGATGAAAAAAATTTATAGTCCCTACCAGATGGGTTAAAAAGTCTCAAAATATCTGTAAGACCAAGATTTTTACACATCCTACAAAGCATCAATGTTGCTCTAGGGGGCTTACACACTTTTGCTTCTGTATGATCAAGGACTGAGTCCATCAAAAGATTAAAGTCTCCTCCCAATGTAATAACATGAGGGGTGCCAACACTTTGCAACATCCCTTGCAGCGTTAGGTGCATAAATATTAGTCAAAATCAACATTTGCCCCTGAATTTATGCTAAAACAATAATGACTCTACCTAATTTATCTTTAATCTTTTTGAGACATTTGAATTGTAGATGTTTACTTATCAATGTAATTGCTCTTACTTGAGCCAGCATTAAAAACATCTCCACCCCATAGCTTCCCAAATGTTTCGGCTTCCTGCAGGGAAAGATGTGTATCTTTAAGTAACACAATATCATATTTCTGAATTTAAGAAAATAAATAACCTTCCTTTATTATAGGTTGCCCCAATTCATTCACATTCCATGTGGAGAGAGAGACAATCCACTCATATTCATATTTGACATTTTGACATATTTCAAATAAATCACAACTTCCCCCAGAACAAAAATGCCAGTTGCACGATAGCGGCAACTGGCATCCATTCCTCTAACCTCAAACAGTCTATGTAAGATTACGAGAGCCCGCTGGACAACTTTGCCATCCGGTGTTTCTATTCATATTTTGTGAGACATAATAACAGAACAGAAAATATTCTATCTAAAAAATAAAAGGCTGTTCAATTTACTTGGGCATTCAAATGAATGTTCAGTGAGCCGGCCCATTTGGTTGTTACATGAGTGTAACACATGCCCCAATCAATCTAATGATTAGCTAAAATTATCCCACAAAACACACTCCGTCCAATAGGAGGCATAAGCACAAAGAACGTGCAGATTCATCCACATCCTCTCCCGAAGAAGTGTTATTCCACAAAACAAACTTCAGCCACAAGAAAATGAAACAAAAAAGGCGCCCAGTTTCCTCAGACAGTCAAGTGAATGTTCAGTGCAAAAGCGACCTTTCGTTAATGTAAGAGTTTCTTGCATTACCTTCAATCGATCACGTTTCTCTCTTGTCGAATTCGCAAATTCTGGGAACAAGAAAATGTTGTGGTTCTTCTAAGAAAGCCTTTCTTTACTCCTCGCCTCACATATCACGAGATCTTTATCAGATGATATCATAAATCTGTCCAGATCCTTAGCGGATCTTCAGCTGGCCTGTTATGTCGAGCAGACTCAGAAAGAGTTTGTCAAGGAAATTCACCATATTTTGGCCTTCTATATTCTCAGGAATAAAGTTCAAGCACCCAAGATCATGGATTGTATAACAGTCACAATATGATTCAAGCTTTGCAAAGAAACTGTTTTTGAAGTATGGGGCATTTAAAACGCTATTGGACTGCAAATCTGTAAGTAAACAATTTTATTTATGGTCATGACTTTGACTTAATATTTTATGGTGCTGCTTGAATGAACAGTTTAATATATTCAGATGAAATTTGTTGGATATATGTTATGTGTTAACCCTGAAAGGTAGTGCAGAGTTTGTTCATTTTCATCGGATTGCATTTCAAATATAGCTGTATTAGAAGGCCTGCACGATGTTAGCCAATCAGAACAGTGGGCGTTTACATTGAAGTCTTAAATGGCCAGACAGCTGAAAACTGAGTGTTTCAGACATAGGGCCAGAGACAGGGTGGAAAATTATTATATTTGACTAAATTATAATTGTTTTGGTGATTTTTGTTTTTTAAATAAACTATACTAATATTTTAAGTGGACCTCAGGGAATATAATAAAATGATAAAAAAAAAAGAGTATGTCATGACCCTTTTAACATTCAGTCAAAACTAGTTGTACATTAATTTCTCTGAAAATTGTGAACAATGTGGCTCTATGGTGCTATAAGAATATTGCTCCATTTGATCATCCCGATCGGACCAACACAGCAACAGTGAATCGACCAATGGTGTGTTTAAGAGGAAACTATCCATTTGATTGTCAAATGGCAGATGTGGTGAGTGATCAGAAAAAACTGTTTAAAGACAAGCACTTTTTTTTTGCAATTCCATTTAGTGATGCTAGTGGCACAGAAATAAAACATTTTAAATGTGTAAAAAATGGCAAAAATGGAATTGCAAATATATTAGTTGTTCCCAAACAGCTTTCCCAAATACTTCCTCCATTTGCCAATTTGCCAAAGAAAAAATGGTGTCACCCCCAAATCGCAACATTGGTTGAGCTAATGTAATGTTGAGTTGCTTAAACAAACAAGAGCAATGTTTTGAAAGAGTCACACTCTTCCGAGAAGTCAACCTACAAATGGCTTATTTAAAGTTAAGCTGGTAACTTTAACTTTAACTAAGCTGGAAAAAAATATTTTAATCTGAAGTGTGTCATTTTTCCCATGTTAAAATATTTTCCCCCTCCCAGTTTATTATACAGAGATCTCTGCAAAGTTAGCCAATTACTGGCTGATTCCCCAAAAATTGTAATACTGTGGTGCTGAGCTACTAATAAAAAACTTTGACTAAACCAATGGCGTAAGTTTTGTGTGGGACAATCTGTTTGACTTACTAATCAAAGACAGAAGGAGAAAATTTGTTTGAAAACCATTATTATTTTTGCAATTCCGTTTGCTTGTGCTAGTGGTGCAGATATTACCCACTTTAGCTTTATCTTCAAAAAAATGTACAAGAACTTTTCAACTTACAAGCAAATTGTAGCGTGGCTCTTTGGCTAAGGATGTTTCCCTGGGTGTTGGAGGCTGTGCACTGGTAGACACCACTGTCTTGGTCCCGATCCAGGTCGGTAATGATCAGGTTACCTCCAGACAGGCGACGCCTCTCGTCACCACGAAGATCAATGAGCGTTCCGTTTAGAGACCATCTGGAGAGACACAAACACAATCAGGACTATGGTCTCCAGAGAAGCTAACTCACCAACATTCATCACATGCATCGATCTGATTCAGCCTGCTTCATTATACAGCCAGATTCAGTAACAAAATGAAGCTTGTTGCTCACATTTGTTTTCATTCTTTGTCCTTCAGCAGTACAGTTTGACTAATAACTGATGCAAAGCAGCAAAAGTGTTCATAGCTGATTGTTTAAAGCAAGGGTTCTCAACGAGGGCCTTCAAAGGATGCCAGGGAGCACTGAGAGCAAATTTGTAGAGAAGGGGGGCATTAGGTTACGAATGGGGGTGCTTATCAGTCATAATAATCAAATCTTTTGTCAAGTTCCTCTTT